>CM061531.1:172114293-172446979 GCA_030545055.2 Neoaliturus tenellus | reverse complement strand
TTCAGTTTATCTAAACCAATATAGACCCAATCAGTTTAAAATCTATATTTAAATGGAAGTTGGCTTTTGACTGTGGGATTAACACAAGCTGTTTAAGCATTCCCAGAAGTAAAACCCCCTAAAACCATACTTGATTGAAAGCTGTTGAAGTGAAGACTAAAAAAAATAAAATAAAAAATTGACGATAGACCACCCTCTTTAACCGTTTGAAAAATAGAGGCCTTTAAAGTTTAGCGGAGCAAAGATAGTTGGACGACTACCCGGACCACGTCTTCAAATCATAAAAGTGAAGGTTCTTTGTGTAGCTCGCAGGGTTATTCTTTTCCCTGGACAATATGTTGATCTAAGGTTAGTTATCACGCAAATAGCAGCGGCGGTTGTAACCGATACAAACAGTAGGCAAAACACCGCCCGCCCGCCAACTAGGCTATTTCTGCAGGCTTTCATTAACAACCACTGACCTTACAGTTGCTTCTTTATTACATCCACCGTCAAGTTTTCTGTTGTTTAAAATACATCCTATGACTGTTTTATATTTCCGGCCACTGATTTGCAGAGCTTTATTGAAAGCCTTGACTTAAAAAGATGAGCTGAATTGCCTCTCTGAAGGTTTTAGATCGCTTTGTGGTGAACACAAAAGTTCTTTATTGATACATACAATAATTGATGAATATTTATTCCATATTTCGATATTTTGTAGTAAATAGAACATTACAAAACTATTTAAGCAGTTTAATGAAATGCTTTAAATACTGACCAATAAGCATGTCTACAATTGGACTATGACTCATAAATTTATTAATAAATATGATATAAAAGGCGTGCCTCAAGAGAAGGGAACCAAAATAAGGTTATATGTCACCTCACATAAAAATCTCTAAGCTGTAATAATGAGGGTCAGCCGCCGTACCGTCCCCCGCGGGGTCTGCTACCTGAGCTGATTGGTATGCAATATAGGATTCCGAACTGAATCACAAGAGAGATCGCTATTCACCGTTCATGAAGCATTCAACGACGTAAAGAGAAGAGGGTCCAAGCGGATTATTACTAGTGTCTAAACATTTCATTATTTCACATATTTAGAAGCAGCAAAAGTAAAAGTAGCCTACTTTACTTCAATACCTACTTCATATAACATAACCACTATATTAAATCGTATACATGCTATAGTTGAATTAAAATCAAAAGAGTGTTGGGACTGTCGGTGCTTCGGTAGTGTTCGGCAACACTCGGGTAAACCCGCCGTTTTTATCGTAATTGCATCAGCTGGTAGTGAAAAATACGGCTCATCTGGCGAATTGATTCATTTGAATGGTTCGTTTTCATGAATAGAATTTTGAACCTATTCATTTTGTCCGTATGATACAGTTGTTTTTCCACAGCCGCCTGAATGCGATAAAATCTTATTTCATCGATTATTTGACGTTTAAATTCTGTGATACATTTGGGTCACGTGATTATTTAATTTATTAATCACGTATAATTTTTAATTAATCACGTATAAACTTAAAATTAATTAATTTTAAGTTTATACGTCACAGTAAAAAAGAGTTAAGTTGCCAGGATTCACTCAGTTTGAAAGCGGGTTAATTACAGGGTTTGCGCGACGTAAATGCCTAATCTATTAAGACAATTGAATTACGAATTCCGAATTATACTACTTAATTTTGTACGTTGGTCTCTCACCACACATGTCCTGATTAAATAATTAGGCCGTGGATAAAAGGTAATAAATTTAGTTACGGTATATTGTTTCTTCACCCGTTTAATATAGTCAATTGATAAATTTAATAGTGCTGGAAGTAGAATAAGGAATATTTATTAAACCTTTAACAATAAATCGTAGTAATAATAAATAGTTATAGTTTCTTCAACCAAGGAAAGAACACATCGAATGACTGACCACTTCCGTCGGGGTCACTCGGCTTGTACCCCTAATGCGGCGCCTCCCCTCCGCCACGTGACTCGTCTTCCCACTACTCTAAAGTCTAAAATGTCCCGCTGTTCAAATGTGGCTATTTCAATTCTTTCAATTTAGCCTAGTCATATATCATATAATGATTTACAGATGACTAAGTTATGTTTGTCATCTGTAAGTTATGACTGGTAACATTTGACTTTTATTAGCGAGTAATCTAGAATACATTCTAAATAACCTATTGTTGTAATTCTTCATGGCTAAAAATAATACCCTGGTGTAAAATAAATAAATAAAAACGAGGAAGACCGCGCATCCGGGCAAAAAGCTGTCAGGTCAAAAACCTATTTTAATACTAAAACTAAATAATCAGTTATCTAACTCCGACTATATATTATCTACACCAACACTATCTGGGGTGTTCGTGATAAATGACAATGGCCCTGATTTTGGTGCTCACCACCAATACCGAGTGGGGGTCGTGAATTTGTCGTGTCGTCAAATGTAAAGGCGTCAACTGAGGATTTTAATTTCTATTTATAGTTTGGTGGGGATGTTAATGAGCCTCTTCCTTAATGGTCTATTATAGATGAAATAGCTTGACAAATAAAAATACGACAAGGTTATGTGCAATTATCTTAATTTTGTACATTTATGTAACAACATAGAGAATAAATAAGTTAGTATGAAGTGGGAACTATAGAGACGTAGGTACTTGAGATATCCATAAAATAACGCTAACCTTTGTATGATAAAAAGGATATGAAACCTCGTAAACAAAACCCATGAAACATCTACCTGGTTGTCAGATCGCGATCGAAACGAAGTTATCATCTTACAATCGATATGAATCGGCGAACAAAGAATTCTATGTGGTCGCTGATACAAATAACTCTTTTATAAAATGACTTATGATTAATTCAATCCACTCATTGATTCGTCCATTTGAACAACTCGGCAGTTGTTTACTTAGAGGAGCCGACTAGTCCCGAACGTACTCGAACACTGCCGAAGCACCGCCAGTCCCAATACTCTTTTGATTTTAATTCAACTATAGTATCTTATAGAGGTAAAATGAAAAATTTAAAAAATCATATAAAATAAAAAATTAAATAAAGTAACAAATTTGAGTTACCTTAATTAAGTACTTGAGTTACCTTTGAATTTAAGTGAAAAAACTTTTATTTTAGGCTAATGATAATATTTTAGCATTTTTGAACTCATTTGGGATTTGGCTTCACATCACATAATTCTCCTAGTAGGCCTACTCAGGCATGTCATAGTGTATGTTGTAGACTAGTTGACATTTACAATTCAACATTTCAAGTAGGATTGTGCGAATAGTATTTATTTATTTATTTTGTTCAAATCGAATCTAATCATTATGTACTACTCCACGTTGTGTAAAACATATTTTCAAAATAACTGCAAACATATTGTCCAAGTTTTCGTTTGTTAGCCTATATGTAAATCATAGAATTGAAGTTTCTGCTTTGTTAACAAACACTACTGTACTTTGTAAATCAGTAAAGTCAGTGGCAATAGAACAGGCGAGTCAAGCAGCTGATTATTTTCTCATTTAGCTGAACGTTAAATTCATCCAGAATTCATCTAGGGGCCACACGAAATCCGTCTAAAAAAAATGGCCATGATGATAACAGTGGTTTCCTTTCTAGGCACTAAAATGCACTCTTGGACGCTTGGACACTCTTTTCGGAGGTAAACGATTCATGAACGGTAAATACCGCTCCTTCCTGTGATTCAGTAAGGGGATCCCATAATATTTCACACCAATACGCTCAGGTAGCAGGTCACGAGGGGGACGGGACGGCGGTCGACCTTCATTAGTAGGGCTCAGTGATTTTTGTGTGAAGAACGTAGAGGTAACGAACACGGTGCACACCCAAAATAAAAGAGTAAAGTATGCTTTACAATTATTGTCCGGTAAAAATTATCAGCCATCGTATTTATTTGAGATCCCTCTTGTTATGTTGCGCAAAGCCACGGTAAGTAGTTTTACGCTGTGTGGTAGTCTGATATTTTCCTCTCATCACATGAATCCAGATATAAATTGAAGAAGACTGTGATTTGGAACTGGAACCAGCTACCAAAGGTTATTGAAATGTTAATTTATAAGTGATGTGTTCTGTCTGGCCAGGTTTTTGTTCAACTTTCATGCAAGCATCAACAAATTCACACAATTCATACGTCCATATTTTACGCCCAACTTTTATTTCTAATAATTCATAAAACACACTTAAGAAACGTCTACGGCAGATGGTTATCCAAATACACGCAATAAGAAGAATGCTGTTCAAAAGAATATATATTCTCACTTATTAAACTCCTAGGCCGTAACAATGTAATTTTCATACTCAATAAATGAGTTCTAATGAAACTTCAGCGTAAATAGGTTTCATCAGTTTTATACTTACTTTGCGTTTTATGCCAAGATACGTTGTAACATTAAGTTGAAGTATGTTACACAAAGAAAACTCCGCAGCATTCACAGTAATTTAAACAAGTTCAAACATGTGGCGCATTGCAACTAATGCGGCTATCATCAGGGAATGATCAAACATTCTCAGCAATTTAACTTGCGGATGGTGCGGGTTAATGAACAGTGGTATTAACCGAGAGTTGAACCGTTCTATTCCAAGCCGGCCAGATAAACATTTGAAATATTGGCAGTCCGGTGGCGGAGGATGTTTTGGTTTGCGTATCTCATGTCTATTTTCACGGCACCGTTCCCACTTGTAAGCGAGAACTGTGTGTCTCGCAGTGCCATTACAGCAGTTCAGCTAGCAGGTATGACTCATCCACGTGCTGGTCCCACCTCCTCTACTTGTAAGCGAGAACTGTGTGTCTCGCAGTGCCATTACAGCAGTACAGCTAGCAGGTGTGACTCATCCACGTGCTGGTCCCACCTCCTCTACTTGTAAGCGAGAACTGTGTGTCTCGCAGTGCCATTACAGCAGTACAGATAGCAGGTATGACTCATCCACGTGCTGGTCCCACCTCCTCTACTTGTAAGCGAGAACTGTGTGTCTCGCAGTGCCATTACAGCAGTACAGCTAGCAGGTGTGACTCATCCACGTGCTGGTCCCACCTCCTCTACTTGTAAGCGAGAACTGTGTGTCTCGCAGTGCCATTACAGCAGTACAGCTAGCAGGTGTGACTCATCCACGTGCTGGTCCCACCTCCTCTACTTGTAAGCGAGAACTGTGTGTCTCGCAGTGCCATTACAGCAGTACAGATAGCAGGTATGACTCATCCACGTGCTGGTCCCACCTCCTCTACTTGTAAGCGAGAACTGTGTGTCTCGCAGTGCCATTACAGCAGTACAGCTAGCAGGTGTGACTCATCCACGTGCTGGTCCCACCTCCTCTACTTGTAAGCGAGAACTGTGTGTCTCGCAGTGCCATTACAGCAGTACAGCTAGCAGGTGTGACTCATCCACGTGCTGGTCCCACCTCCTCTACTTGTAAGCGAGAACTGTGTGTCTCGCAGTGCCATTACAGCAGTACAGCTAGCAGGTGTGACTCATCCACGTGCTGGTCCCACCTCCTCTACTTGTAAGCGAGAACTGTGTGTCTCGCAGTGCCATTACAGCAGTACAGCTAGCAGGTGTGACTCATCCACGTGCTGGTACCACCTCCTCTACTTGTAAGCGAGAACTGTGTGTCTCGCAGTGCCATTACAGCAGTACAGCTAGCAGGTGTGACTCATCAACTTGCTGGTCCCACCTCCTCTACTTGTAAGCGAGAACTGTGTGTCTCGCAGTGCCATTACAGCAGTACAGATAGCAGGTATGACTCATCCACGTGCTGGTCCCACCTCCTCTACTTGTAAGCGAGAACTGTGTGTCTCGCAGTGCCATTACAGCAGTACAGCTAGCAGGTGTGACTCATCCACGTGCTGGTCCCACCTCCTCTACTTGTAAGCGAGAACTGTGTGTCTCGCAGTGCCATTACAGCAGTACAGCTAGCAGGTGTGACTCATCCACGTGCTGGTCCCACCTCCTCTACTTGTAAGCGAGAACTGTGTGTCTCGCAGTGCCATTACAGCAGTACAGCTAGCAGGTGTGACTCATCCACGTGCTGGTCCCACCTCCTCTACTTGTAAGCGAGAACTGTGTGTCTCGCAGTGCCATTACAGCAGTTCAGCTAGCAGGTATGACTCATCCACGTGCTGGTCCCACCTCCTCTACTTGTAAGCGAGAACTGTGTGTCTCGCAGTGCCATTACAGCAGTACAGCTAGCAGGTGTGACTCATCCACGTGCTGGTCCCACCTCCTCTACTTGTAAGCGAGAACTGTGTGTCTCGCAGTGCCATTACAGCAGTACAGCTAGCAGGTATGACTCATCCACGTGCTGGTCCCACCTCCTCTACTTGTAAGCGAGAACTGTGTGTCTCGCAGTGCCATTACAGCAGCACAGCTAGCAGGTGTGACTCATCCACGTGCTGGTCCCACCTACTCTACTTGTAAGCGAGAACTGTGTGTCTCGCAGTGCCATTACAGCAGTACAGCTAGCAGGTGTGACTCATCCACGTGCTGGTACCACCTCCTCTACTTGTAAGCGAGAACTGTGTGTCTCGCAGTGCCATTACAGCAGTACAGCTAGCAGGTGTGACTCATCCACGTGCTGGTACCACCTCCTCTACTTGTAAGCGAGAACTGTGTGTCTCGCAGTGCCATTACAGCAGTACAGCTAGCAGGTGTGACTCATCCACGTGCTGGTACCACCTCCTCTACTTGTAAGCGAGAACTGTGTGTCTCGCAGTGCCATTACAGCAGTACAGCTAGCAGGTGTGACTCATCCACGTGCTGGTCCCACCTCCTCTACTTGTAAGCGAGAACTGTGTGTCTCGCAGTGCCATTACAGCAGTACAGCTAGCAGGTGTGACTCATCCACGTGCTGGTACCACCTCCTCTACTTGTAAGCGAGAACTGTGTGTCTCGCAGTGCCATTACAGCAGTACAGCTAGCAGGTGTGACTCATCCACGTGCTGGTACCACCTCCTCTACTTGTAAGCGAGAACTGTGTGTCTCGCAGTGCCATTACAGCAGTACAGCTAGCAGGTGTGACTCATCCACGTGCTGGTCCCACCTCCTCTACTTGTAAGCGAGAACTGTGTGTCTCGCAGTGCCATTACAGCAGTACAGCTAGCAGGTGTGACTCATCCACGTGCTGGTCCCACCTCCTCTACTTGTAAGCGAGAACTGTGTGTCTCGCAGTGCCATTACAGCAGTACAGCTAGCAGGTGTGACTCATCCACGTGCTGGTACCACCTCCTCTACTTGTAAGCGAGAACTGTGTGTCTCGCAGTGCCATTACAGCAGCACAGCTAGCAGGTATGACTCATCCACGTGCTGGTCCCACCTCCTCTACTTGTAAGCGAGAACTGTGTGTCTCGCAGTGCCATTACAGCAGTACAGATAGCAGGTGTGACTCATCCACGTGCTGGTCCCACCTCCTCTACTTGTAAGCGAGAACTGTGTGTCTCGCAGTGCCATTACAGCAGTACAGCTAGCAGGTGTGACTCATCCACGTGCTGGTCCACCTCCTCTACTTGTAAGCGAGAACTGTGTGTCTCGCAGTGCCATTACAGCAGTTCAGCTAGCAGGTGTGACTCATCCACGTGCTGGTACCACCTCCTCTACTTGTAAGCGAGAACTGTGTGTCTCGCAGTGCCATTACAGCAGTACAGCTAGCAGGTGTGACTCATCCACGTGCTGGTCCCACCTACTCTACTTGTAAGCGAGAACTGTGTGTCTCGCAGTGCCATTACAGCAGTACAGCTAGCAGGTGTGACTCATCCACGTGCTGGTCCCACCTCCTCTACTTGTAAGCGAGAACTGTGTGTACTCGCATTGCCATTACAGCAGTACAGATAGCAGGTATGACTCGAATATCGAATATTAAACCTAAATCAAATATGACACTTAATAATATTTACACATTTACTTGTAAATATGGGGAAAAGATGCTTACAAATTTAATTTCACACGCGCCATGGTAAAAAAATTATGATATAACATAGCCTACCTGCCAATTTCTCCTTCCAAGTCGTAGAATTCTTTCATGTCCACATTTCTTCTGATGATGACGTCTCTGTACGGGAAACTGGGCTCCAACTCTGAAAATCAACAGAAACGTGCAGATACTAGAAATAGTGAGCTATGTAAATGTTAAAGAAATAAAAAAAACCTGTTCTAAGAGCGCATGTTTTCCATTTGGCCTTTTGGGTTTGGGGCTGGCCAAGTTTAGTAATATGATTAATGAGTGCAGAAATTATTGTTTTCTTCAATCGACCAATACACAAAACTTTTAATTTTCCTCCTAAATTATTACACAAAGTTAAAGTTCCGCTCTACCTAAGCCCGAAATCTACTCACGACATTACCGAATGCCGCCTCGGGGCCGTAGCGCTAGGCGAGTTTGATGGCTGCAGAGATTTACGAGAATCGTGTTTTAAAACTAACAAATTAAGATAGAGATTGGCTCTTAACTTCTTCTTAAGTAGAATCTCTTTTTTGTGGTTATAGACTTTAATTTCTATTTCAGTTATAAATCATCTGTTTTCCCAATTTTTAACTGGAGTTTATAATTAGTTTTGTTGAAATTTTGTGAATTTTTAAATCTATATATATAATTCCGTAAGCGAATCGGTCCCCGTGAAATATCTCGATTTAGAAGAAAGATAGGGTAACGTATGATGGCTCATTTAAAGCTTGAGGGCCAAGGACGCAAGGAAAAATACCAGAATTTTCAAAAGTTACCTGGGCTTCGCCCCATTGGACCTTGAAGTTCCAATGTTAATCTAATGGGAAAACGAATTTTAGATCTACATGTGCGATTAAGCAGATGTTCCAGTGTTTTGTCATAAACTCAGCTGGTTATTGAGCAGATATTTTGAGTTAAGATAACCGTATGGTTATAATTTTATAAAATTGGCAATGCACTATAAAAAAGAACACTAATAGTCATGAACTGATTACGGATCCACAGGACATTTCATTTTTGTGACCCCATCTAAGTCATTAAGGAAACAGGAGTGGAATGATTTTTTTTATGCTGAAAATACCAAAGTTATAATTGGCTTGGACCACAGTATCTATAATGGCTTGGACGTGGCATGATTGTTATAATGGTTGTCTTTACTCAGTGAATGTCGTTATTACGTTGCTGCTTTATATATTGGCTACTTAGAAGTTAGAGTTGAAGAGTTGAATCGTTTTGTTGAGTATTTGTTTATTTTCGACTGAATCATTTTATGTAAACTACTAACATTGGATAACATCCGTATGAGGGATATTTTGTTTGGTTTTAGCCTTTCTCTACTTCTTTCTTTGCGTATTTAGTAGGAAAACAAAAAACGCCTTTTAATCCATAAAGACGGGGAGCTTTTCATGTAAATGATGGTGTGCGAAAACTAACAATATCAATCAGTGTTCTACTTTATTGACGAAAAGACAAAATAGACTAGAATCAAAGTACGAGGGACGTCGGTGGCATGGTTGCACGGGGAGACATGGGGGAAATAGGGGGCACGGCTGGGGGCACAGGAGGGCACCGAAGTACGGGGAGAAACAGCGGGGATGGCAACACGTTACCGTGGGGAGCACAGGGAGTTCGGGGACATTGGGGCCCAAAGGGTAGCACTGTTGACAGGGAGGCATGAGGGGCACTTTGGAGGCATGGGGAACATAGGGACCCAGGAAGGAACGGCGAGCATGATGGTACGGAAGCATGGAGGGTACAGGGGTGCGGGGCATACGGGCAAATTTCGGGAGGGATGGGAATGCACTGGGGCATGTGGTGGTGGGGGGTGCGGGGCACAAGGAGCACTAGGGGCGTAGATGACAAAAGGAATAGAATAGGCACTGGGTTAGGGGATACAGAGGGCATGGGGAGGAATAGTGGGCATGGGAGCACAGGGGTATGGGTCATGGGAATGGGGGTACAATTGGTACTGGAGACGTCGGTATCACGGAAGGTGGTTGGGCATGGGGGGCGGGCATTGGGGAGGAATGATGAACATAGAGGGCACGGGGAAGAACGGGGTTATGTGAGCACGGGAGAATGGTGGCACAGGGGCATGAGGGGGCAAGGGGGGTAAAGGAAATACGGGTCAGGAAAGGTACGGGGAGGTATGGGGTCACGGCGATGTGAGGGAATGGGGGGCACAGGTTTCCAGATGAAGGAGTGTGCGCTTATGTTGTATTGAACAATTTTATTTACTTGAGTTACAAACTCATCATAAACATATTCAAGGTTGAAAACTATTTTCACTGTGTCCGGTAGTATAACAGTGCAATAATTATTCTTTGTCCAACAAAATAGACAACTGCATTTTAATACAGGGGAACTTTATTAGTAAATTACTAATTTCATACCGCCAAAAGGTTTCGTGAAAATTAGGAAATATTTTATTAGAAACCCCAAACGTGTAAATTCAAACAACAGCTTGAGAAAAATACAGCAATACTGCAAGGAGGTTATACGAGGGAAATTGTAACGTATTTTTGGAGACAACATCACCATTTTGACTTTTAGGGGCCTTTGCCCCTACAAGCCACTAGTATTCTTTAAATACTTTACATAACCAAAGAGAAAATCAGTAGTGGCAAAACACCGGTTCTGCCCCAGTTCAAGGTCACTCATTTTTTTGTGGGTTGGAAGTGGCAGGTGTGGGGTTGGAAGTGTGGGGTGGGGGTGACAGTGATGGATGGGTTTGGGAAGTGGGTCAAGGTCATCCGGAGGGGGTTTTTAAAAATTTATTCAATCACAGCCTTCTTGTGATAGTTGCATGAAAGGAGAGCTCCATAGGTGTTTACAGTGCGAGTCGATAGAGTAGAATGAGACATGTGTCCATGGAAGAACGATTATATAAACCCGGTAATATAGTGAATAAGAATAATTGGACAGCGTCGTCAATAGGTGTAACAAGATTGAAATGTTGATACTGCAGGGCATGTCAGTTAAGACAGCGTGCAAAACAGTATCAGTACAGTATGCAGTGTTGCACAGGCTAGGTTTTGCAAAGTACAAGGGGGTGAAAACTGTAGTATTTCTTAAGCTTAGCCAGTGTAGTACGCGGTTTAGAAACTGTGGAGTTAGATTGTTTCTGTAAAATATGTTTTGTGCGTATAAGTTTTAGTTGTAAAGAGTGCAAAGCCATGATAATACACGAATGGGAGATGTGTACTCTCCGACAATCGGCGAGTATATGACCGGCGCCCGCGAGTGTGTCTGAATATATAGAGACTAATTAGCATAATAAGTGCAAACATATGTTAGAGTAAAAAAGCGTAAGTAAAAAAAAAAGTGTTAGACTAGGTGTTAGAGACTTGCGGATAGTTGTTCACTGTTGCCCTATCGCCACTATAATGACGCGCGCGCGGTAAGGATGCCCGTTTTATGGGGGTTGTGTGGCCCCTCCCAACCCCCCCCCCTTCCCCAACCCCTCCCCCTGAGAGGATGACATAAAAGAACAGAACTTCGGAGAGCTCAGTTATTTGTCGGGCGGCGCCGCGAAAGGTTGTAGCAGGGGGAAACATATAGGCGAAGAAAAGTATCGGTAGCCGCAGAAGTTAATTAATTATTCAGGTGCAGGATTGCAAGTAATGTTCCGTGCACGAATAAGTAGGAATACAATTGTCAATTGTACAGGTAAATCTTGTACTGTAGCAATAACTATAATATTAGACGGTTGTAAAGTGTATGACCTGTTGGTGTGCAAGAAATATCCCGTGCACGACTAAGTGGAATTACAATTGGCAATTGGACAGGTAAATCTTGTATTGTAGCAACAAGTATAATAGTAGACCGTTGTAAGGTGTATCACCTACAGGTGTGCAGGAAATGTCCCGTGCATAAATATAGAGACTAATTAGCATATTAAGTGCAAACACATTTTAGAGTAACAAGTGTTAGTTATAAAAGCGCCAGAGACTTACGGATAGTATCTCACCCGACCGATTTCGCCACCGAAATGGCGCGCGCGCGGCAGCAACCCCTCTTTTTATGCGATCGATGAGTCATGTGCGACGCCCCTCCAACCCCCTCCCCGAGAAAACCGCATAAAAGAGCGAGCTTTGGGATAGCGCGGTTATTTGTCAGTCGGCTGCGGCTACGGTCACAAGAGTCAGAGGAAGAGACAGATAGTTTAAGAAAAGTATCGGTAATAGCGGAAGTTAATTAATTATTCAGTTGTAGGTTTGGAAGTATCGCTCTGTGGATTATCAAGTGAGGGCACAACTGTGATTGAACAGGTAACCATCGTATTATAGCAATAATTGTAATATTAAACGGTTGTAAAGTGTATAAGCTGCAGGTGTGCAAGTAATGCCCCGTGCACGATCAATTAGGATTACAATAGTGAATTGTACAGGTTAATCTTATGCTGTAGCGATAACTATAATAGTAGACGGTTGTAAAGTGTATAACCTGCAGGTGTGCAGGAAATGTCCCGTGCACGATTAAGCGGGATTATAATTGCTGATTGTAGAGGTATTATACATATTAAGCGTTAAAAATAGTGAGTAAAACAAGTGTAAGTATTAAACGTATGTTACTAGTTGGTAGATACTAACGGATTAGCTCTTACCGCTGTGGTGTCGCCGGCCTATATGGGAGCCGCGCGGCCGCGTCGCGGCTTAAATAGGGGTGCCCACTCACGCGTGACCCCCCCCCCCCTCGCCGACTGGAAGCCGGAAGCCCCCCCCCCGCCGACGTCACAACGTCTTGGGTGTAGCGTGTAAGAAGTACCGACCAGGCCAAGGATTATGCGCATAAGTAATGCATTTCCAAACAATAGTCTATTGTATGTTAAAAACAAGTTGCGTGTACCGGCGGCCTATTTCCGTTGGAACTATAATTAAGCGTCGGAAGAGGCTGGATAACAATCGACGATAATTATGCTGTCACGCAATGGGGAAAGCTGCGGATGTACTTGTCAGCGGATGTAATTTGATGGTATCTAATGCAAATTGAGAGGTACAAGGCTCCTACTTGTCAGCGGATGTAATTTGATGCTATCTAATGCAAATTGAGAGGTACAAGGTTCCACCTGCGTTTTAGCCGACCCACATGTAACAAAGCACATCCGTTTGGAAATTTCCATACCCCTTAAACCCCTACCGAGCCCCCCACCACTCTGGGAGCCGAGAACTACCCTGACGACTATTGCCGCCGCAGTCGGGCTCGGAACTCCGGACGCGGCGCTCCGACCCGACTCAGAGGGCAACTCAAATGTATAAGCGGCCGATATATATTTGAGTTACTCTTGTTGTTAGGCTATTACTATTTAATATTTGTTGTGTGTGTGTGTGTGTGTGTGTGTGTGTGTGTGTGTGTGTGTCTATGGTTTTATGCAAAGTGTTATTTGGTTTCACTCTTAAGATGTGTTAGTTTTTTAAGGTTTAACTTGCGCATTGCGATGTTAGCATTAAGGTGTGTTATGGTATTATTTATGTTTAAGAAATGTGTTTTTAATCTTAAGTATTGGGTTATGGTATCTGTGTGTGTGTGTGTGTGTGTGTGTGTGTGTGTGTGTGTGTGTGTGTGTGTGTGTGTGTGTGTGTGTATCTATGTCTGTGTGTGTGTGTGTGTGTATCTATGTCTGTGTTTGTTTATCTGTGTACTAATAATTTTTTACATTCCACAGCTAGCTGTTAGGATGGGTAGATTAAATTAAAATGTAAATGTAAATTGAAGAAGTTCGATTGAACTTCATTTAATATGGGTGGGACATGCGCGTTGTGCCGTAGGTAGCGCATATTTTTATTGTTTTTGATTTTTGTTTTTAATTTTGGCCAGGCAAAAATATGTTTGGGTGGGTTTAGATTAAGGGTGGGAGGTTAGAGTTGCGTCTTGCATTAGCTGTTCCAGAGTCCCCATTGTAAAATTGGAATGGTCAAGTCCAGTGCCCAGGCCCGAGGCTGGCCGCCCGTATCACAGACTACCAAACTGGATCGCCACGTGCGTGCGGGCCAAAAATCGGGATCCCTAGCAAGACGTAACTTTTTGGGTTGGGGTTGGGAGTGTTTGAGGAACACAGGGTGGTGGAGACGGTTCTGGCCGCCTCCATCACCTTGGATCATTATTATTTTTTGGTGACCTTGACCTCAATCCATTCATGCATAACCCCCCCCCGCCCCCTCCCCCGCCCCCGCCCCCGCCCCCGCCCCCGCCCCCTCCCCCGCCCCCGCCCCCGCCCCCGCCCCCGCCCCGCCCCCGCCCCCGCCCCCGCCCCCGCCCCCTCCCCCGCCCCCGCCCCCGCCCCCGCCCCCGCCCACGCCCCCGCCCCCGCCCCCTCCCCCGCCCCCCCCTTCCGCCAGCCAAGTGCTAACAAATTTACTTATAACTTGAGAACGGTTTGCCGGAATAGGGCAAGCGATACATCATTGGAAAGCTCTAATGAAGAGTAATATTTTGGTAAAGACAGAATTAAATTATGTTCTTTTAATAAAAATTTATTATTAAAAGAAACCCCCACTCATTGACTAATAAAAATTTATTATTAAAAGAAACCCCCACTCATTGACCTGCCTAGACCTATATAAGAGTGTCGTGGTTTGAGTTGGGACATTCATTGCCAATAATAGCTAGAGTGAACATGTCTCCCCGAGATGCTCCAATATTTTATAACAAATGTACAAAAGTTGAAGAAGTATTGGAGTTGGATGAAGAAAACCATGAAGAAAACAATGTAGAAAACAATGTAGAAAACAATGTAGAAAACAATGAAGAAAACAATGAACAAATTGAAGTGCCTTTGTTAAGTGAAAATGTTGTAACAAGAATATTTGTGGATCCGAATTCTCCAATGGATATTATAGGAAGGTTTGTAATTGAAGTTATGACATGGATAGAAAATGAAAGATTAGTAAACATAGCATCTCCAATTTTAGTTGATGATAGACCCACCTTTGGTGTATATTGGCGTAACAGTGATCTGTTATGGCTATGGGCGGAGGCATATGTGGAGTATTTGCAATTGGAAGAAAATATAGGCTTTAATCATTACTTTTCAGCTTTAGTCTTAACCTACTATTTTTAACATCTCACTAAAAATCTTACCGTAACCCCCCCCCCCCCCACTACAACTGGGAGGTTATAAAAAGGGAGAAGTAGAGAAGCATTTCATTTCGCTGCTAAATTTCAAAGAGTAAACATCAACAAGATGCATCAATGTGAAATTTGCTTAGAAACTTTTCATGATAATATTTTACTAGAAATACACAAAGAGTTATTCCATAATAATAATGAAGATGTAACAGAAACCGAATATGAAGATTTAAAACTATATGGAAAAGAACAACAAGAAGATCAACAAGAAGAAGAACAAGAACAAGAAAAAGAAGAAGAACAAGAAGAAGAACCATTAGCAGGACCATCTAATGCTATACCGAGTGTAAAAGTATTTGCTTTAGCAGGTAGAGTAGTAATGCATCACAAGATTCAAAATGAAAAATTGGAATTAGAACAGTTTCTTAAAGAAGCAAGAATAATTGTCAGTAAAACTATAAAAGAAGAACTACAAAGATTAAACTTTATTAAATTTGGCATATTATTAAATGCTATGTTTATTAATGCAGATGAAGAAATGTCTCCTAGAGGATTTATAACAAGAAACCAAACAATTATGGCTACTTCAAACATTGATTCAATAGTTGAAGAGTGTTTTGATGAAATTTTAACTAAAATTCAAGAACATGAAGGAAGAGGATCAGGTTGGAGTTTGCTTAGTATTGAGGGAATGGATTTAAGAATTCACAAACATGGATACGGGCTTATGGGAAGCAGTTACATTCCACTGCCAAAGAAAATACAGGATACAAAGTCGTGTGTAAATGTAAAAAATGAAGATACAGAATGTTTTCGTTATGCAATGACATCGAAATTTGTAACACCTAAACATGCGGATAGACCTAGCCAAGAATATGAAAACCAAAGATATAGGTACAATTTCCAAGGGTTGTCGTACCCGGTAGCATTGAAGGATATTACAAAATTTGAAAAACAAAACTGTGGAACATCTGTTAATGTGTTTGGTTTGGACAGTTCAAATAAAGTATATCCTTTAAAGGTTGTAAAGAATGAGCTTGCAGACCACACGGATTTATTGCTAATAACGCAAGGAGATGTTTCTCACTATGTATATATAAGAAGTTTTGAAAGGCTTGTTAGTAAACAATTATCGAAAATTGAACACAAGAAAATAATATGCAAAAGATGTTTTAGTTTTAAGGAAGAAAGAATATCAAACAGAGGATGGATACGAGAACATCAGGAGCTATGTAACAACAACTATGAAGCCAAAATAATATTACCAACACCAGATAGAGCCGAGCTAAAATTTGAAAAGATATCTCATCAGTATCGTATCCCTATTGTTGTATATGCAGACTTTGAATCTACACTTGTTCCTATTGAAAATGATGATGATGGAGCCAAGAAAAGTGTTAAGTATCAGATACATGATCCAAACAGTTTTTGTTTACTAATTAAATCTACACTGTCAGAAGAGCATTTAAATAAATATGATCTAACATCAAAACCTGTCATATATCGTGGTGAAAGTGCTTCTAAAATTTTCCTTAACCACTTATATGCAATAGCAGAAAAGGTACAAAGATTGTACAGTGATATTGTACCAATGATACCGATGGATGAAGAAGAAGAGATTCAATATGAAAATTCAACCCATTGTTATTTATGTAAAAATGAATATACTATGGAAAATCACAAAGTACGTGATCATGACCATTTAACAGGATATTATAGAGGTGCTGCATGTAACAGATGTAATATTAACTATCAAATTCGCAACTTCATACCTGTAATTTTGCATAACCTTAGTGGTTATGATTCACATTTTATTATACCGGAATTGGGACGAGATGATGGAAGAATCGATGTGATAGCAGAAACCACTGAAAAGTTTATTAGTTTTAGTAAAACGGTTGGAAATATGAAGTTACGTTTTCTAGACTCTTACCGTTTTATGCCATCTAGCTTAAGTAAACTTACTGAAAACTTAAAGAAAGAATATTTAATAGAAACAATGAAGATTGTAAGTAAAGATAAATTGGATTTGGTTCTCCGCAAAGGTGTTTTTCCCTATGATTACATCGATTGTTTGGAAAAATTTGAAGAAACATCACTTCCGCCAAGAGAAGCCTTCAAGAGTAAGTTGTATGAAGAGGACATCAGTGAAGAGGACTATCAACACGCTTGTAAAGTATGGAATGAACTAGGAATGACAACATTGGGAGAATATTCCGACTTTTATGTTAAATTAGATGTGACTTTACTTTGTGATATAATGGAAGAATTTAGAGATACCTGTTTTGAAGCATATGGATTGGACCCACTTCATTCTTATACATCGCCTGGACTAGCATGGCAAGCTATGCTGAAAGAAACAAAGTGTAGACTTGAACTTGTTACAGATATCGATATGGTTTTGATGATAGAGTCAGGTGTTCGTGGAGGATTGACGCAAAGTGTAACTAGATATGTAAAAGCTAACAACAAATATCTCCCGAACTTTGATGCGTCACAACCAACAACATTCTTAGGTTATTTTGACGCAAATAAACTATATGGATGGGCTATGTCAAATCCTCTTCCATATGGTAATTTTAAGTGGGCAAACCCAGATTTGATAGGCAATATAATGGACATACCCAAACACGGAGACATTGGTTACATTTTGGATGTAGACTTTGAGTATCCTGAACAACTGCATGACCACCACTACGATTTACCACTATTGGCCAAGACGGAAATATCTCCAACTGGTAGATGGCCCAAGTTAATGATGACGTTAACCAACAAGTCAAGATATGTAGCTCATTATTGGACAATACAGCAAGCAATAGAATTGGGATTGAAAATAACAAGAATCAATAGAGCAATACAATTTAATCAATCTTGTTGGTTAAAACCATACATCGACAACAACACAAGAAGAAGGACTGCAGCAACATCCGCTTTTCAAAAGGACTTTTTCAAATTAATGAATAATTCAATATTTGGCAAAACATTGGAAAACAAAAGAAAACATAAAGATGTAAAATTAGTTAGCGATCCGGCAAAATTGCAAAAATTAGTACAAAAACCAAACTTTGGAACGAGTATAATTATTAACGAGAATCTTGTAGCTGTTACCATGAACAAAATCTCAATAACGATGGATCGTCCTCTATATGTGGGAATGTCTATTTTGGATATTTCTAAAACCCACATGTATGACTTTCACTACAACAAGATGGTGAAGTTTTATGGAAGAGAAAACATCGGGATAGCATATATGGATACAGATGCTTTCATTTATTGGATAAGAACAGAAGACATGTATGAAGATCTACGCACTTTTGTATATACTACTGACTTTGACTTTTCAGATTATCCTAAAGATCATCCCAACTATGACTACGACAGAAATAAAAAGGTGTTGGGCAAGTTTAAAGACGAAACAAATGGTGTACCAATGGAAGAAATTGTCGCTTTAATGTCCAAACTGTACTCATTCCAACTGTACATCAGTGAAAAGGATGAACATCAAGTGGTGAAGAAAGCCAAAGGCATCAAGACTTCGTATCTAAAGAAGAAAGTACAGTTTGAACATTATAAAAGATGTTTATTTGAAAATGTGGAAACAACCGCAACATTCAACACCATCAGAAGCTACAACCATATATTGTATAGTGTAAAGCAAACAAAGTGGGCATTAAGTTATAAGGATGATAAACGCCACATTCTTGAAAACAACATCAACACATTACCATTCGGCCACTATTCCCTAATCCCCATTGACCAGTAAACCTTTTCTTCGTCCTTTACCTTCTTCCATTTTCCTTCCGTAAAGAAGAGGGGACATGACAAGCCCAATGTCATGTTCCCTCTTTTTTACACCAACGTAATATGGCCTTGACCTATATATCCTAACCGTATAAAAGAGGATAAACCATTCTAGAGATCAGTACCTTTACAAGCGGTGTGGAAGACACAACTGAAGATGGAAGACTTAAAAAATAAAATTGTAAATGAACTTCATAAGCCAGCAAGAAGAAAATTTCCTAGAAGAAGTACAGTTATAAAAGGAATGAATGATCTTTTTCAAGCCGATCTCATTGAAATGATACCACATGGTAAGTTGAATAAAGGATTCAAATACATTTTAGCGATTATAGACTGTTTTACTAAAGTGGCTGATGCCTTACCGCTAAAGGACAAGACTGGTAAAAGTGTTACAAAAGCTATGGAAACGGCTATACAAAGAAATAAATTCAACATCAAACATCTACAAACTGATGATGGGAAAGAGTATTTTAACAAAGACTTTGCAGCTTTAATGAAGAAGTATAAAATAAATCATTATTCAACAAATTCTGAAGTTAAAGCTTCAATAATAGAAAGATTCAATAGAACATTAAAAGGAGCAATGTATAAAACATTTTCCAAACGAGGATCATATGTTTGGTATGATATCTTACCGCAACTTATAAAAAAATATAACAACAAGTATCATCGAACCATTGGTATGAAGCCTAACCAAGTAAATAGCGGTAATGCTAAGATGGTATTAAAACGTATTAGGAATAATACAACTCCTAAACGTGAAAAAATGCAGCCTAAAACATTTAAGGTTGATGATAAAGTTCGTATAAGTAAGTACAAAGGAGTATTTAGTAAAAGGTATCTGCCAAACTGGACTAATGAAGTATTTACAATCTATAAAGTGCAACCAACAATACCTGAAACTTACATCTTAAAGGACAACAAGGGTGAATTACTCGAAGGTGGATTCTACGGACATGAGTTGTTAAAATCATCAGTCGGCGATGTATATCTTGTTGAAAAGATTTTACAAAGAAAAAAGGATAAGGTTAAAGTACGTTGGTTGGGATTTGATAAAAGTGAAGACTCTTGGATCCCTACAAAAGACTTGGTGTAACAATTTATGAACTCATTACGTGTTTAACCTTTACACAAGATGGAGATTGTGCAACAAAAGGATCGATTTTTTATTAATAATATTGATGAATTAACAGTTGACAACGACAAGTTAAATCATGGAAAACATGGTGAACTACTGCCAAACACAATAAGATGTTTAATAACTGGACCGTCAAATTGTGGAAAGACGAATGTGGTTTTTAACTTAATAACAAATCCTAAAGGATTACGTTTCAACAACATTTACATCTTTTCCAAATCTTTGCAACAACCCAAATACCAATTATTGGATAAGGTACTTGCAAGTGTGCCTGAAGTTAATTTTTACAAGTTTAATGCTAGTGAAACTATAATGGAGCCAAACGAGGCTAAACCATTTTCTATATTTATATTTGATGATGTATCTTGTGAAAATCACGACACTATTAGAAGTTAATTTGCCATGGGAAGACATTACAATATTGATAGCATTTATATTGGTCAAACTTACAGTAAAATTCCAAAACAACTAATAAGAGATAATGCAAATCTACTTATTATCTTCAAGCAAGATGAAACAAATTTAAAGCACATATATAATGATCATGTAAATGCAGACATGACATTTGATAAATTTAAACATTGGAAAACAAAAGAAAACATAAAGATGTAAAATTAGTTAGCGATCCGGCAAAATTGCAAAAATTAGTACAAAAACCAAACTTTGGAACGAGTATAATTATTAACGAGAATCTTGTAGCTGTTACCATGAACAAAATCTCAATAACGATGGATCGTCCTCTATATGTGGGAATGTCTATTTTGGATATTTCTAAAACCCACATGTATGACTTTCACTACAACAAGATGGTGAAGTTTTATGGAAGAGAAAACATCGGGATAGCATATATGGATACAGATGCTTTCATTTATTGGATAAGAACAGAAGACATGTATGAAGATCTACGCACTTTTGTATATACTACTGACTTTGACTTTTCAGATTATCCTAAAGATCATCCCAACTATGACTACGACAGAAATAAAAAGGTGTTGGGCAAGTTTAAAGACGAAACAAATGGTGTACCAATGGAAGAAATTGTCGCTTTAATGTCCAAACTGTACTCATTCCAACTGTACATCAGTGAAAAGGATGAACATCAAGTGGTGAAGAAAGCCAAAGGCATCAAGACTTCGTATCTAAAGAAGAAAGTACAGTTTGAACATTATAAAAGATGTTTATTTGAAAATGTGGAAACAACCGCAACATTCAACACCATCAGAAGCTACAACCATATATTGTATAGTGTAAAGCAAACAAAGTGGGCATTAAGTTATAAGGATGATAAACGCCACATTCTTGAAAACAACATCAACACATTACCATTCGGCCACTATTCCCTAATCCCCATTGACCAGTAAACCTTTTCTTCGTCCTTTACCTTCTTCCATTTTCCTTCCGTAAAGAAGAGGGGACATGACAAGCCCAATGTCATGTTCCCTCTTTTTTACACCAACGTAATATGGCCTTGACCTATATATCCTAACCGTATAAAAGAGGATAAACCATTCTAGAGATCAGTACCTTTACAAGCGGTGTGGAAGACACAACTGAAGATGGAAGACTTAAAAAATAAAATTGTAAATGAACTTCATAAGCCAGCAAGAAGAAAATTTCCTAGAAGAAGTACAGTTATAAAAGGAATGAATGATCTTTTTCAAGCCGATCTCATTGAAATGATACCACATGGTAAGTTGAATAAAGGATTCAAATACATTTTAGCGATTATAGACTGTTTTACTAAAGTGGCTGATGCCTTACCGCTAAAGGACAAGACTGGTAAAAGTGTTACAAAAGCTATGGAAACGGCTATACAAAGAAATAAATTCAACATCAAACATCTACAAACTGATGATGGGAAAGAGTATTTTAACAAAGACTTTGCAGCTTTAATGAAGAAGTATAAAATAAATCATTATTCAACAAATTCTGAAGTTAAAGCTTCAATAATAGAAAGATTCAATAGAACATTAAAAGGAGCAATGTATAAAACATTTTCCAAACGAGGATCATATGTTTGGTATGATATCTTACCGCAACTTATAAAAGAATATAACAACAAGTATCATCGAACCATTGGTATGAAGCCTAACCAAGTAAATAGCGGTAATGCTAAGATGGTATTAAAACGTATTAGGAATAATACAACTCCTAAACGTGAAAAAATGGAGCCTAAAACATTTAAGGTTGATGATAAAGTTCGTATAAGTAAGTACAAAGGAGTATTTAGTAAAAGGTATCTGCCAAACTGGACTAATGAAGTATTTACAATCTATAAAGTGCAACCAACAATACCTGAAACTTACATCTTAAAGGACAACAAGGGTGAATTACTCGAAGGTGGATTCTACGGACATGAGTTGTTAAAATCATCAGTCGGCGATGTATATCTTGTTGAAAAGATTTTACAAAGAAAAAAGGATAAGGTTAAAGTACGTTGGTTGGGATTTGATAAAAGTGAAGACTCTTGGATCCCTACAAAAGACTTGGTGTAACAATTTATGAACTCATTACGTGTTTAACCTTTACACAAGATGGAGATTGTGCAACAAAAGGATCGATTTTTTATTAATAATATTGATGAATTAACAGTTGACAACGACAAGTTAAATCATGGAAAACATGGTGAACTACTGCCAAACACAATAAGATGTTTAATAACTGGACCGTCAAATTGTGGAAAGACGAATGTGGTTTTTAACTTAATAACAAATCCTAAAGGATTACGTTTCAACAACATTTACATCTTTTCCAAATCTTTGCAACAACCCAAATACCAATTATTGGATAAGGTACTTGCAAGTGTGCCTGAAGTTAATTTTTACAAGTTTAATGCTAGTGAAACTATAATGGAGCCAAACGAGGCTAAACCATTTTCTATATTTATATTTGATGATGTATCTTGTGAAAATCACGACACTATTAGAAGTTATTTTGCCATGGGAAGACATTACAATATTGATAGCATTTATATTGGTCAAACTTACAGTAAAATTCCAAAACAACTAATAAGAGATAATGAAAATCTACTTATTATCTTCAAGCAAGATGAAACAAATTTAAAGCACATATATAATGATCATGTAAATGCAGACATGACATTTGATAAATTTAAAGAAATGTGTGGCAAAGCATGGGGTGAAAAATATGGATTTCTTGTTATTATGAAAGAAGAAGCTATAAAAAATGGAAGATATCGTATAGGGTTGGATAAATTTGTATTAATCCATTGAACGGTTGATGATACGTTTAGTAATAGATTGGTCTTCGCAGCGTAAACATGGTGAACCAAGAAAAACTATTAAAAGAAATAAAATCACTGAGTGACTCGATTAGACTTAAAAATCGAGCATTAAGAATGGGTTTGAATGAAAGAGAAGAATTCCTGGAGACTACATTTAAGCCTATTACAGAACCTTTAAAACAGATAACAGAAACTATTGGTAAACCTCATTATGAAGGAGATGTTTTGCTACCTGTTTCTAAATTTGAAGTAAAGAGTTTGAAAAAGGAAGAAGATGATGATGATTCTTACACAAGTGATAGTGAAGTTTCTCAAAAAGAAGAAGAAACAAGACAAGAAGTACCAGAAATAAATGTTGAAAAAGAAGAAGAACAAGAACAACATATACCTGAAGCAGAACAATCAATTCCAAATCTAACAAAATTAAGTAGTGATATATTGCAACAAGGACCTCTTGGAAGAAAGTATATCATGAAGATGTTACATGAAATAAAAAATAACCCAAAATTACACAAGTCACATGTATATGGTGCGAGAATTGATGGAAATGAATTAAAAATAGGAGATTCAAAAGTACATTTGACTGAAGATGATGATATTGTTATTGGTGAGCATAAATATAAAGGAACAAAAGGATTATTTGAACTGATTTTCAAAAATATACCTATAAGATATACGCTTCAAGATTTAAATACTTTTAAAGAAATTTTGCAAAATACTAATGCTCATAAGAAGAATTACTCCAAAGATTCAATGATAAATAGAACACGCGCAACTAAATATACAGTTGTAATAAAAAGATTGTTTCCCTTGAAAAAACTACCAACATTACGAACTGCACCTGCTGTGAAGAAACCGCTTAAGAGGAAGTCATTATCACTTATGGACTTATCACTTATTGATGAATATGGTAAAAAGAAAAAAGGAGAAACTTCGACATCTGGTAAAGGTTTAATGAAAAACCTATATAATACAAATGTGATTTACTATAATGATATAAACAAATTGGTTGATAGAATGAGACTATTACATGAAGCCATGGAAGCTGGTCATACAGGTTTAAATAATGAATGGGTGGCTTTAGTTGACGAACTTCGAAATCGTGGAATAATTGTATAAATCATCACGGATATATAAGAGAGCAGTGAGCATACAGTGGATCAGTTCAATCATGAGCGTTGACAAGTTCGGACGGTACTCCGGGGTAGGAGTACAAGGAGGAGAAAACAGAAAAAGAAGTGGATTGCCGCAAACACCTGAAGGTGACTATGATATGAGTAACAAACGTCTAAAATTTGTTAAAGACCCAGAAGAAGATACAGATGGAGCAAATTTAAAAACAGTAAAAGAAGCAACTTCATCATCATTGATATTAAACAAGAATACTTATGATGTTAAATCACATAGAATAATTAATGTTGGTAAACCAACTGACAGTTCTGATGCAATTACTAAAGAGTATTTATCATCTGAACTTTTAAATACTTTAAAATTGCAATGGGGTAATAATTTAAAAGATGGACAGACATATGATGCTGGGAATCATAGAATAACCAACGTGGCAAATCCAAAAAATGATAAAGATTCAGTTAATAAAGAATATCTACATTCTATTATACCGGAAAAGACTCAACACGGATTTTCTTTTTATAAATTTATTATAAATGACATTGGATACCCAAAGGAAGACGGTGATGCTGTAAACCTGAAATACATCAAGGACAACTGTATTTTACAAGATGGTGATGAAATCGATTGTCATGGGAAAGTGTTGTCAAATGTAAAGTTCGGTTCTCAACCAAAAGACGCTGTTACTATGGAACAACTATCTAAAGAATTAAAAAGGGGAACATCGAATTTTGTAAAACATGAAGATGCCGTGCTAAAGCGAGGAGATACATTTATACATGGAAATGAAAAGTTTGATTTAATGCAAGGAAAAAATGATGAATGGGATGCAGGACATAAAACAATAACAAATGGAAGATTTGGTATAAAAGATTCGGATGTACCTTTGATGGTACAAACATTAATTGCGAGTGGTGGTAGATTAGGTACATACAATGGTCGTAATAGAAGAATAAAAAATATTTATCCTGGTTATGAAGATGATGATTGTGTTACATTGAGACAAACAATAACTTGGGATAAACACTTTGGGACCAAATATGATGCAAAGATGAAGAAAATAATTAATATTTTACCAGGAGAAGATTTAAATGATGCTGCTACTATTGGACAAGTTATAACAACGTCAAAAAGTGATTCGACCGCTTACACGTGTAATGATAAACGTATTATGCAGTTACACGATCCTCAACATCCGAAAGATGCTGTAACTTTAGATTGTTTAATAAGAATAGTGGGAAACTTACTTATCGATACCCACAATCATATAGCTAGTACAACGAGTCATGTGATGATTCAACCCGATGAACGAGAAGCTTGGATTAAAAATAGAATCATAAATCAGTATATAATTAATTTGAATAATTAAATATTTAAATATAAAACATTGTGCACGAGTTATTCATTTATGTAAAGCAGCTCGTGGAGTAAACACGCTGGTTATATAAGACAACATAATGAAGACCGCACCTCTCAGTCATCGTCAAGACAGCGACAAGAAAGGACGTGGTATAACATCAGCTGCGTTATCCCTGCTAAGACGGATTCCTGTTGGTGCTGTTCTAAATCGAGCAATAGACGCTTTACCATACGAATTTCATCTGCCCGGAGGCTATCAATATTGTGGACCCGGAACTAAGTTGGCAAAACGTTTGGCAAGAGGAGATCCTGGAATTAATAAATTAGATCAAGCTTGCAAAGAACATGATATAGCGTATTCCAAGTTTGCAGATTCAACAAATAGATCAATAGCGGATAGAGCGCTAGCGGAAAAAGCTTGGCAAAGGGTTAAATCAAGTGACGCCAGTATTGCGGAAAAAGCAGCAGCTTGGGCAGTGACAACAGCCATGAAGACGAAAGCTAAGTTTGGTGGTGGAAGACGACGCGGGAGAAAACCTAGTAAAAAAGAAGCTGCAAAAAGAGGCGGGAACATCAAAAGAAGACGTCGCACTAACCCTAAAAGGAAAGTCAAGAAAACATCCATATGGTCAATGGTAAAAAACGGATCGGGTCTTTACTTAAGACCGTACCGTGTGTATTAAATGAGAAGAATAAATTGATAATTCCAAATGAAGCATTAACAAACTATCAATTGTCAAAATATGTGAAATGTTTAAGAATACCATTCTTCAGAGGAGTTTTTATGAAAGATACATTACCAAATAGAGTGTGGAAAAATGAAACTGGAATAGTAAACTTAGACTCTAATTATGGACCAGGTACTCATTGGGTATGTTATAAAAAACTTGGAGAAAATGTTTACTACTTTGATAGTTTTGGAAATTTACCGCCACCAAAAGAACTTCAACATTATTTTCGGGACTCCAAGAATATATTCTACAACTACAAAAGAGAGCAACCTAGCAATACAGAAATATGCGGACATTTATGTTTAGAGTTCCTAGCGAAGAGCGTCAGTCAGCTTTAAGATGTCATCGTATACAGTGTCGCTGAGCGGAAATTCGTCAACATTGAAAAGTACACTTTTCCCAGCGTTACGTTTATCTACGGACAAACTATGGGAAGCAGCATTATTGGATTTGACTACATACAATTCAATTCCCAATGTTACAGAAGGAAAAAATAATTTACTACATTATTATGAGAGTAAAGATGAAAAAGGAAATTATTCACAATTGAAAATAATTCCATTATCTACAGGAGCATATGAAATAGACGATATAAACCAAGTATTACAAAAGAAACTTGGAGAAGAAAATATTTCTATAAAAGGTAATAATAATACATTAAAAGCAGAAATAACTTCAAAGTATTATATAGATTTTAGCTTAGACCACTCAATCGGCAATTTGCTAGGATTTTCAAAGAAGAAAGGAATTTTAGCTCCTGGAAATGATTATACTGGCGATACAACAGTTACAATATTAAAGGTGAACAGTATTGATGTAACGTGTAATATTATACACGGATCATATAGAGATGGAGTAAATCAACACATATTACATACATTTTACCCCACAGTAGCTCCTGGTTTTAAAATAGTTGAGAAGCCACAAAACCTGATATACCTACCGTTAAACACCAGTTTCATTTCAGACATCGTACTGAACATATTGGATCAAGACGGCATTAGTGTTGACTTTAGAGGAGAAACAATAACTATACGGTTACATATCAGAGCGGCAACATAAAGTCAACATGGGATTATCATTTAAACCACAACGGAAGAGTCGGGAGCTCAGTAGCTCCTCAACATTCGACGAGTTAACACCGGACAACATACGCTTCCTACAGAAGATCGGACTAAAACTTGCCAACCATGGATATACTGGATATAGCGCAAGGACCGACATTCGACGAAACCCTATGGGAGAAGGAATATCACACTCACAACCCTTACACTTCATCAAAATTAAATAATAATGATGAAATAAGGATTCCCATTCAACAACAAGATATCTACACATTACCATGTGAAAGTTATTTATATATCGAAGGAAGAGTAACAACATTGGATGGAAAATCTGGTTCAACTGTTCCTTTTATAAATAACCCTATGGCATATCTGTTTGATGAAATTAGATATGAGATATCTGGAGTAACAGTTGATTCAACAAAAAAAGTTGGTATATCAACAACTTTGAAAGGATTGACTTCAATAACACCCCATGAAAAGAATTCTTTAATCTCGGCTGGATGGGTGACTCCTGATAAAGACACTATTACTCCTAATTCAAAAGGTTACTTTGATTTTAATGTGCCTTTACGATTGCTTTTGGGATTCGCAGAAGATTACAAGAGAATAATAATAAATGTAAAGCAAGAACTGGTACTGCTCAGATCTTCAACGAATAAGGATGTAATACAAGCGCCAAGTGGAACAAAAGATGCCGATTTGGAATGGCAACTTCAATTGGATAAAGTTGTATGGAGAGTACCACATGTCAGATTGGCGGATGAACATCGAGTATTATTATTGAAAAAATTAAAATCTGACCGTGATATTGTAATACCATTTAGAAGTTGGGAATTTCATGAATACCCCATATTGCCTCAAACAGAAAGACAAACATGGACTGTTAAAACCTCTACTTATTTAGAACGAGCAAGGTACATAGTAGTCGGTTTTCAGACTAAACGAAAAGATGTTATAACTGCGCACGCTGGTCAATTTGACCATTGCAAGATAAAGAATTGCAAAGTTTTTCTAAACTCTCAGTTCTTTCCATATGACAGTTTAAATGTTTCATTTGACAAGAAACGTTATTCCATTCTATATGACATGTATGCAATATTTCAATCGTCATATTATGGTAAGACAAATACACCACTACTATCACCAGAACAATTTTATTCAAAAGCTCCAATTGTTGTAATCGATTGTTCAAAACAAAATGAATCTGTGAAATCTTCAAGTGTAGATATAAAAATTGAAATGGAATTTGAAGATAAAATACCAGATGGAACTTCAGCATACTGTTTAATTCTACATGACAAAATAGTTACTTACACACCGCTGACAGGAATTGTGAAGAATGTACTTTAAAAAAGATTAATACAACATCTGCACGATTTGTAAGGTTTTTACAAAAGATCAACAATATCTAGGTCATCTGCGAGTATAAAAGCGAGAAAGAAGAGCTGGAAATTCATTTCATCTTTGATTGTCGTATGGGTAACATCGTCCGCAAGATGAGTTCTGCTACATCAAGTGCTAATGAAGAAACTACACCTCTTATGGCTGACAATAGTTTGGATATAGAAAGACAAGTTGAACAGGAAATGGAAGAGTTCCTCAAGTTTAAACATAAGAAGACAGACGAAGAGGAAGTTGAAAAAGAAACAAAGAAAAGGAAAATTGAAGATAACATTTCTACCAACATCTTAATGGAGGTATTTCTTAGAATATTTTATCCTATTTCTTCTTGTATGACAAAGACTGTGTCTGCTGGAGTAATGAAATCATTGGATTACTCTCCAACTGTTATTTTGAATCACGGATCTAAAATGGTAACCTTCACTGAATCTTCTTGGGAATCTTTTATGAAACATATACATCTTTTGGAATGCTATTTGAGTAACAATACGTTTGGAAGAAAAACAAAACTAGGTTTGTTTGAATCAAATATTGAAATCGATATTGTTAAACAACGTGGTCAACAACTAGTTCGATTTAGAGATTTAACTAAATATAATATAAAAATACATTTGACAAAAGAAGAGTTTTACGCTTTAACTTGTGCTACTGGTCCTATAACAAGATATTTAAAACAGCTAATATTCTCAAGTACAATTATCAAAGATTATTTAACTGATGCATTGGATAGACAACCATATGTTCCAATCCTATACGGTCCAGTAGATACTTCAATCTTCAATAGGATCCCGCATGAAGTAGAGATGTGGAGACAGTTACACCGCAATCAAACCAACTTTAATTTAGATGAAGAAAAAAATCAAGAAAACAAGGAAAACGAATCACGTTTCAACAATCAACAATCAACAACAAATTAAAACAGACAAAGAATATTGTAAGTAAGAAGAAGAAGAAGAATGTTGGAGTATAAAAGGCTGTCAATCCGCATTGACATACCAGTTGTCTACTGAACGTCATCATGGATAAACGAGTTTCATTCTCTAAGAAGACGGAAATAATGGAAGTAAAGCGAGGTATCATAGAGTTTCAGGCATTCCGTGGTAATGATGGAAATTTTATAATCAAAGAGTTAGTAGTACTAGATATGATAACATCTGTTGTTTATCATTTTTTATTCATGCCTCCTTTGCCGTTCAACAGATTAACAACCAAAGCTAAAGTAACAAACAAATGGTTGATGAAACATTTTCATAATCTAACATGGGATGAAGGTTTTATAACCTACAATATGATGCCACACATTATGAATCATTTCTGCAAAGAGTTCAAAACTATTTTTACAAGAGGATTGGAAAAAGCAAATTGGATACAAGCATATACAAACCATGAAGTGATAAATGTGCAAATGGAGAAAGATTTTTATTGCTACTTTGCTAACATCTGTATTGCATCTAAAAACTTTAAACATCGGCAGTCTCAATGTGCTTTAAAGAACGCATATCGTTTGAATGTCTATCTCCAGCAAAGTGGTGGGGGAAGCGATGGGTATAAAAGCGAGAGCGGCACTATGACAATGCATGAGTATTACTCTAACCTCCGAGGAGTCAACACCTCTGACGCGCAAGCACAAGAAGAAGAAGACGAACAATAGTAAGAAGAAAATAATGGCATCGCAAACTTTTCTACAGTCACTTGTTGATCAATTCAACAAACATTCTAAATCTACAATACTACCGACAAAGAAATGTTCAGAATTGAAGGAAGAAAAACATTACATTATTCACACTATTAAGAAGATGGAAACATCAATTGGAGACGCCATCAATTGCACATTGAGTGAAGCACCCTACACACCTGGTGATGAACCGAAATTTCAAGTATTTCTTCCCAAACGCTTCGTTCAACTGCTGCAGAATGAAGATTTACGACTGATTCACCCCGGCGCACTCTATTTGGCATCTCACGGTCCTAGCGGAACCAACTCTACTGAACTTACACTTCATGTTATGCCTACTAGCAACTAGTCTGTAGTTTATATATACTGTTGTACATGTGTGTAACTGATTCTAAATAAATAAAAAATAAAAACGAAAAAAAATAAGAAAAGGCAACATATCGATAGTGTTTCTGCACTATCGATATGTTGCTTTTTTTTTAAAAACACGTTTGGATGACCTTGGCCTACTTTCGAGGGTATATAAAGGCCGTAATTTTCTTGAGGATCTCATCAGTCTACGACTACCTTTCGTGCTGTACACATCTCTGTTGGCTCTCCAGTTATTACGAATAACAACATGTCTCTTAAGATTAAGTGTGCATCATATGATACCACCACCATTACAACTTTTGAAGAACTCGACGATTTTACTAATGAACTGCGAGTGTTACTTGCCGGTGGTTATCGTTTAAATATTGATGTTTACGCTAACAACATGAGGATGTTTCCAAAACAGAAGTTCTGCAACGAAGAAGTATTCGTTTCCACACAACCTTCAACTACAACACCATCTACTCAAAGTAATGTTAAGTTCCAGAAATATTACTAATGTTAAATAATATCAAGTGGTCGCTGTAGCATCTATAAAAGGACTGTGTAACCTAACAGAATCATCATTTGCTCTCCAACTGACGCAGCGAAAACAACTACTAATACCATGTTGTACAGAATGATGATTGAATTCAATGGAAAAATCTACGGAAAAGACTATCAAAGTGTAGAACAAATGACGTCCGATCTTCAAGTATTGACTAAAGAGGGATTCCAACCAAAATTAATTCTAAAATTTCCTGAAGTACATCCACTGTCTACTGAAGATCTCATCGCCATGGCTAAAGAAGAAAAAGAAAAATACAAACAAGATGTAAAGAAAGAAAAAGAAGATGAAAACTCAGTATCTTAAATAAATACATCTTACACTTGTAAGATGTTCTTTTTTAAAACCCCATTTGAATGACCTTGAGATTTCCCCCTCCCTTCACTAAACTCCATATTCTTTTATAACTCTATTACACTCTGCATCTCACATCATTCTACATTTAGCAACGATGGCAAACACAACGGATGAAGTTCAACCATCAACTTGGGAATTGGATATAGAAAATATACAACACTTAGAGTTGGTTTATGAAAAGTTGAAAACATTATTAACTGAAAACACAGGATTGAAAATAAACATGAAGTTGCTATACCACTGGTCCCCCATTGAAGTAAATGATAAATGTGATGAAGAACAAGCATTACCAACAGTTACAACTCCGCAATATTCTCCCAGCGCTGCAATATATCCTATTAATAAAGACAATGTAGAATGAACTATTTCATCTTTTTTAAAACTCCATTTGGATGACCTTGAGATTATCCCCACCACTTATTTTACAACATATATTCTACAGACCCTTCGACAAGTTTCTCATTCCGATTACATTACTTGGACAGACAACAACATGGATGATAAGTTTATTTCTTTTCAACATTTAGTTACCAAAAAGCACGAGATGGAAACCCTATTTCAAAACCTGCTCATACTTATGGATAATTATCCTGTAAGATGGATCAACATCGGAGTGCAAGTTATAAATCCGCCAACAATACCTTCATCGTCATCATCTTCTTCTGCCACCTTCACATCTTCATCCTTGCACAGTGCAGGGAAAGAAGAACAAACAACGGATGGTCTTAAAATTATTGATTTGGACAACGAGGAACAAGAAATGCAAACTTTGGTTAAAAATAAACTTAATATTTAATTTACAAACATTATTAGTTTTCCTAACTTAATACACCTCCTACTACCTACCCGAATGGCGTTTCGCAGCGAAATGCGCTGGCCAACGGTTCGCATGGGGGTATATCGCCTTTCCCCCACCACGCCACTACCCCTCCACTTCCCCCACCACGCCACAACCCCTCCACTTCCCCCTCCACCGCCCTTGCCCGCATATAAGCGAGCCGCTGACTGACCCTCGCCATTTGTTTCCCGACTCCCGTACGATGAACAACGATCCGCTACCACATATGAAATCTACTTTTATAATTAGAACAAGACATGATTTAAAAGATTTAATGGAAACTTTAGAAGATATTATAGACAAATTCCACTGCATCACTATGAATTTGGAACTTGTTTACGGTTGTCCAACATGCGATAGAGTTAAGAGTGAAGATGAAGATGGTTTGCTAGAACTCACTCCTGCATCCTCCAAACCTACACCAACAGCTGACGATGACGTTTGATCGGACACACAACTGTTTTTTCTTAACCCCCCACCACTTTCCAGTAAATATGCCCTGTCCTCATCTTCGTTTCTCATTTCATCGCCAACTTTCCGACCGTCAACACCGCTCCCGTTTCCCCAACAGAAATTAAAACAAGCACACAAACATGATGGATGATTTTTCACTTCAAACACGATTGGAAGAGGACAGACTCAAACTAGAGATCAACAGGCTGCAATTGGAAACGGAAAATCAACAAGGGATGGTTCGCCTGCTGCAACTGTTCAAATGCGTACTATGCATGTTGTGTGTCTACCTTCTCTTCGCCACCACCTTCGGCGTCTACCACTCCCTCACCGGTGGACGACACTCCAACACCTCTCTGCACAAGAACACGACTTTGATTTAATTTTAAAAATAAACAAAAACCTCCAACCCCGGCGCCGCCACCCCCACCGAGCCCCTGCGGCTCCCACTTTTTTAAAACTCCCTCCGGATGACCTTGACCCACTTCCCAAACCCATCCATCACTGTCACCCCACACTTCCAACCCCACACCTGCCACTTCCAACCCAAAAAAATGAGTGACCTTGAACTGGGGCAGAACCGGTGTTTTGCCACTACTAAAATCATCTAAAGGGCTTAAATATGGAGGTCTCGAATGAGGGTTTGTTTCTCTTCCCATTTAGTCTGGCAACGAAAATTTAATTGCATAATAAATATCTTAACGAGAATTTTATCGTATATACTTATTATTATTATTATTATTATTTTTGAGGTCTAAGATCTCAAGAATTAAAATAAAGAACTCTTAATAATTTACTTTGGGAACATATCAAGAATGAGGTATACAATAAAACCCCACAACATTTTGGAGAACTTAAGCTCAGTATTCTAAAACAAACAATCTTGTAAACAGTTGTGATAAATGGGTGTTAACAATAAAACCTATCCTAAATAATTTGTTATGCTTGGTCATTTTTATTTCAAACCGTGGATTGTATTTTAAAAGAAACAGCAATAGTATTTGTTTATTCCTGGTATTTTGTGGCATAACTGTTGTTATCTTAAAATTTACGAAAACTCGTTTAAAATGTTTCACTTTTAGGTGAAAACAAATGACTTAATTCTTCAAATCAATCCACTAACAGTCTTGCTATATCTTTATACTGCTCTTGACATAGTGGATAAATTGAGAGGAGATAGAGAACAGAAAACCAGGAGGCTCTGCAAATTCCAGAGCGTCTGTTGTAAATATAGTTCGCCATCTCTGGCCGTTTGCCACGGTACCACAGCGCTCTTCGGGCCGCTATGGTGCCTGCCTCTCAGGCGTACATCGCCCGCCTGCCCTCTACTGTGTTGAGTGTGGAAATCTTACACATTTGGTTCTTTCATTGAACTCGAATCGGAATCACCAAACCATGAACACATATGAAACGCGCCCGAGGGCCTCATCATAAACGGTCCGCCATACTTAAAGTGGGCAAATCATGAGGTTGGCCAATTATTCTACTCACAGAAATCAGATTAGATTAAAATTTGATTTTTGTTGCGTGGAAATTGGCTAAACTACTACTGTTTTACAGACTGTTTCCTGTGTCTATTCGTTGAATGTAGCTGTCCAGGTGTAGGACACACTATATTTACACACTAATATGCGCTGTTTTATTATTTATGATAATGGAATTTTTAGGCACTAGAAGTAAAAAAATTGACAAAATAACGTCTTAGATTTGTCTAAATGAGGTTTAATTTTCATTTTACGGCATTATAAGCCGTTTTCTCGGGAATTCCATAGTTTTTCCTGTAATCTATGGGCCACACGAAATCCGTCTACACAAATTGAACATAATCCATCCGTACATTGGTTTCCTGTCTAGACACTAAAATGCACTCTTGGACGCTTGGACACTCTTCTCTTTACGAAGGTGAACGATTCATTAACGTTGAAAACCGATTCCTCTTGTGATTCTGAACGGAATCCTATACTTCACATCAATTAGCTCAGGGAACAGTCCCCGAGGGGGACGTAAGGCTCATGATTTTATGTGAGGTGACGAAAACTGTGGTGACCCTTTTTACCACAGAGCAGTGAAGTCCAATCTTTTTATGCTGGCGGCACACCCAACATAAAAAGATACTTCCGTGCATTTAAATCACTTTTTGAGGTTGATGTAGCCGGCAGTAGCCTTCACAGATTGGATAAGATTGTTTGGCAACACCAACATTTTTACTGCGTTTCTCAGAATCATCTAAAACTGAGTCCACTTCATTAGGTATGGCAATTATTTAATTTACTTTAAGGTTTTTTTAAGTAGCCAAATTTAATAACATAAAGCTCCACATATACCACTGTACGATTAATGCATATAGATGAATGTGAGCTGCAACTAACTGGAATGTTTGCAACATAGTGTCGAATGCCTGTGGGTCATCGAACCCTTGACAGACAACCCCTCCCTAACCTAAGCAACCTATGAACAAATAGTTCATGATAATTTTAGTATGCAAAACCCACTCCACCTAGTAGAAACAGCCATTGACAAAACGGGATTCTATAGTTTCGGTGCATTGACCTATCACAGTCTGAGCTGAGCGCTCAGATGATTGTGTACTTCTACAATCAGCCCTACCTGTATAACAAGTCAGACGAATGTTTTAGTCATCTACTGACTTCGCTAGGTATTTTACTGTTTATTGTTTTACTGTTGTATTGTTCATTCTTAATTTTATTGTATTTTTCTCTTAGTCTTACTTTACTTATTTTCTCTTGTTGCATGACAACATAGTAGGCCCGCGGCACACATTTGCTACTCACTGCAATAGAGAGTGCAACGCATACAATTAACTGTCGATGGCTAAATGTGGCTACTGGTGCTGGAAGGAAAACGCCATCTGTTTTCCCAATGTATGGCCCCTTTGCTTTATTTATAGTTATAGTAAACGCTAATTTTAAAAAAAATTGCCGTATTTACAAAAATCAATTGGCAAATCTTTGTCCTCCTGTGCTAAATAAATCCTTGGAATGAAAACAATTTCACTTGGAATGATCAGATTATGCATTCCGGCAAACCCGTTAAAATACTGTTTTAAAGATAAAAATTAATAAGCCATTTGCTTTTTTAGCAATTTGATTTTTATGTATGATTTTAAATTACAGGTAACTTGATCAAAGTTTGAGGTAATATGTTGAAAAAATGCCTATCAAATAATAAAATGCAAAATCAAATAAAAATCGTAAACTACAACAGAATCTATCGTTAAATTAAAAAAATTGTTGGAGCTTGCTTACATTTTTTGCAAATAACTTTTAAATGGTAAGGAAATCTATTAAAGTTGAAGGTGATATTCTGAAAGAGAATAGCCCTAAAAATTACTATCATGCATTTCCATAAAATACTGATAACGAGCATCCAAAACTTGCCTACAAATAGAAACCAAAAACCACCGTTTTAATGTATCAGTTGTACATGCGATTTTACTTTTTTCCATAAATATTTAAAAAAAAAATCAAACTTTCATAGTTATTTGAAAATCTAAACGGATGAAGCTTTCCATCGACCAGGAACCTAATTAACCTAATTAATAGGACCTAATCAATCAAATCAGTTCAGTAGAACTGAAGATTTAGTTGTACAAAGCACAACAAAAATATCTCTAACTCAGTATTTTCTCACCACTATATCTCCGGAAGTTGCTTAGCTTTTTAGCCATCAACTTTTAAATGGTGAGGAAATCGACGAAAGTGGAAGGTGGTAATCTTAAGGAGACTTAAAATATCCTACAAATTACAATTACGCATTTTTTATAATCAATAAAGGCAGCCAAGACTTTATAAGACTGTCTGTATTCTTAAAAAATAAATTATCAACATCTTTTCTGTATTTCATTTTAGGAGGACCTTTTTTGTTCGAATAGCTAAGTTGAAAAATAGTATACAGCATTTCCTCACTAGTTCGGAAATTGGTCCTTACCGGTGCAAGATCGAGTTCCGCTCCAAGTACTAGGCGAACGAAGCCTATACTTGAATTAGATCGAGCACCGATATAACACTTTCGGACAAGTTACGAACAGTACTTTTCATCATACTACCTTTAATAAATATACAGTTTGGATAAAAGTTAATATATTTAGACCTATACCGCCTCTTGCGTTTTTATTTGTTTATCTTGTATTTGAACTGATTTCAGCTTTTTAGAATTAATACAAATTGACGTCGAAAAATATCATTAGAGGTTCTTTTATTGTTTTATTTATTTAAACAAGCTAAACAATCAGATGTTTGAACATTGTACAATGGAATAAGTTACTGTAAGTCTGTAAGTAGAATAGCAACGCTCGTGTTGTAAAACCTTGGAGGTGTTTTTTTCCGGAATAGTAGTTTTCCGGACTAGACCGGAAATACCTCCAAGATTTTACATCACGAGCTGTGCTATTCTACTTACAGTAACGTTGTACAATGTTCAAATATCTGATTGTTTTACTTGTTTAAATAAATAAATCAATAAAAAGAAAAACCTCTAATGATATTTGTCGTCGTCAATTTATATTAGGCCTAACACTAAACCAGAAATGAAAAACAAACGTCTACAACACTCAAAAATATATTTACACTTATACTGCAAAGAATACAGACAGTAAATATATGAAAAGATGGATGATGGCAATCGATTTCGACCGGACACACCGATCATCATCAGGCCCAAAGAGATAATGATAGAATTCAACATGGTGGACAATAATAGAGAGACAAAGGCGTCAAAGTCCGTGGCGTCATAGTGGATTTTTTAGTGTTGTAGACGTTTGTTTTTCATTTCTGATCACAAACAACAAGTATCATGCTAATAAAAAAAAAGTGTTTTAATACCATACAGCTGAAATCAGTTCAAATACAAGATAAACAAATAACAACATAGGAGGTGGTATAGGTCAACATTTATTAAGTTTTATCCAAAATCTATCTTCTTATTTCTATAAGGGTTTCGTCTGTTACGTCCCTTTTTCTCTCGACCTACTGAACCGATTTTTAAGATTGAGGTGTCATTTTAAAGCTTAGGATATACCGCAGTGACGAATCGTAATTTAAAAAGTCATATTGTTTCGGTCTTCGCCCCCTTCGCCTTTTAATTATTTCTAGAGGGCGCTGCAAAATGTTGACCAACTTTTATTGCAAGTTCTGTAGTGTGAATTGTAATTTAACAGCTGATTGCCTTCAGATGAATTTTAAAAGCCAAATATTAAACAAAAATAGATCTCTGTCACTTCATAATCAACATTCACGTACTATAGATGAGTTTCACTCATACAGAATCATAAAATGCGCAATTTGCGCACGGGCCACCTCGTATTTACAACACGGTAGTATGTATTTATTAAGTATTTATTAAGGTAGTATGATTAAAAGTACTGTTTGTAATTCGTCCGAAAGTGGTATATCTGTGCTCGATCTAATTCAACTACTAGGCTTCGCCTCGTACTTGGAACTCGATCTTGCACCGGTAACGACCAATTTCCGGACTATAGTGACGAAATACTGTATACTATTTTTCAATTTAGCTATTCGAACAAAGAAGGTCTTGGTAAAACTAAATAAAGAAAAGATGTTGATAATTTATTTTTTAAGAATACAGACAGTCTTATCAAAAACCAACAGAAATTGGAATGAGGAATTAAAGTGCATTCTGTTAATTCTACACATTTATCTGTTATTATTTCAAGTAAATTTTGAACCTCGAAATAAAATTTACAGTTTCATTTATTTAATTTGCGTATAAATTACTAGGATGAATAGGAAAATTACCTCTACTGTTTTGTCTCAACTGTTAGAATTTGTTTTGTTGCAAAAAAAACTTGTTGCTATTAGTTTATTGGAATTTTTACAAACTTTTCAGTATCATACTGCACACTATTGCTATCAGTTTCCATATTATACTAAACCAATTCCAAAAATTCTTATTCTTAAAAAGCTAGCAAACAGTGTTCAACTTACCTCCAACCGGGTCATTTTCATCCACCTTGATTGACATTTCTCAAAGCCCGAGGCTTCTGAAAAAAAACCGACAGATCATAGTAGAACCATCATTGGAGTAACAAGTTTTGGACTTAACAAAGTAAAATTAATAGTAATTTATCGACAATGAACATTTAAGATGATTTATTGTACACCAATAACAAACTGGGATTTGTGGGTTTTTGCATATACGTTACGGTCCAGGCAAATGTACATTTCGCGCTATCCATGAGTTGAACACTTGAGAGATTGATGATGAACATTTTAGGGACTACTTATAAGGTTCACATTATTCTGTTATCTTATTTTCCATAACTGTACAACCGACTTGTTTCGTCGGATTACTTTTAATGTGTGATTAAGTGGATTTGCTAAAACCCTGTTTTGCATTAATTTTAAAGTAAAGCAATGCTAAAAATAAGTCACTGAAAAATAGGGTGAATTAAATCTGCAGCGTATTGTAGTTAGTTTGAAATATAGTCTATACAACAAACTAATTATTTGAGAGCTGGTTACTGTATTAATTTGAACCTCCTTGAATTCATAACCATTTCTTCTAAGGTATTTATGGGAGTTAATATCACTGGGTTGTGGTGTTTCCAACTGGTTTTCCTCACCAGTAACGTAATATCTCCGTGCTGAACAACAGTCACAACAATAGTCAGCCAAAAACTTTGTTTGAGTAGCGAGTCGGGATTCGCAGCTTTGCCAAGGCTATTTTTAAGGCTTTAATTCAAGCATAATTGTTCAAATTAATTACTGTTTCCCAGTATTCGCGCTCCTGAGTCACGGGTTAAGTTTGACGGTTTCAGCAGGTCTGGGTTTGAGGTTTGGGGCACACTTTACCACCCCCCCCCCCTCCCCCCATTATTTGTACGGTTCGGCCATCACGAACCGCCACGTGGCGTGCTATTGTTTTCCTAGGCCCCATCTTGGAAGTGATCCATTGGATATCGTTCCGTTCAATAACTAGAGTTATAATTAACTCTCACTGCTTTATTATGTGTCACTGAGATCTATTGGAATACTTATTTTCGATCGACTGCAGTTTTATTGTTGTTATTTTATCAAAGGTCATTTTGCTACTAACACGTTACTTTTGTTGCACAAACACTTTTATCGCAACTCTCCTGTACAAGTTACACCTATTTTTTTTTTAAACATGTAAAGGTACCTCAGGCCGAAAATCTGCATTCGGTGCTACTGTATTTACAGTGGTTTTAACGCGATCGCAATGGACCGCCGGATGTAAGTAAGTACTGTATATTGCTAAATTGAACTTTTTATAGCACATTATTAACATGAATGTAAAAACTTAATCCCTGTAAAGTCCATTCGAAGTTTTTTTTTATTACTTTTAATTAATTTTTGTAATAGTATCGTGGAAAACAGACTATTAATTTTTCTTAACAACCTTGTCACAGTTAATAGCTGCTGCAAAACCAATGTTTTAAAGTAGTGTTTTTTTTTTTTTTTTTTTTTATCTTTTGTTGTTATTTTGTTGCCAAATAATGGCAACCCATATGATTAATGTAAAAATTGCTCTTTTCTTAGATTAATTAAAACTATTTCCTGGGATTTAAGCTGTCTCTAAACTTGTTTTATGCACAAAACACTCTCAAATCAAAATATAAAAAAAATCTACCCACCAGATCTTGAGATAAAATGTGAATACATCGCTAAAACCCTTTTCATGTAGGATTCACTAAACACATAACCACGCTTAAGTACCTTGAGTAGCCATGTGTAGCTTTCTCCAACCTACTTTAAACCAAAACTAAAGATTAATCCAAATTTTACCATAGGCAATGATTTAAAATTTAAAATTTTCTGTATTAGTTTAAACTGAGTTGTGGAAACAGCACTGAATAATTATCTTGAAGCCGTGGTTTGTTCCCTTGTCTACAAACATTCTTGGCACCCGTTACACATGTTAAATCATAGGAAAGAGTTGTGAGGAGATTTTCAGGCCGAGGCAGAGTCTGTGGTGCTCATGCCAAAAAGAGGTGCTGACGGTGGTGCCACTTGGTACTTCAAGACATTCTTTTGGAAAGCTTTGACAACGAATTGGGAATATGGGTTATGGGTTGCTATATAGGAAATATTGCTATGTTAGAGGGAAGGAACGAAATGCACAAAAGTATTCCTGTTTCCAATGAGCTTTTCCATAATCTCTTTATTTATTAAAGTAATAAGTTTTGAGTATAGACAACGGCTGATTCTGATTTGGCAGGGAGAGTAAATTCGGGTATTCTAAGAAACTTAATGTAAATATACTTCCTCTAGTGTAATGCCAAGGAATGCGGAGTGGTGGTCGGACCATTTGCGCTAAATAGGCCCGTGCTAACTGGAGCGGACTCTTGTTGTCGATCTCGGGCTCGAGTGGGACTGAACAGCAACGCGGGCACTTGGCCGTGAACCTGTCCACGTATCGATCTAATTATGTCTCAATAAATTTGTTATTTATGAGTTTATTTATCAGGTCACTTAGAATTCCCAGAATTTAGAATTCCCTTCTATTTTGTCCAATTTAACGTTTAAGTGGTCAAAAAGATTCAAGGAAATAGGATTTTTAATATACACACAATTAAATGTTTAATGATGGAAAATACAGTTGATAGCGAAATATTTACCAATGTCCTCTTACTTTTCTGTTTAAAGTAAAATCCTACAAGTTACGTTAATGAATAGGCGTGACATCACATTCTTTGTTAATTTCCCTTAATAATCACTTGGGAAACATAATTGTGGATCTTCTCCGTTACCGGTTTGGCTATATAAGTACATGTTTAAAATACTGTATGTGTTTGTTTTGTTTTATTAAAGTTATTAGCTTAAAACTTTGAAATGTCCTACTTTAACCTCCAATGAAATAAGGCACCACAGAGCACAGTAATCGAGCTCATGTTTCTATCACCGTGTTGTTGATTTAACTTGAAAAATGCCGTCCTTTCAGCTTTATAAGAATTGTATGGTAATATACATAGTTTCTTACGAAAGCTATTGTGCTAAGCTACGAATCAGTTTTGTGTTTTTGTTTACCTATGAGGAACGATAATTTATTATACCTACTGTAGTCTCACGCCTAGGTCCATCGTGACTTAGCATCATCCCTATAGAGGGAGTAAAATCAAATAATTTATTTACTGAATTTCACTTTATACCCATTTCTATTCTGATTAATTTTAACTCAATAACCGCGCAACTGCCTTAAATCGAATGGAGTTAAAATTTAATAAAACACGTATTGAACCCTGAAACACAAAGAAACAGCCCCTAGAACGGTGTACACATTAGATGAACTCGCAAGTAGAGTTGTTTCGCGTATATTATATTCCCAAATTTCTGAACGGATTGTTTTTTGCAAGTGAGATGGACGGGAGCGGCGGGTCACTTTATAGGGCGACCTTTGCAGCTTCCAGATGTTTATTTCCGTCGCTCCCCCACATTCACTGACATTGTTCTATATTTGCGTCGCTCCCCACTGGCACAACGGCCCTCTGGCGCTTCCATTCACGCAAACTCCTGCGTGAACACTCACAACAGATAGTGGCACAACAGATGACGTGATTCTGTGACTGATAACAAAACAGAGGTTACATCATTTGTTAACAGCGACACCTCGTAGGTTAGTTCAAAGCTCTACGGATATCAGTATAAAAATAATAACAATTACACAAAATAAAAAGTTTATTCAAAACTTGAACACAACAAATCTATGTAGATGGCATGTCGAAAAACAGAATATAAATTGTGATTTATATATATATATATATATATATATATATATATATATATATATATATATATATATAACTCACAAAATACAATTTTTACAATCATATATGGAGCAAAGGTGTTGAAATTAAGTTAGCTAAAATGAGATGTTCAATCCGGTAAACTAATCTGCCAAACACAGACCTTCACCTTGTAGAACAATGGACGATACAACTGAGAAACTAAAAAGGTCGATGTAAGAGTGCCAGCGCCAGCAAGGTGCAAGGTGTGACGGTCGAGCACCGGGTTACGCAGAGTCAAGGCGAGACCCCTACAATGTTTAAGTTAGGCCGTCTGATAATTAATTATAGGGAATTATAATATTATAAAGTGCGTTGAAGCATCGACTCAATATATTCGCTGGCAATAATTTTATACCTTCTGAGGTTTACCGATCTCTAGCTCGACGCCAGCAAAATAAAAAAAATTGAAATTTGTAACGTTTATTTTGATGTGGAGATGTTTATATATATAATATATAAAATAAAATATGGTTTTGGTGTAATCTGACTCAAAATCGTGTCGGACGGATAAAAATACATTATTTTGGTCTTATGAATGGACTATGTAACATGAAAACAGATTTGATAAAAAAAGTAACATGCGACCAGTTTCGTTCAACCCTATCCAAGGGTTTAGATTTTAGAATTTATTCAAATCCGTTGTCACTTGTTCAACCGACAAATAAAAAATATATTTTTCAGTATTTGATTTGGGTTATTCTAAACATTTAACATCACACAATTAATTGAAATAAAACTATAGTGAATTAACATTACTTTGCTTCGTATAGCTGGACAACGCTTGGTGACAAAAGAACACAAAAAACTGCATTAGACTGTAAAATAATTCCATTTTAATTTATGTTAGAAAATTAAATACATTTAAACACAACAACCATGAATTCATGAAAAGAAAATTGTAGAATGACTTAGTAATGGACATGAAAGGTAAAAATATGGCAGACATTAATGTTTACAGAATGTTGTCCATCTATAAAGGGTCTGTGAGAGTGAGTTGGCGAGATGACCACTAGGTGTCGCCAGTGAGACTCAGAGGTTGCCAACACGATAGAATAATCTCGCTCGGATTTCATTAGCTGTAGCTAACTGAGACGTAACACCGACTTGGACGGAGTTAATGTCGTCGAAGGAATTGTTGCAGTCTTTGGGAAAATGGTATAAAATTTAAGTCAACTTTTGTAGGCCTATCCCGCATGAAATTTTACGTGTGGGCCACATTTCCGATTATTTTCATTGAATATTGACTATGGTCATCAATTCATTTTGAGGATTTATACACACTGGATGGTTTTCCATTGAAGACTTAAAAAATAATAAAATAAAAACTCATTCAGTTTTGATTGAACGAAACTAATGATGTGTTAATTGTTAAAACAGTACTTCCATTTCTTCGGTCAACCAAAATTATATCAGACTAAATAAAATATTCAAAACTCCTTGACCAAGATTGTAAAACATAAAAAATAAATAAGCTGTCTTAAGCAAAGTTTTGTAACTTTTCCTCATGTTTAAACTCGAAACCACGCCACTTAGAATAAAAAATCATAAGTTTTGGATATCAATATTTGTTTAAGGGTAATTTTAACATGACTATACAGTATTTACGTTGACGTTAATGTACTATTCATAGTCGCTAATATAAAGGTGACTGAATCTACCTTCACGTACGTGCTCCAGCATCGCACCGAATTTAATGTCACCAGTTACTCAATCCGATCATGAAACCTTCAAAGATTAGATTAAAGAGGTTTATATATTGGAAACTCTGCTCTATGGAATCCAGTTGAAAATTATAACGACGATTGGTGTGATTGTTTAGGTTAGTTGGCCAAGACAGGTACTCTAACTCCAAGCACAACTACCAACAAAAATTTAATTAATCTACAAGCCCCAATGAGGGTTCTGGCCAAGGTCTGTAAAGGAAGAAGCATAACTTCTTCCCAGGTCAGCTGAATAGATTTTTTTCTAGTTCCGGATATGAAACGTCTAAACTAAAACGGAAGTCAAGTTACGTTATAATATTTACCATTACACAGCTGATTAAAAAAGAGAATGATCATGGGTACGATATTTATCGTAACGACACCATATTACTCTATTTTAAATTTGGATTATTAGTTGATAACAAACCATTAGATAATGACCAAATTACGAATTATCAATCAAGGAAAATCTAAAACCATAAATTCTACCCTATTTTGCTTTGAAATTCCTTATTTTAGTAATTGTTGAGATAAAAAATTCGCAACGCAAACGAGAAGGATTGTTGTTTGCTGTAGCGTTGGCAACAACGAGGGCAACACTTGCAGGTAACAAAGAGTAATATGTTGGTTTTTTTAAACACATTCTTAACCGACAAAACCTCTGTGGCGACATCCATGGATGTCGCAGAAAGTGACACCATTGCTATGATGGGATGAAGCTCACCTGGCCCTGGCCTACAGTCACCTTGGGTTCTGGCCACAACTTATGAAATAACTGCATGTTTGAATCCGAATTTAAGTGTCTAAACTGACGGTTTCCGTTGCCGACCCAGACGTGGCCGTAGCGGAGTTGGTTGCGCACAATGACCGGTGTTGCAGTTGCAGCGTTGCAGCCTCGCCGTGCCAGATTATATCTCACAGCAGCTGCTGGCGCCAACGTGGGCATTAGTTCTGACTTGTCGCGCAAATAAATATAATTGACATTCTCGCCGCGCCTCACTGTATGGTTGTAACGCAGTAGGATGCGGTCACTTCAAAATCATCCGCCTACGTTTGAATAGTATAAAGTAGTAAAATAATAATAGCTTAGGAAGATAATAGTTTAGTTACTTTATACTACGTTGAAACTAATAATTGCACTAAAAAAATTACTTCACGAGGCTTAATACCCTGCAGAAAGAAGATCTTTGAAAAAAAAGTAGCATATTGTATTAAAAATAGGTACAGTTGCAACAAATAAATCAATAATATTTAGTCATCAAATATAGTTCATTCATTTGATTTTGTTTGAAGATTTTTTTTTTGCTCGTTGGCCAAATAGATATAAACTGGGAATATGCGTTAGGGAATATCTAATACATGTATACTCGGTACAATTAATGCATCCCGAAGGAAGAAATATAGACAGTCATGCTACCAACAGAATAAATGCCGTCGTTTATACCACAAACCCAGCATGTTAAGTCTTACAAATACTATTGGAGACCGACTACAAATAATCAAATCTATAAATAATTGAAACATTGTGTTGTTATGAGTCAAGAAGCTGATTGTTTGCGCCACTAAGAACTGGCCTTAATCAATTGGTTTCTGGTCGCGTTACTTTTAGTTGACGTCTATGTCGACACATAAAACTATTAGTTGATCTTGATCATCCTGCAGACTGCGTCTCAGAGCAATCACGAGTTACAGTGGAACCTTTCCTGGAATAATTATCGTTGCCGATGAAAACACAAAACAAATCCCTCTTTTGGGGTACTTATTAAGGGGTATCTTTGCAGGATTATACTTAGCTAACAATAATCCTGATATACGTGGTATTTAAACGTTCCTCTCTTCCACCTCCAGAATATGATAACGTTGACAGTTTTGATGGTGTGATCTTCATACTTGTCAAGTTTAACGAATAACACAAGCAGACACAAAACACAAAAAATATAGCCTACACGTCACATATATAGAGTAGCCATGAATAGTCACATAAATAGCCATGGGTGATTTAAGAGTAAACCCCAAAACATCTTGCCTAATTATGATTTCATTGGAAGCACAACTGCGTCGACTCCATATTACTCTGTCACATCAACGTCATGCCGGAGAAGATGCCAAATTCGAGACCTTTCTGTTTATTTAGTGTTTTATATTTTGAACAATAATGAAACTTTTTTTATATTCCCGTGTAAGGAAAATTTGCATTATGCTACTAAAAGGACATGTTATTTATTTTAAATTTTATACGGTTTTTATGAACTTATCCTAGATGTAGTATCACATTATATGTAATTAATTGTTGCTTAAAAAAAAAATAAGCGTCCGATAAAATGAGATAATTCGTCATTCACTGTCAATGATGAGATCCTTGCTTTTCGCGAATTATTTCCAGTTAGATTATTTGTTTACAAAACATGGATGATCACTTATCGAATCCTACCAGACATGTAATGGTAACTGTGTTCGGGTATTTTAATTCCAAACAAGGACTAAACAAGGGTCCTACAAATCTACAAAAAATATTGCCTATCGCCAAATGTGAGTTTTTTACGTGTAAATTCAAGACATTATAAACATAAAATATCATGCGGATTTGCCAGTTGCACACCTAGAAGCTAGGAGTGTAAGACGTTCGGCCAGCAGCTATAATTTTGCTCTGTGTGTCTGTTTACCGGAAGTTGTGGGTGTCTGTTGATGAATGAAGAGTGAACAAACATGCTTTGGACGGCACAATGAGTGCGGGCACAAATAGACCGACAGCTCCGAGATTGAGGATTGGCAACTACCAGATATTCGGAATACTAAAGACGTTCATTTGTGTGATCCATGTACTGTGTCTAGTGTCTGTTTAACACAACTAAAATTAGGCATTTGTCTAACTTTACATACAAAAACAGAAAACTGCATTTTGATCTGTGCCCTAGTCCACTGTTGGAGTCATGATACGATACGAGTGCCGAGTTGCCGAATATTACTCGTCATAGTAAGAAATAGCATCTCATCTGAAAACGATATAATGCATAGTTCTTGATATTTTGTCCAGCAGTACACTTTTAACTCTTGGTGGTAAAGAAATTCAGGGGATAAAGAAATTCAGGGGATAGGTCCCACATAGAATTTAATAGTATTCCTTAAAAGAACTAGTTTATATTATAACACAAAATATTGTGACCTCGCTCGCACTCTTTACGTGTAGGTCTTATATGCTAAGAGGCGCTCTTGCGCTTTATACCTCGAGCTTGAAAATCTCCACACGACGATGTTTTACAATTGAATAACATGGTCAAGATGCCGAGCGTTTTCACACGTTTATCCTGGAGCCAACTACTGCAAAGTGTACATTTGTTCTAACTGTGGCGAGAGTAAAAAAGTAAAAAATTGAAGACGATTTTAACCAAAAGTTGTTTACAGTTTTACAATTTTTTACTCAATGTCCTTCCAATTTGTCGTTGCGGTGGCGTCTGAGATTGGTCCTATAGAACGGTAGACCCATTACAACAATTTAACTGTGACTAAAAATGAATCTAACACGCAATATATGGTTTTAAAAAACTCAAGTAAATTGAACCTATTATAAGTGGCATTTAAATATCGAAATGGAAATAATAGTTAAGTTAAATACTGTAGTAAAGTTGACATCTTCTTAACTCCTCAGTGATGTGTTGAACAAAACATATTGAGCCTTAGACGAATTTCTTAAGGTTTTATATGCTGGCACTATGTGAGATATAAAATCACGTCTTTGACGTGATCTTTCACGTCTGGCACGTCTTTGACAAATCATTACAGGTTAGTGATACGAGGTAAACACGATATTTAGGGCTCATACTGTAGTATGCATAAAGCCTCTGTTCTCTTTTCGCTGTCTTCAAGTGGAGCGCCCCTTAATACACATTTATTTTCTGTGTATGACTGAAATGTGAAATGGTAAGGTAAAAATTCTCTACCCTATTTTACGATTGTTTCTTTTTCCTCTAAATAAACATTGCATGAAACACGACCTCTCAATTTTTAGTTAGCCAGCTAGCCTAAAGTATTATGTATACTGGAGATTGGATAAGTAAACAGAATTTTTTAATAAAAATAAAAAAAAACTGCAGTAACATAGACAAAGGCGTAAGTCACTGTTTTTAGGGTAAACGTTTTTAATGTCGATAGTGCTGTAAATGCAGGTCCAACTAAGCGAATACAGTAAAAGAATACTTAAATCGCCCTAAAAACGACCCCTTTAGTGTGAAACACTACATGAACAAAAATGTGAAAATAACATAAAATAGTCAATAAAATGACAGTTTTGATGCTTACACTCACAGAGGTTTAGAAATACCATTACACCATGTAAACGTACTATTACATGTGCTGTACTGTATTACATTTTAATTTTTTGTGAGGAAATATTTACCACGATATAATGAGACTCGTGTTAATGGACCATTCTACCGAATTACTTTCTTCATGGATTAGCCTATTACGTCTCTCAATTTGACTATCAAATTCTTGAAGGTGCATTACTAAATTACATAAAATTATGAAATGTAAACAAAATCAAAATTATAATATGAACATATAAAAATAACCTAGTCTTTTTATTTTGATTATATTTTATTTATTTATATTTTTTTGAAGTTTTGAAACGATAAGGCAATTAGTTTTAGAAAGAGTGGCTATAAAATGTACCTTAAGACCAACACTTTGTGGGAATTTATACACAATGCAATTAGGTATACCCTATCTATGTAACACATACCATTAATGAAATCCAAAATGTCAGCGATCTATAATGAATTTAATTTTTAAGTGACTAATAAACCGTTTAGTTTGTCTAGAAAATAAGTTAAAATAACCATTCAGCCTGTCCTAAATATGGGCGATTCAGTTTATTTAATTGCTAAAAAATAAAATAGACTCACATGGCTTGTGATAGGACTCCTCAGCTTGCCACTGCGACGACGCTGGAACTGAGGACGGTTTTAGCCGCGCCGCGGCGCCCGGCCGCCGACGCCGTGACGTCATCACACCGTCGCGACGTCATGATGATGTGACGTCACAGTCACGCATGTCGAGCTACTTACGCCGACTGTGTGTGGATAGTGGAGCCTGGACTACTTCACAGATTCTTGATTTGTTAACAGAAATGTTGCAGTGCGGTCGAAGAGCTTGTTGATCGCCACAAAAATTGATGTTAAACCATTGACTATAAAGTGATTGCTTGCTCACCCTACGGGGTGGGAAAAAACAGGTTTTGTGAAAAGTGACAGTTTTAGAACAGTCAATAGAGGCAGGGCTAGAGATGCAAAAAGGTGGAAATTGTCTGTTCGTACACAGATTGCTGGGAAAAGGATTTCATTTCAGTCAATGCAAATCTAACACGCGGGTCGGTGTGTTAGACCTATTAGACGCAGCAAGTTACTGCATTACAGTGGAAAGTCATTTTTAACTGAAAAAAAACTTTATACCAAATTAATTATACAAATTCATACATACAATTTGAATTTTAAAATTTATTTTTGCCAATGAAAAAAAGAAACATGCCGTGGGCCACCTAATACAATAATCAATTTGCTCCAAAAACCTTAGATTTCGTTAATTAGTTATTATTTTTTTAAACGTTTGAACATTGTATTAAGGAAGAATAGTCTATCAGTCCTCATTTCCACGATATTCTTATGGAAATTAAATACTCTCTTAAAGATGGCTAAAACTTTTAAAACATCATGTGATTTGTCGCACATAAAATATGGTACTGCTTGTATTTATAATGTTTGTTATTAGCTCATATTTATAAAGTTTATGTTTCGTTAATATTAGGAAATAAGTGTAAACTATGATGAACTTCGGTATGTATATATATATATATATATATATATATATATATATATATATATATATATATATATATATATATATATATATATATATATATATATTGTTTTTATGATTTTTAGCATTTATTTATATACTAGCTGTTGCCCGTCACGGCTTCACCCGTGTTGAATTTGTTTTTAATCTCGTTTAAGACCTACGAAATCTTCTTCCTTAAGATATACATTAAGATTAATACATTGGAATAGTGTGAGCGCGGCACCTATGAGCAAAGAGGAACGATCATGTCAAATAGTAACCCCGTAGGAAATAGAGTAACTTTTAAGTCCAGTGGGGTGGAGCCCTAAAGGACTTCAAAAACTATTTTTCCAAAACCGTTTCTTAGTACTGTACCTTTGAGTAAAGAGGAATGTCCATTTAAAATTTTAACCTCTAAAATTTAACAACCCCGTAGGATCTATGGTAACTTAAAGGAACGTCCATGTCAATTTCTAACCCCGTAGGCCATAGAGTTATTTTTAAGTCCAGTGGGGCGGAGCCCTAAAGGACTTCAAAAACTATTTTTCCAAAACCGTTTCTTAGTACTGTACCTTTGAGTAAAGAGGAATGTCCATTTAAAATTTTAACCTCTAAAATTTAACAACCCCGTAGGATCTATGGTAACTTAAAGGAACGTCCATGTCAATTTCTAACCCCGTAGGCCATAGAGTTATTTTTAAGTCCAGTGGGGCGGAGCCCTAAATGAATTCAAAACTATATTTCCAAAACAATTTCTTAGTGACTACCTATGAAAAAAAAGGAACATCCATGTCAAATTTCAACCTTGTAGGCTATCTAGTAGTTTTTAAGTCCTGAGGGGCGGAGCCCTTAATTAGTTAAAAAAACTATATATGCAAATCCGTTTCTTTCTACCTTTGAGTAAAGAGAAATGTCCTCGTCAAATTTTAACCCGTGGGATCTATGGTAACCTAAAGGTTCTGTGGGGCGGAGCCCTTCTTTTCTTTTTCTTTTCGTCTGCGTTTTTCCTCTACGAGGTAACCTCGTATTGGCTCCCCCTACCCTCACGGGTAGTCCGTACCTGGCATTAGCCTCAACCGGACCAGTCTTGCGACCAAGGGAGTTATGGAACATTTGTCCCAAATCACATTAAGGCGGATTAGACCCCCACAAAACCCAGAATTCACTAGGCCTGTGGTACTCAGCCGGCGGTGACCCAAAATGACCATCCGCTGTGAGTGACAGTGGCACCACTACCCATGGTACTTCTCAACTTTCGTTTGTGAGCAACGCCCCCAGATAAGGCTGGAGGGCCCCCCACAGCCGAAGCTGTGTGCCGAGCATACCGACAACCTCTGCCCCCTCGATTCCAACCCAATATCCGGACTGGCCGAAGCCAGGGGCTTGAGCCGGATCCCGAGGTCCCCATTTTAGGTTTTACTTGGGTCATGGGTGGATCCCAAGCGGAATAACTAGGTCACTGGAAACCCGCACGCCAAAGGCGCCGGCTGCACTGCAACCGTACCCGAAAGGCACGGAAGCCCCAGATCCCCGACATCCTGACTCATTCCCTCCCTTTTGGGGGGAGGCTGGAGTGAGACACCCAGTAAGCGCGCGATTGACACAAGGCCACCTCCGCCAGGGCTCGGAACAGCCGAAGCTGCCCTACTTCAGTTGATAAAGGGAGCCACGCCCGTTACCCAACTCAGTACTTCGAGCTGGGATTGGGTAGTGGACATCCCAGTTCTAGGGGTGCAGGCCCTGAAGTACAACATACACCCCAATATTTAATATTTAATATATATTAAATAATAGTATATTAAATAATTTAATATATATTAAATATTTAATATATATTAAGTAATAGTATATTAAATAATTTAATATATATTAAATATTTAATATATATTATATATAATATACTTTACCAAGGTAAAGTATATTATATATAATACGATCTGTTGGTGGCCATATTTCCTTTAGGGGCGGAGCCCTAAAGGAAATTCGCAAAATCGTTTCTTAGTGAATGCCCATGACCAAGGAGGAACATCAATGTCAAATTTAACCCAGTAGGCCATAGGCCATAGAATAATTTTTAAGACCAGTGTTGTGAAGCCCTAAAGGACTTCAAAAACTATATTTGAAAAACAGTATTTTTGTTCAATTCATATACAGTATATGAATATACATAAAGCAAAACACACCCCATTAGTTTAATAATATACTATAATTATCATATCTTTTCAATATTTGTATTTTAATTCACATGTCATTGTTTATAATATTCTTTACTCTTGTTTTGAATATACCTCCATCTCATCTCTCTTTTAAAGGTCTTAATTTCTTTTTAATAGTTTACCTCAGGTCCTTCGAGTATTTTTATTGGTTCCCTTCCAGTATCTAGTGTCTTAGTGAATGGCTATGAACGAAAATGACCAAATCCATGCCAAAACGTCTATGCCATAAATTAACCCTGTAGGGTCTATAGTAATTTTGAGGTTATTTGGGGCAGAGCCCTGAAGGAAATGTGTAAACCACTTTTTATTGAGCACCTATCACCAAGAGATTACTCCAAATTTCAACCCCGAAGTCCCAATAGTTTATAGATTCGATGTTTCTTTCAATTCGTATTGTAATTGGCCATAACTGTAACATTATATTGAAATTACGAAGACATGTGGGGGTGGAGCCTTGAAGTGATTTTTGTGAAAGCGTTCCTTATTGAGCTCCTACGAGCAAAGAGGAACTTAGATGCCAAAATTCAACCCTGTAGGCCCCAAAAGTAATTTTGGAGTCCCGTGGGGCGAAGCTCTAAAGATGCTTTCAAAAGCGATTTTAGTGAGCACCTATGGGCAAAGTGTGTCTTCCATTTCAAATTTCAACCCCTTAGGTCATCTGGATTTTCGTCCATGTCAAATTTCAGCTCTGGAGGACCTAAAGACATGTTAATGTCCAGTGGGGCAGAGTCCTAAAGAGCTTCAAAAACTATATTTGCAAAACCGTTTCTTAGTGTGAGAGAATGATCAAAGAGAATCTTCCATGTCAAATTTCAACACGTGTAGGTTATTACAGTAATTGTGAGCTTATGTGGGGCGGAGTCCTTGAAAGACAATACAAACATCAACATCATACCTTACAGCTGGTTACTTCTATAATTAAAAGCATTTTCTTGAATGAAATTTTCAATATTTTTAAGGCTACGGCCACACATGGCGACTTAGTCGCCGCGACACAAACGCCGCGACAAAGAAAAAAAGTGTGATACATTGAATCAATTGAAGGTGGCCACACAAGGCGACCCGCGACATTCAATGTAACACACTTTTTTTCTTTGTCGCGGCGTTTGTGCCGCGGCGACTAAGTCGCCATGTGTGGCCGTAGCCTAATTACAGCAGTTAATCTTGTAAACACTAAATTTCTAAAACCTGACACTGCAACATTGTATGCCCTCTGGGTCAGAGCCCTTTGGACAGATTTGCACCAAACTTCACACAAACCATCCTCGAATAATGCTTACTAATGCCTGAAAGTTTGATTACAATCTGTTGAGCAGTTTCGGAGTCTATAGGCAACAAACATATATATATATATATATACTAGCAGTTACCCGGCGCGCGTTGCTGCGCTCAAATTAAGTTAATTACATAAATAAAGCTATTTTAATATAACAAAATGAGATAAGTTAAGTTTTAATTTTTTTAATATAACAAAAAAAGTCAATGGCATAGAAAGTAAGTATATTAATATTACTGTAAGGCCAAAGGATAAACAGGCATTTTGCAAATTTAAACCCAGAATAGTCGAAGTTTGCCTCGTATCTTATTGATCGTAATTGCAAATGCAAGAGCACCTATGAGCAAAGAGGCACGTCCATGTCAAATTTCAACCCCCGAGGCCCTAAATTAATTTTAAAGTCCAGTGGAACGCAGCCCTACTAAAAAATATATTTGCAAAACCATTCTTGGTGAGTACCTATGAGCAAAGAGACCTGTCCAAGTAAAATTTCAACCATGGTGGCCATAAAGTAATTTAAAGTCCAGAGGGCCGGAGCCCTAAAGAGCTTAAAAATTATATTTGCAAAACCGTTTCCTAGTGAGTAGCTATGAACAAAAAGAATCGTACATCAAATTTCAACCCCGGTGGTCCTAAAGTAATTTTAAAGTCCAGTGGGGCGGAGCCCTAAAGTGATTAAAAACGATATGTGCAAAACCGTTTCTTAGTGAGCACCTATGAACAAAAAGAATCATCCATATAATTTAAACCCCGGTGGCAATAAAGTGATTTTAAAGTCCAGTGGGGCTGAGCCCTAAAGAACTTCAAAAACTATATTTGCAAAACCGTTTCCTAGTGAGTACCTATGAGCAAAGAGAATCGTCCATGTCAAATTTCAGCTCCGGAGGTCCTAAAATATTATTTCAATGTCCAGTGAGGCGGAGCCCTAAAGTGCTTAAAAAACTATATTTGGAAAATCGTTTCCTAGTGAATACCCATGAGCAAAGAGAATCGTCCATGTCAAATTTCAGCTCCGGAGGTCCTAAAATAATTTCAATGTCCAGTGAGGCGGAGCCCTAAAGTGCTTAAAAAACTAAATTTCAAAATCGTTTCTTAGTGAGTACCTATGGGTAAAGAGCATCGTCCATCAAATTTCAACCCTGGTGACCCTAAAGTAATTTTGAAGTCTAGTGGGGTGGAGCCCTAAAGAGCTTAAAAAACTATATTTGCAAAAACCGTTTCCTAGTGAGTACCTGTGAGCAAAGAGAATCGTCCATGTCAAATTTCAGCTCCATAGGTCCTAAAATAATTTCAATGTCCAGTGAGGCGGAGCCCTAAAGTGCTTAAAAAACTATATTTGCAAAATCGTTTCTTAGTAAGTCCCTATGGGTAAAGAGCATCGTCCATCAAATTTTAACCCCGGTGGCCCTAAAGTAATTTTGAAGTACAGTGGGGTGGAGCCCTAAAGAGCTTAAAAAACTATATTTGCAAAACCGTTTCCTAGTGAGTACCTGTGAGCAAAGAGAATCGTCCATGTCAAATTTCAGCTCCAGAGGTCCTAAAATAATTTCAATGTCCAGTGAGGCGGAGCCCTAAAGTGCTTAAAAAACTATATTTGCAAAATCGGTTCTTAGTGAGTACCTATGGGTAAATATCATCGTCCATCAAATTTCAACCCCGGTGGCCCTAAAGTAATTTTGAAGTCCAGTGGGGTGGAGCCCTAAAGAGCTTAAAAAAGTATATATGCAAAACCGTTTCCTAGTGAGTACCTATGAGCAAAGAGAATCGTCCATGTCAAATTTCAGCTCCGGAGGTCCTAAAGTAATTTCAATGTCCAGTGAGGCGGAGCCCTAAAGTGCTTAAAAAACTATATTTGAAAAATCGTTTCTTAGTGAGTACCTATGGGTAAAGAGCATCGTCCATCAAATTTCAACCCCGGTGGCCCTAAAGTAATTTTGAAGTCCAGTGGGGCGGAGCCCTAAAGTGCTTAAAAAACTATATTTGCAAAATCGTTTCTTAGTGAATACCTATGAGCAAAGAGAATCGTCCATGTCAAATTTCAGCTCCGGAAGTCCTAAAGTAATTTCAATGTCCAGTGAGGCGGAGCCCTATAGTGCTTAAAAAACTATATTTGCAAAATCGGTTCTTAGTGAGTACCTATGGGTAAATATCATCGTCCATCAAATTTCAACCCTGGTGGCCCTAAAGTAATTTTGAAGTCCAGTGGGGTGGAGCCCTAAAGAGCTTAAAAAACTATATTTGCAAAACCGTTTCCTAGTGAGTACCTATGAGCAAAGAGAATCGTCCATGTCAAATTTCAGCTCCGGAGGTCCTAAAGTAATTTCAATGTCCAGTGAGGCGGAGCCCTAAAGTGCTTAAAAAACTATATTTGCAAAATTGTTTTTTAGTGTGTACCTATGGGTAAAGAGAATCGTCCATCAAATTTCAACCCCGGTGGCCCTAAAGTAATTTTGAAGTTCAGTGGGGTGGAGCCCTAAAGAGCTTAAAAAACTATATTTGCAAAACCTATGGACCTATGGTGCACCTATGGTCAAAGACAATCGTCCATGTCAAATTTCACCACCTGTAGGCTTTTAGTGTAATTGTGAGCTTCCGTAGAGCTGAGCCATAAAGACAACACAAACATCAACATTCTACCTCACACCTGGTTACTTCTATGATTATAAGCATCTGCTTGAGTGAAACTTTCAAATTTTTTAATTACAGCAGTTCATTTTGTAAACACTAAATTTCTAAAACCTAACACTGCACCAATGTATGCCCTCTGGGTCAGAGCCCTTTGGACAGATTTGCACCAAACTTCACACAAACCATCCTCGAATAATGCTTACTAATGTCTGAAAGTTTGATTACAATCTGTTGAGCGGTTTCGGAGTCTATAGGCAACAAACATATATATTTATATACAAATATATATACATACTTCCTCTTTTATAGATATATATATATATATATATATATATATATACATACTTCCTCTTTTATAGATATAGATTCTTGTTCTTAAGATTATATTGTACCCACGTATAATCTTATTTTTCTCTAAAAATTGTTTTTAATGCATTAAAACTTGATACAAAAAAGCTTCTTTCAACATTATTAGAAAGCATCCTGCTTAGTAATTTAAATTAATATCGAAATTTCAAGACTAAAGCGGGGTACAAAATTATTTTACGAAAAGAATTACACCAAAATATTTTAAATCGGTTTACAACTGGGGCGACAAATACAGAGATTCTAAACCCTTCCATCCGGGCGCGGCAAATTGGTAGAGCCCACCCTTGATATTACCATATGACATTATAACAAAAGTAAATTCAAACCAATGAGCAAAGCTCGGTTAACCTGGTACTAGATTCCAATAACAATAAATGAAATAAATCATTTTACCAGACGTTGTGATTGGAGATTGTTTGACTTCACCGTGACTACTGTAAGGAATTTATAAGTAGCCTACACAAAGGTAAAATTTATGATTGTTTATTTACCTTAATGAAAAACAGATTACGGCAACGTACTCAACGCAAAAAAATGATGGGTCACAACCCTTCCTTCACATTTAAAAAATTTAATTTCATTCCAAGATGGCGGATCCAAGATGTCGGCCAAAAATTTGAGTCCCATCAAAATTAAGTACTTTTTAACTATGGGATATCTGGTGATAAAAAGTTTATATTCTTTATGAAGGAATTTGATAAAACCAGAGATTTTTGAATTTTTAATTATGAAATTTAGTTTTTAAAAACCTGTAATATCTCGAGAACCAAAACAGATAATGAAAAACGGATTACGGCATCTTTTTCAACGCAAAAAATCACTTTGAAATGATGGGTCACAACCCTACCTTTACATTTAAAAATACCCCCGTCGCAGCAGACCTGCGTAGGGCCTACTCAGCGAATTTCCAAAGAATCTTGAGATTTTGTATTTTCCCCCATAAACACCATAGGAATGGGTATGTAGGTTTGCTGCCATGGGATGTTGTTAGAAAATGTTAGTTTTGTTAGGAAATGTAGTAGTTAGGTAAGGTAAATATCAAATTGTATCAATTTTCGGCACTTTTTAATTTTCCCCATAAACCCCATGGAGATGAGCATGTGGGTTTGCCGCCATATGGGTGTTGTAAGTAAATTTCAGTCAAATCCTACCAAGTGAATGTACATACCACATTTTATCAAGTTATTCCAATAAAGAAGCGTGATACAGGGTTTTGTTGATTTCCCATAAGATTAACATGGAGAACCTTTTTTTGACTTTTCTCCGTAACCTGTTAAGTGAAGTTAAAAATTCAAAATACTAAATTGTTTGTTTTTTTAAGCTCTTTTAAATGGTTTTAGTTAAAATTGTTGATTTTTTAAAATTAAGGTCCAAAAATGTCAAAAACCCACTTTTTACCCCTTTGAAACCCCATAAAACCCCGTTCCCATAACCCGATCATGCTGGTTTGCGAACTCATGAAAATAGACCTGGTCTTACACCTTCATAGCAAATTTCATCAAAATCGGAGATTCCTGTCAAAAGTTATCAGGACCACGGACACACACACACACACACACACACACACACACACACACACACACACACACACACACACATATATATATATATATATATATATATACATATACATATATATATATATATACATATACATATATATATATATATATATATATATACATATATATGAAATTGAACGAATGGTGTTTTTGGCTTCTGGGGACCTCAAAACAAAAAAGTATTATGGTCCCGGACCTAGGTTTCACTATGACTACTACCGTAATAGCGCATTCCCACTAGGGAAATTCCCTAAAATTTAGTTCAATTAAAATATGGCGGATTCAAGATGGCAGCCAAAAAAGTGAACGAAATCAAAAAATATTATAAGCTAATCAATGATGTTTGGTGGTGGTTGGGAGTCAATATATAAGAAATGCGGAAAAAATTAGGGGGGGGGGGTACTAAAAACTCACCCTGTATGTGATTATGTTGAATTGTTTCGTTTTCAAAATAACTTTTGTCTTACTTAGGATACATATTTTTACAGCTATTTACTGTAACAGTTGTTAGAAGCATTATATGCTAAATTATTTAACCAACTTATCAATTTAAATATATTCGAATAAGGTATGAAATAACTTAGCAACACTATTCAAAGAAACACAAATTTTGGAAAACGTATATGCCTTAAGTTTACTTAGAGAGCTGAATCAACAAAATCAAGCTGACCCGACCGTAGCGGTAGGTGGTATGAAACTTCCTCGGAAGCAGTGGACTATACTCAATCGTTCCCGCACTGGAGTGGGAATAAGATGTAATTATTAGTCAGTTATGTTTTCTCCCCAGTCAGCAGGATTGGTTGAAGTGAAGTACCCCTTAGAGTAAAAATTAGGGGTTAATTATTTTTGAATATTGTTTAGGGATAGTTGGTAGCACTCAAATACCAAATTTGAAGTGAATCGGATTATCGAAAGTACCGTACATAGTCAATCAAGTTTCCTAACCAGTCAGAAGGGTTGAGTGAAGTTGAGTACCCCTTAGACCCTTTGACCTTAAAGTCAAATTAAGGGTTGGTTATTTTTTATTATTGTTTATAATAGTTGGTAGCACTTAAGCAAGATGACTGTAGTGCCAGGTGAGCTACATCCCTTAAGAGCAATGGTGTCAGTTTCACGACATCCGTGGATGTCGCCACAGAGGTTTTGTTGGTTAAAAAAGTGTTTTAAAAACAACATTTTACTCTTTGTTACTTGCAAGTGTTGCCAACGCTGCAGGAAACAACAATCGTTCTTGTTTGCGTTGGGGATTTTTTGTCTCAACTATTACTAAATAAGGAATTTCAAAGCAAACTAGGGTAGAATTTATGGTTTTATATTTACTGTACCTTGATTGCTAATCAGCTGTGTAATGGTAAATATTATAAACGTAACTTGACTTCCGTTTTAGTTTTGACGATTTATATATATCCGAAACACAAAAAATAGCTATTCAGCTGACCTTAGGAAGAAGTTGTGCTTCTTCCTCTACAGACCTTGCTACCGAACGACTTGCTGCTTGTTATGAAGTCAACAGTATCCGTGCTCAACGCTATACCTAACTCCAAATTCCGACATTCCTGTTTCCTTCTTCTTTTGCTCCCCCTCTCTCTCTCTCTCTCTCATCTCTCTCTCCTCTCTCTCTCTCTCTCTCTTCTCTCTCTCTCTCTCTCTCTCATCTCTCTCTCTCTCTCTCTCTCTCTCTCTCTCTCTCTCTCTCTCTCTCTCTCTCTCTCCTCTCTCTCTCTCTCTCTCTCTCTCTCTCTCTCTCTCCATTTTTCGTCTTTGTCGATCTCTCTGTCTCTGTTTAGTCTGTTTCTGTGGAGAGCACTTTTTCACCCGCCGCAGGGCAGAATAATGACGTCATGACTACTATTAGTGTTAATTTTATTCGATGGTTCGATACCGATGCGGTGTGAGGTTCGATACCAATGGAATCAATACCGATGATGCTGACCTAGACCAATATTGCCACATTTAGCAACTCAGTCGACTGCCGATGTGATTGATTCCTTCCATAGTAACGTAATTTTATTTGATTATGATTTATGTTGCATACGTAGATAATGGAATCACGGAATCAGAAGAAAATCCTTTAGCCAACACAGTGAAGCCCTTGACGCCTTAAGATAGTTTGTAAAATCAAGAGTTAATTAGAATTAGGCCTAGCGTAAAAAACCGTAGCTGATATTAACAGGGATGTGATAATATGGTAAAATTACTTTATTTTGCTTGTACTTGTCAATTGAAACACGAAGCCAGCCAATGCCATTTAAAATGATGCTGGGTTAGGCCTATGGCTACTTATGTTACGGTATGAGATAATCGTATAGCAACAATTCATCTGAGCCTACTAATTTATGTTATTTATGTTATTCTTAATATTGCCACATAAGGTGCAAGATGGAACTTTATAGCTGACAAAAAGGGTGTTAGGGGTTATTACGAGTAATGAATAAACGAATAACTACTCGTCTCGAAACGCGGAATAACTACTTAGTCTACAAAATAACTTTATTTATACATTTATAACTTATTACTTAACAAAGAGTTTATGGTATGGGAAATCGAAAATGAGATTAAAAATAACACCACATGAAGATAACCTAGCTTAATGTTACACTGAATTTAAGACTTTAAGTTAATTAGAATCACAGTATGACCAGGCCCAGCCAAAGTTAAGGCCTAAAATAATTAATCCATTTCAAAAATTTATTTTGGATCGAAGATGTGAAGGGTAGAATGTGAAGCCGTTAAAACGTCAATCAAGTATTTTGGAACCTCATTTTTAAATGGTAAATAATTTATATTAAAATTTAACTCAAACCATTTATAACGGACCATTGCATAGACTTAGAATTGATTGCTGAGAGAAATCAGGAGTTTCAAGAGTTAATTTTACCACGGGAATGAATAACCTACGAGAATAGTAATAAGTTTTGTTGGTAAGTTTAAAATTTGTTTTGGCGTCCATAACCAAAACACGTCGGTATACAACCGGCTTACACCGATTACAGTGACGCAGTGACTACGTGGTAAATTATCAATTTCGAAGTTGTTCAATATCGAAAGTAATCGGCTTGACTTGACAGTGACGTCATTGTTCTGTCCTGCGGCGGGTGAAAAAGTGCTCTTCTGTTTCTGTTGCCTTCGATTCGAGCTTCTTCTTCGTCTTCGTGTTCTTCGACCATTACGGAAGCCCTGAAGGGCCAAAGAGTAAGCGGTCATTTTTTACACCGCCGTGTTTCAAACACGGCGAGCCGTGTTTGGAAGGCGGCGAGCCGTGTTAGAAAGGCGGCGAGCCGTGTTTGAAAGGCGGCGAGCCGTGTTTGAAAGGCGGCGAGCCGTGTTTGTAAGGCGGCCGAGCCGTGTTTGGAAGGCGGCGAGCCGTGTTTGAAAGGCGGCGAGCCGTGTTGTAAAGTCGGCGAGATGTATTTGAAATTCGGCGAGTATTTTGATAAAGTAATTAAGAGTAATAAGAGTAATTAAGTAATTAAGTAATTAACTTCGGTAGTAATTAAGAGCCTTTCTAACACGGCTCGCCGTCTTTCAAACACGGCGGTGTAAAAAATGACCGCTTACTCTTTGGCCCTTCAGGGCTTCCGTACGGAAGCCCTGAAGGGCCAAAGAGTAAGCGGTCATTTTTTACACCGCCGTGTTTGAAAGACGGCGAGCCGTCTTTAAAAGTCGGCGAGCCGTGTTTGGAAGGCGGCGAGCCGTGTTTGGAAGGCGGCGAGCCGTGTTTGGAAGGCGGCGAGCCGTGTTTGAAAGGCGGCGAGCCGTGTTTGAAAGGCGGCGAGCCGGGTTTTAAAGTCGGCGAGATGTATTTGAAATTCGGCGAGTATTTTGATAAAGTAATTAAGAGTAATAATTATAGATATCTGATATTAGGTTAGGTATATGACTAGATATAATCTCATTTGCAAACTAATTAAAAAATATTACAACTTTCATGCCAGATTTCTATGAAATCAGAGGTCCCAAAAACAAAGAAAACTGTTTGGTTATGGTCATCATAACAAATGCACAGACTATTTTTGCTCCAGAGATTTGATTGTTTTGGTTATTTTCAATTTTATAAGAGGATGAAAATCCGTTTAAGAGTCAATAAAAAAGCTTTTAATTATTAGTCTTAGTTAATTTATCAAAATGCTCGCCGAATTTCATATACTTCTCGCCGACTTTCAAACACGGCTCGCCGACTTTCTAACACGGCGATCGCCGACTTTCTAACACGGCTCGCCGTCTTACAAACACGGCTCGCCGACTTTTAAACGTGGCTCGCCGTCTTTGAAACACGGCTCGCCGTCTTCTAAACACGGCTCGCCGTGTTTCAAACACGGCGGTGTAAAAAATGACCGCTTACTCTTTGGCCCTTCAGGGCTTCCGTACCGTAGACCATCGTTCATCACACAGTCTAATATATAGGTTATCTAATATATAGGTTATTGGGAGACAGTCGTGACACTCCGTCACTTCAGCTGTCCGCCGGAACCACCGCGCGACTCCAGTTACGCAAGGAACAGCGGCTTGGAGCGCTAGTGTTTGCACACTTGCGCTTATAGTGGTTGGCGTCCGAGTTGACGACACAATCACAGGTGATAGCAGCCATCAGTGCAACACTAACACAGCTGACAATAATGCCATTGACTAGACAATGCTGATAACAATCAAAATTGTCAAATTAAATCCCAATCGAGTGATAAAGGCCGAAATATATTTCAGAATTTGTTGCCGCTCATTGGAGTAACATTTTAAAGTTCCCGCCATTGGTGGAAACGGTCGCGACTCCAGTCACGCCGGTTCCATCCGCTTGAAGCGCTAGTTGTCGGCGGACAACACCTAACATGCAGCGTCGATACGAGTGTCACGACTGTCTCCCAATAACCTATATAACCTATATATTAGACTGTGGTTCATCACATCACCCTTTATACACATACACATACACCAACAGTCCTTACCCTTTGAAGTGTGTGGTCTGGCGGTTTAGTTGAGCATTTTTTTATAAATTTTAGATTTTCTTGGCCTTTTTAAGTTTGTATCTGTATTTTCAAGTTTGCTTGCGAGAGTTTTTTCGATTGGTAGGCCTAGGCCTAGGTTTAGTGTCACAAGTCAATGTTCACTGACAAATCATTCTCTTACAACAACAAATCTAGGCATTTTAGCAGTTTTTCAAGTTTAGAGGTGCTTAATATTTTATTCCTACTATGTTTGAGTTGGTCTTACCTAGACCTACTTTGAAGTTGTGGCTTGAGATGTTGCAATTTGTTGTGCAATTGTAGTGTTGCTAAGATGGAATCTGAGCTCTGAGTATTAAATGTTATGTATAGGCCTAACCCTAGAATCGTAAAATGGAAGACGGCTCTTCCAAAGTTAATAGGAAAACAGAAAAATACTACTTTTTTGAAGGAGAAAAAGGTCTTTAAAATAATTGTTGTTGGGGATTCAAATGTGGGGAAAACCTGTTTGACTTACAGGTTTTGTGAAGGAAAATATCTGGAAAAACCAGAGGCCACTATAGGAGTAGATTTTCGAGAAAGAGTAATCAACATAAGTGGAGAGGAAATTAAAGTAAGTATTCGGTAGGTTAGGGGCCTATGTTTGAAATCCTTGAAGTAAACTAAATAAGGTAGGCTACTCAGGGGTAATAAGCTCCACTCAAACACTAACGTACAAAAACAAGAGAATAATATAAGTAGACTAAGGCTGGTATTAGGCTACACTAGGCCTATCATAGATATGTCATAGATCTATTATCATATAACTTTGATCAAAAATATTACAGTGTAATGGGTCAAATATTAGAAATATTTTGTCTTGATCATATGTCTATGATCATAGGCCTATATAGGGCCTACTGATACAGAAAACACTTTCTTAAATTAATTTTACAAACAATTTACCAATTTTAATCATTAAAATATAAAACCGCAGACGCCCGGTGGAACTATTGATTGAAAATTATTGATCATTATTGTATCTTTTATAAATATTGAATATTTGTAACTCAATGTAGGCCTAGGCCTATCATATCTGAGTAAATAAATGAAGTAAAACTTTTCAACGAGATTTTATTGTAACTTAACCCTCCGAGCGTTCAATATAGCACCCCTGGAGCGTTACGCATTTTTTGAAGGTTTTGCATACTTTCAAATAAAAATTAGTAAAAAATATATTTTATGACCTAGCACTATAAATGTATATATAATACGAAAGTAGATAAAATGGACTATCTAATAATACAAAAATTTTTACTCTTATTGTTACCAAAATTAGGCTATAGGTTAAAAATTAAAAAATTACAAAAAAATTTTGGTATATAACTTTGCTCCCCCCCAAAATATTTTTGAATACACTTAATTAAAATTCCAAGATATACATTTTGTTTAGAATTTTATGCAGTTCAAGAAAATATATAATTTATAAAGGTTTGAAGTATTTGAAAAAAATTTATGTTGAATAAAACCAAATATGTCCTACGGTACTTACCCTAATCCCATAAGAACACATGTAAAACCAAGCTAGGAATATTACACTAATTCCTACTCATATTTATGATTATAAACTCGATAAAACATATTAATTTATTCCAATAATGTAAATTAAAGGTATTAGTAACACTTTTAAGCATTCATAACCTTAAAACGATTGGTTAAATATGCATTTCGTTGTTTACAAAGTTAGCAGATGGTAACAGTTTTTTACCAGATGTTTCATTGCATATTACAAACAACCAATCACATCCCGCCATTTGAAATGGGTATTTTTGGATAGCTTAGAATCTCCCGGTAACAGCGGTAGCGTTCACGGGTCCGTTTCTGTCATTCACTATAAAGTTACGTCACGTTTTTAAAAGGTCGAAAAATCGACTCAAACGCTTGGAGGCCGAAAAGCTGGACCGAAAAATCGACGATTAACGCTCGGAGGGTTAACTAAGTTAATTAAAAATTATAAACTCCAAACCAGATTAAATTCAACAAATCTACAATCAAAATACCAACAAAAACTAATAACAAAATTTCCAACCTGTAACAACATATAACTTATTATGAAGCAAACAACACTCCTTTTAAAGTACCGGGATATATGTCTACCCTTTTGTGGCATTTAAAAAATGCAAAAATGAATCATCTCCCGACATTTAAACATGTCTTTTAGAGAGGTATTCAGCTAGGCCTAGATGGTCGGCTATGTTAGATGATTTGAGTCCTGTTTTCAATTACTTTGTATCTCACTCCATGACGATTCTATGGTTTAAGTGTTGGCAGATGTTATTGGATCTCTTCAGTACCCGATCTTTTCATTCATGAATTATAGATTCGATTGTAGAGGACATCTCGATAATTTTATTCGATAGTTCCACCGGGCGTCTGCGGAAGTGCAGCCATATAAAATAATAAAAACCAAACAAAAGGTTGTTTTATTCATTTTAACTAAAAAATGTTAAAAATTCTTATAAAGTGTAATTGAGAAGCAGTTATAATAATATTTCGTTTCTATCATAGTTACAGGCCTATCATCAAATATATGATAATAGATATATGTCATGGAACTCTGATAGTGTAATACTGGCCTAAGCTTTATTCAATAGACTACGTAAACCTATATGAATGTCTAGACTAGACTAGGCCCTAAGCTGAGGCAACATAAACCTCAATAAGTTAGGCCTACTTATGACGTTATGGCATTTTTTTTTTTTTTTTTATAGGCCTTACTTGGCCTAAGTAACTTATTCTGCATTTATTAATATGATATAAATGCTGTTTCTACTTAAAAAATTATTTTTAAAATAAGTAGATCTAATCATACATAATAGAGTTGCCTGCATTTACTGCACTCACACCATTTTAATTGGTACTGGTAACACACACGTCATAACTTTAGGTTCGACCGTATATTTGGACACCTATATGCTTTGCTCATTTAAAATGTCTTTTTCCCTCTTCGTTTGTTTGTCTTTCCTTTTGATTTCTTTTTCGCTGCCACTTCCTTTTCCATAACGTTCTACCTGATCACTGTGTTATCCCAGAACAACTTTAAAACTGGTTTAGACTAGTTGCGAAGTTGACATTGGGTAAAGCAAATGAAGTTGTCATAACACTGTCGTAAGTCTTTTGGCTGTCCACTATGACAATTTCCCTTCCTTCAAACCCCATTCATGTTCAAGACAGTGGGGGGTTAATGCGAACGGCATGGTTAATCCCTAGCTGGAATATATGTAGACGGCAGGGGGTGAGTAGAAATGCTATGGGCATGGAAACCCCTAGCTGGAACATATGTTCAAGACAGCAGGGGTAGAGGAGTGCGACGGGCAAAGAAACCCTTAGCCGGAACATGAGTGGACAGTCTGTCCCGTGCCTCACCCTTTCTCTTCCTTCAATATCCCATCCTTCCGGGGGATGCACAAAATGCCCATTAGAGGCAGACGTGCTCAACGGTTCTGCCGGGTTCTTTTTATCCACCAATAACAACAACAGATCACTGTTAGTAATGCATTCCCTGTATTCTTATAGGCTAGTTGTAGGCGACAGTTATTTCTTTTGTTTGGTTTTGTCTGAAAAGGTAAAATAAACGGTATCAGATAACTGACACATACTTTCTCCCAAGAATGTGAAAAGGTGTTAAAAGCCTCAAAACATTAATGTCTTGATGGCTCAGTCGGATAGCCACCAGGTGAGCAGCACGAGTTTTTGCAAATCCAAATTGAGTTTTTTAACACATTTTGCTCTATAACTTTTTAACGCGCATTTTCCCGATGATGCGGGTGGTGTCATTTTATTCAGCATTTTAATCTTAATAAACCACAAAATTTTAATCAAAATCGTTAGAGCCGTTTTTGAGAAATTTTGATTTTTTACGTTTTTTGGGGGTTTTGGGGGGTAAACTACCCTTAAAAATCAAAAATTAAAAAAATGGAAAAAACGCCTGGAATTATCGTGGGTTTGAACCTACATACCAAGTTTCCCCAAAATCGGACCATTGGGGAATTCTCTAGCTCTGTTTACATCCAGACACACAGACACACACAGACAGACATCACTCTGAAAACCACTTTTTTGGACCCAGGGGGCACCAAAATGGGTAAATTTACGAACAATTCAAATTCTAAAATTTTGGCGAAACTAATACTTTCTCTATACACATTTATAGGGGGAAAGGGTTCTCCAAAATGAATATATACATCATCAAAGGAATTGGAAAATTTTTACGAATACAATACTTTCTCCATATACACTATGGTATAGGGGGAGAAAGTAAAAAGCAATTTGGAAAGTTAATCAAAGTGTCTCATTCTGGAAAGTCGGGGCAAAAAATTGTGTTCTGGGAAATAGGCAAAAAGTTTGGAAAGTCAGGGAAATTTGCCTCATTGATGGTTTTGAAAGGTCTTTTCAACGTTGTAGTTGGCTGTTACGCTGACTACTGTTGCATTTTTCGGGAATTTCACCAATGATGGTTATACATTAGCGCTAGAAATTTTTCAATAATTCATCTTTTTTAGATTGCGTCGTAATTTTTTTGGGGGGGCAAAAAAGTGGTTTTTTTGTCCGAGACTAAAGTTTTAATCAAATCATTTATGACTGTCAAAAACTACAGATTAGGATTTACCATCAATTTCCCCAAACTTTTGGTCAACAAACATAGTGACTCTGTATTCATTTCTCTAAAGTTGGTGAAATGTAAAAGCCTGGTTGTTATGGAAAAGGGCGAGCTGTAAAATGGCACGTGCTATTGTCGTTTGCGGAAGCGGCGGAAGTCGATGCCAAAGTGTTGACTCACAGTTTTTATTTTATGAAACAACACCAAAACCAAACACGTTGAGCTGTTTGTAATTTTGTCCGGAAAGTAGTGTTTTTCATAGCCTTGGTCAAAGAAATTTCACAATATAGAAATCTGTCTACTGTGTGTGCGATAAACTCAAAAAGTTTAGTTTGTAAGTTAGGCGTATTCAAGGTTTCTGTGATTAAAAACCAGACAAATATTGAATATTGTTCTAAAAGCTGACAATGTATTAAATTAGATTGTATTAAAATCATCCTCAAAAAGAAAATCATGAAGATTCATGTGTCCCTGATGATTGATGAAACATCAAAACAAACGGAACAATCAAATACCGTACCAAGTTTAGTCTTCACGCCGTGCCTTCCTATTCACGTTGTCAAAGACAAGCGGTGACCCCCGCACATTTCACTTTAAAAACATAAGAATCTACCTCTATCAGGCCAAACCAGTAAAAAGTTAATTTAATGTGTACTGTTAATAAATATTTTAGATTCAATCTTAATCTTCCGTAATAATTGCACCGGGCCGAGATATAGGATGTAGGCTAACCCTAAGGATAATCGTGTAATTTAAAGGAAATGCTGCAAATATAAGTTACTCATCTTGCTCCTTTAATATTTGATACATAAATCATGAAAATTGATTTAGTAGTTACTAAGAACATAGCCTTTTAATTGTATAACTTGTTAAAATATAGACCTATAAATGTTTTAAAAACTCCAAGACCTACATTAGAACCACTGCAGTTTTTTTTATTTATTTTTTATTACAGATTACTGAACTAATAACATTAAACAGCCAAGACTACATTTAAATAAATTTCTTGATAAATTAATTACAGAAAGTTTACACAATAATATTTAGAATTTAGAGCAGGACATTTTTTCCAGGAGGAGGAGGGGTGGTTACAAATTTTATATCTGTGATGGGGGGTTCCCGGTCCAGTTTGGGGGGGGGGGGGGGTGGGTGAGTCCTGGTCCAAGGGGGGGTGGGCACCTCTGGTTGTTAGCTTTACAATGGCGAGCCCAATAAATTTTATAAACTATGATTGTTGTATAATACACATGTTTTAATCTAGCTGTTTTCGTTATAATACATAACAAACTCGCCGTATTTGAAAAGAGCGTGATGAAATGTGGTTCGCAAGCAAGTGACAAATTTTTTAACAGTATTTTAGAAACAATATATGAACAACTAACCCTAAACCTAGGGGTGCAAAATTTATAGCCTAAATGTTAAGTCCGTCCCTGCTGACAAGACCTGCCCTTGCGCCTCTCCGCAAGCCCATCATTTGACATAAGTTTTTATAGGCCCTAGCCTTGGCCTAATGAGTAGCTTACTTTATTTTGGGAAAAACTACAAATAACTGCTTTTTTTGGAGACATCACAACTCTCCATCACAAAGGTGAATCACACGGTTGACTCTATACTATCATATCACAACATAAGTAGTCAGCCACGTGATTGGCCGTGATGATGGATAAATGCACTGTCTTACAAAATATTAGCAGAAACCAACCAGTAGAGTTTGACAATTCGTCAAAACCCAGAAGATATTAACTTTGATCTACAATTACTGTAGGTAATTTGAAATCTACTATTAATTAGGCCTGTTGGTTTTATTGTCATTTATTATATATACTACTGTACAAATTTTAAGGAAAGTTACAAAAATTATCTAAATTACCTACTCCATATTGAAATTATACTCAGCAACCAAAACCATGTAAAGTAAAATTTTTTATGTTGCATTTTAACCCTAGAATAGTTCATGTGCATTTGTTAACGAATATTGTTTTTAGCTGCAGTTATGGGATACTGCTGGACAAGAGCGTTTTCGGAAGTCAATGGTTCATCATTACTACAGAAATGCTCATGCTGTTGTCATTGTTTATGACATCACCAAAATGTCTACCTTTCATGTAAGATGATAAAACTGCATTTAACTTTAAAATGTTGTAGGGAATTTTTTTACAAAATACAGGCATAATTTAGTAAAATGTTGGGACATTAATCTTTAAACATATTAAAATCCCTAAAAGTTTGAACACCATTTTTTATTGTTCTAACTACCATGTAAAATTTGGTATGGTAAGGGCATCTCAAAATTAAGCTTAAACTTACTATAATATTTAAGATTATACAATTATACACTTAGTTTCTGAGTTAATTGCAAATCTAAAAGAGAAAAATAACCACATGGTAATTATTACAGTTCGTGCATTGGCGGCCGGTGGTAGGGACAATGAGTGGGCTCTTGGTTACTTTCATTATATGGTGTTGTATAGGTCTACGAATTTGCTACATCAACTTCTGATTCTAAGTAAGTCTCACACTAAAAGACGATTAAAAAGTCCCATAAAGTAATTTATTTCTCTGTATTTTCATTTCGCTTCGTTTGGGATGATATCAATAAATATATGTAGATACCGGTACAGTAAATGTTATTATAGTGAATGATAATGTAATGTTTTATAAAATTTTAACTTATTATTGTTTTAGAAGTTACTTTGACTTTCTGGTAATAGTTTTACATCGAAATATGCCTTCATCATTAAACATAGAATGTTGGAGATAACATTGTTTATGAGTTGACATCATCACGGTTCCATTTCCAAACGTTCCGTGATACAAAATTTGGGACCATAACAGCTGTCACGGAACGGTTCTGTGATACAAGGCCAATGGGTTAAGCCTTTTATTATGTGAGAAGCAAAGAAATCGAGTTTTGATTTACATCAATTGATTTCTCTAATCGTTATTGCTCATTTTTTATTTGAAAGTGTGATTGAACATAGAACTTAGGGGTGCGTTTGCATTTTATGTAACTAAAATTTAGTTAATTAGAAATGCATAGTAAAATACAATAAAAATAGTACTTCAGTATCTTCATACAGTAAAATAGACTATGAATTTTTTGCCAATAGCTTACTTTTGTAAAAATTACATTTAAGGCTATTTGTTATATTCTCAGAACTGATTGCATGAAGATTGGACCATCTCCCCCTACACTGAAATTTTGGAGTTCTATTATTATACAGTAAAACCCACAAGGTCGACACCTGGAATACCTCACTCTTCGATGTATGATTGTGCATCGAGTGACACTGTAATAATTACAGTGTCACTCGTTGCACAATCATACATCATTTATCAATATATCATTTATCAATGTATAATTTCCATAATACATGTTGATATCAGATAAACCTACTGCCTTTAAGCACAATTTCATTGTGTTTGCAGCCACTTTTCTGCATTTTGAAAGTCATTGACACCTGACATCAGGGTTGCCACCTTTGGTTATGAAAAAATCGGGATGGGACCCCCCCCCCCAAGAAAAACCCACATGGCCAAATCTTAGATCAAACAATGCATTGAAATAATGTAAATGATCAACTTATTAACACTAATGTAAATAAACGTGTCATTTAATTACTGCTGATTGCCTCGATTCGACCAATGTGTGGAACAGTTTGATACCATTTGAAAGGCATAATGAAATCATACAACAAATTTAACCCAAAACAAATTAAATTTATTCAACACAAACAAAGTTAGAGAGAAAAATAATACAAAGAACTGTGTAGTAGAAGAAGAAATGAGTTCTTAACCTATTTTTGAAGAATTTTCTTCTTAAAAACATACTTCTTGTTGCTCCTCGTAGCGTTTATTAATTTCTTGTTGGTCTTGTAAGCTGAAATAAACTCAGAACAAGACATGTCTAAATTTAAGGTTATTAGAAGTTCTGCTCTAATTAAGTCAACAGAACAGCGATTCCGAACATTTGTCCATTTTAGAGACATACATGAAACCACTCTTTCAACATAAGCATTTGATGGTGGAATGCTTAAGGCGCATGAAACAATGAATCGCAATTGGGGCAACTTCTCTTCTTTTACATTGTGGAATAGGCTTACCCATTTCTGTTCAACAGTGAAGTCACTAGAATTGATAATAACGGGTAAGATAGGTTTGATTACGCTAAACTCGTCAAACAATTCATCTAGCGAAATACGTTTGTCAATTCCCATGGACTCGGCTGCTTCAACAACTTCATTGTATGAAATCCCTCTTCGTAAGGACAGCGGTGAGATCTTCTGTAGCGTGTTTTCTCTATTGAATTCAAAGTGCTTCTCTAGATAAGAAATCGTGTTATCATAGAACTTCTCAAAGTCAGCAACAGCTTCATTGTAAACATGTTCTTCAGCACGATTTTTTGAAAGTCTCATGTGAGCTCCAAAAAACTTTTCATCTTTTCTTGAGCACAGTTTGCTTTGTACAGTTTCCATAATGCTGAATAATTCAGTTGCTGTGGTGCTGCTGCTTTGCAATGTCATGTTTGGTTTCTCAAAAACAGAACAAACGTTGGCACAAAAATGCAAGTACAAAGACGTTTTTGAATACTTCAAATTACCAATAGAATTTTCATCATACGAACCCTCCAAACTAAGTAAACTCCTCAAAGCATTGGGACAATCTTCCCCTAGATTTACAAAATATGCCATTAATGCAGGGAACACCTTCAGAATCTTGTCGACGGCTGGTCCAAATGACAACCACCTCGTAGGAACATGTTTATTTAATTCCATCCATACAATGTCAGCTTGCTCAACAAAGTCTATTAATTCTTCTCGGCGCAGTGAAGAACACTGAAAATGGTTGTACATTTTCAGTACAACACCTTCAATATCAAAATCAAGTTTTTGCATAGCATACTTGAATGTATTATTCAGTACATGAGCAAGACATCCGGCTTTCACAAGGTTAGGATTTTTTTCTTTAAGCAAAGTGTATGCCGACCGCTTAACTCCAAAATTAGCATTCGTGTTATCAGCACTAAAAGCCACCACGTTTGAAATGTCCAAATCAAATTTTGCGAGTGTGTCCAAAATATTCTCACATATTGCATTTGAAGTTTCTGAAGAACACTCAAAAAAGTCAAAAAGTTTATTTTGGCAACCCTTGTCAAATACACTTTTCAGGATACATTTTTCGGTTACCCTTGTTAGATGTATCGGTCGTTATACTAAAAAACATGTCATTATTTTTTTCTGTAGTAGTAGACGGTTTTAAGCAATCTAGGGCAACTTCTTCAGCCAGGGGCCAAGGACTTCCTTTACAATAGACTCGCATTTTGTCTTTCCGCAGTTGATTTTTTTTTGCAATGTTAGAATCAGTAAATAGCTGCCGTAAAAGTTTATTGCTACAATCATTTGAGTTGTATGAAATATTATGTTTGACACAATGAAATGTTGTAGCTAATTCAGCAAAGGCAATTTTATCACTTTCCGGGCTGTTTTGTTTTGGGAAGAAGTTTTGAAGTACAGTATTTGATTTTCCAGCAGTTACCCTCCTCTTATGCTCTACACCAGCATCATGATGCTTAACATCAGTAATTCCACCATGTGAAATTGAAAAATCTTTGTTACAAAGTTTACACCTAGCATAGAACTCACTGGCCCCCTTTGCTAGCCACCCAAAAGATTCCAACCATTCAGCTCGAAACTTACACATACGTTTTACCTTCTTTGGCGGCGATTTTGATGTGGATGGTTTTTTACCACTGTCATCTTCTGAATCAGTCTCTTTATGAGGATCCATGATTTTGGTAAACAAATAATTAACGACTAAAAAGCATACTGCACTGCACACTGCACAGAAGTAACCACCGTGATAATGCGCCTATACAATAGTGAAGCTAACTAGCCAACACGTCGTTACACTGACAGGTCGCTACAGGTAGCCTAGTTAACAGGACAGCCGCTCGCTCACATGAGCGCCACTAGTACAGGTTGTTGCACGAGGCGAACTGTTTCACTTTTTGTGGAACGGCATGTAATAGTATTTACTACAAAACAAGGATGAAAGAGGTCGTTTTGGCTAAGCCAGAATCAAATCCATTATAATCATTAAGCGCTGGAACATAAACTCAAAACTTTTAATAAAAAATACCTATGAACAATATTAATATGTTGTGTAAAACGATAAATCGGGACAAAATGCGTCCCGACGACTGCTCAGTCGGGACGCGGGACGTAAGGGTCCGAAGTCGGGACTGTCCCGACAGAATCAGGACGGGTGGCAACCCTGCCTGACATTGCAATTTCCCATTAGTAGCCCATATAATTTGTTTTTAATGTTGAGTTCCATCTGTAATGCCCAATTTTCCAACTTCCGACTATATTTTAGAGTGATATACATTTTCAACGGCGTTGACTTCTAAAAACTATATATATATATATTCTTTGGGGGGGGGGGGGGGTTACTGTATAAATAATAATGGTGTCTTGGACTCAAAGTGTTGCTTTCAGTGAGTTTTTATTGTCAGGCTAGCCAAATGTTTTTGTCGGTAGAGTGTACCCGTCTGGCTGGAGGAGTGTGAGAGACACAACCTGACCAGCCAGATCCCAAGGATTCTGGTCGGCAACAAATGCGACTGTGTGGACTCTGTAGCAGTCAGCACCAACCTGGCCCAGCGGCTGGCCGACGCCCATAACATGCCGGTGAGTCCTGACAGATAACTCACCGACCAAAATTGCTTCGACAGTAGGCCTACTTTATCTGAAGTTCAATATATTGTGTCCATGTTAAATGAAAGCGAGTATGTACTGGTGAATTATTAATTTGTTTGTTAGCACAGTAGAAGCCCTCTAGTCTGGCCTTGGATGGTTCGGCTGCAGGACAATGCGGTCGCATTACTCCGAGGATGAAACATTCGCGGACCCTTAGCTAAAATAGACACGAGTCAACTGGTTTCATGTCCAAGCACTTAAATATATCAGTTCAATTGCCAATTTCTGGACAGTTCATTTTCACTCTTCAAAAATATTTAGCTCCTCTAATTTTTACCGTTTTTTATATTTTTTTTATTTATGCCGTTTTCAAGGACCTTCATTGACAGCTGATCCAGTATTAATTATCATCTATAAGTTTCATCCCTAGCGGCCGCTTAACTGTTGTCCGAACTTCATTTTGGCTTAGTTTAATGTCTTAGCAAAGTACCCTATTAGTTCTTTTTTGGAACATATGCTAGTCCTACATAATATAGGTAGACCTGTGTTCAACTTGTTAAAAACCGTCAGGCTGGATATCCAGTTCCAAGGTGGAGAGATTTTACTGTTCATAGTACATAGTAGTGTTTGTTATGTAGCAAATACATGTTAAAACCATCTAAGGCCCTCTTGTGGTTAGGGCCTCAATGTTGTTGTCTTTTACAGGAAATAGTATCCTCTCATTTCTTAACATCTCAGACTATCACTTTAAAAGTATCTTAAGATGTATCAACCTTTAAACATGTAATATAATTCAAGTCTGTGGTTTGATTTCAGTTATTCGAAACCTCAGCACAGTCAGACAGTGAAGGAAGCAATATTGAAGCCATCTTTTTAACTCTGGCTCACAAACTAATACGGCAACGTCCTCTGATGCCTGTATCCATGATGTCCTCTCTTGACACCAATGAGAACCTTCACCGAGCTAACATCATCTCCATCACTAGGTCCCCTAAACAAGCTGATGAAACCTCAGAAAGCACTTGTGGCTGTTGATATACTACTTCATGTCTTTGTTAGTTGCTCATCCCTTCAATTGAAAAAATTTGAGTTGTAATCATTTAGCTTAGCCACCACTTTTTTCATGGTTTGAATGTGTATATATTTGCACATTGTTTGAGTATTACCACTTTGAGTAATTCTCATTTGTGTTGCCAATATTCAAAAATCACAAAGGCTTTAAACTGTACTTTTTAACATAGGTGATGTACAATTGTTATGTTTAACATTTATGTTTTGGCCTTGAAATTATTTTTTACATATTCTAGTATATCACTTTGAGTTCAGTGCTCATTTGTGTTACCAAAGAATAATACCACGAAGGCTGTAAACTATAGTTAGCTTAACATAAGTCTTGTACCATATAAATTATTTGTGTACAACATAGTCTTAAAGTTATTATATTTTAGACAACTTAATAAAATTAAGCTGCTACAAACATTTTGTCTTTGATTACAATACTTTTCTTAAGTGTCAACAGTTTAACTAATAGGGTGCATAGTAAAGTATTAGATATGTGGAGTTCCTGAAATCATAAATTTAATAGTATATTTCGTCACAAGGGCCGAAAGTGGCGTTTTGCCGGCCCCGAGATCGTGTTTCAAGTTCGAGACGAAGTCGAGAACTTGAAACGATCGAGGGTTGGCAAAACGCTTTCGGCCCGAGTTACGAACGATATTTTTCATCACACTACACAATGCAATAAATATTATACTAATGAAAAAATATTTTATTCACCAACAACTAACATAACATAACCTTTACTTAACTAGAAACACAACAAGACTTTTTTTAGGTTAGAACAAACAAATTACAACTAAATTTTACTCTCTAGGTGCAGGCAGGCTTCTTTTGCTATTTAGTTGTTATAGAAGTTGAATGTACAATTATATACATTCGAAAACGCGATTCCTCTTAAAGACTCCATTACTGTTCTTTCTGAATTCAACTGAACATTGATATTTTATTTATCTCGTCCCCTTCTTGAAAAATGTCATCTACCGTGAAAAAGTTCACAGAATCCACTTTGCAAACATCATTCTCCTGGGTACCAATTGTACTTTTTTTTCGGGTCAGAGTTTTTGTTTCTTGAGTTGTAGGCCTACTGCATGAAGGCGTATTTACATTTTTAAAAAGTTTTTTTGAAACTTCAACTTTTTTTGAAATTGACTCTTCAATGTAGCCCTCGGCAACTGAAGATGATTTTCAACCACCGTGTCGTTTTAAAGTTAGAAGATCACCTCCACCTTCGACCAGCATCGAAGCTGAAGATCTTCGTAGTGCGTGGCCTGTGTAGTTTTCAGGCTGTTCAAGGCCAAGAAACTCAGCGACTTTCTTTGAGATGTTAGCAAGGGTATTTTTCCCCACGTGTTGAGCTGAGCACTTTCCCTTTCTGTAGGCAACCAATAAACGCTTGCTTGTCATATTAGGTGGTCTCAGTGATAGATATTGACGAATGATTTGGCAGGGTTTGAAAGGGCATTCGTCATCCGTGATTGTAAAAGTCCTCCTAGTATTAGTTTTCCCTTCCTTGAGGAAAACTGTGATGAAACTGCCGCTGTCTTTAACATCATCTACATCGATATTCTCTTCGACAAGCTCCGAAAACGCCTAAAGCAACGACTACTTTCGTCAACAGCCAATCATAGTCTGAAGCTTCAGTCATAAACCTTGCTACTTTGTCTGCAGTAAGAACTTTAGATTTTTTTGGAACATAACCAGTAGATAAGCGTTTTAAAAACGCGACACATTTGGAGAAATTAGAAGAATCTATGTTATTTTTTAGTTTCAAACAACTCCTTAGCATCGAAAACTTACTCCAAAGCGTACTTGGCTTATTTGATTTCGATAGGTTAGATAAGTAAACAAGTAAAACTTCATCACTTACATTGTTTATATCTACATTTTCTTCTCCAAGCCAATCAGTAAGTTTCAAATATTCTTCATCGTACCTTGTTCTTGACTTTTTTGGTAGAAGTCCTGACGTTATTTCTTCAGCTTGCCGTTTTAATGACAAAGGAATAGCCATCGTCGTCAATAATTCCTACTTAGAGCCAAACAACTAAGCCAAGCATAACTACTAACCTAATCTAGCGGGATGCAATGTGTTTCCGGTTGCTAGGCAACCAATTCATTTCATTGTTGCAGTCACATGTTTTTGTGATACAACGTGTTGTGAATGTTTTTATGTAAGGTCTAGGCCAGCTGATTTTACCGGCCTAGGCCGGCAAAACAGGTGTTTCGACGGTAGAAACGAGGGTCGAAAACAGGTGATATCGATGTAGTGTGATGAAAAATTCTAAATACAGTAGAGTCTTGATTATCCGACCTAAACCGGCCGCGGCAAGGTTGGATTAGCAAAAAGGTCGGATAAAACAGAAAATTTTTTTTTTTTTTTCATGGACCTAACAGATTTTTTAACAATATAAATAATGGAAAACACACGACCCTGTAACACAACAATCTAGGGCTGATGAAACTTAAGAGACCAAATTTGCCTCAGTTTTGAAAATAAAATGAGGACTACAAAATGAAAAAGCTACAGGACCTAGTCAACGAATTGAAATATTAGTAAATTGCAGACATACAATTTAAATAACTAGAATTTGCGAAGTATTTATTGAAAAAGCTAAATGCAATGAAACATGTGTGAAAGAAATTGGTAAAACTTACAAAGAACAAAGTCATACTGATAGTAAAATGATATACACCAATGTACTAAACTAATTAAAAAAATATATATATACAACTTAAAGATAAAAAACACAAGAGTTAAATTTCGGAAAGAAATTAAGTGAAGTATATGAACAAATGCAAAAAAAAACTTACCAAAGCACTTACTAAAACTTACAAAAGTTTTTAGGCATGTTTCACTTATAAGCTATTGATACACATAATAAAATCCTCAGCAGACATTACCGCACTTCTTGAAACACAGGTTGGCAAAGACTTGTAATGGAATATACTTTGACGATCACAATGGTTTGTTCGGTTTACTGCACCGCGCCCGATATGGTCTGGCGCCACGTCGCACTCTACCGATTTAAATGATCAAAACAATATTGTAAATGACACAATTTTATTCACAAATTTAAAACTGTTTCAATACATGTTACATATCTGAATTGCACAAATGGAAAAGTAGCCAAACACGTTATACAATTAATAAGTACAGTACCGTACTCACCAACAATGTTGTTAACCATAAAACTAAACTTAGGCTTGGGTAAAAAAGTTTGTGATTGTTTTTTGTTTGCCAGTTTTTTGCCGTTTTCTGTCCGCCAAATCTCGCAGTCTTCTCAGAATTAGAGGTTCGGTAGACAACGTTTCCTCGAACTGCTCTGCATACTTCAACGCTGTTTCTAGGGCTTTGTGTCCTTCATTGTGTAACTTTCTCCGTACTTTCATCTTACACCATCTCTTCTTCAACGTCTTCTTTTCGTATCCCGTTGCCATGTTCATAATTTCTTCGTCTGTAACTTGTAATATTGTTTGTCTTGGGCCATCCACTCATTCATGACCTCTTCCATTGCGTCTGCACAACCCGGCACTCGCTGTAACAATGGAAGTAGGCCGGTGTTATCCGGTTGGGTCACCTGTAGATTTTCTTAAAGCAAAACTTTCCATGATTTAGCTATTACAGGATCCAATACTCCCATGACTGAGCTATATTGTAAGCGACGTCTTTCATATGATGCAGTTTGTTTACCATGTCTTCTCCCTGGTCTATAGTGTCGATTAAAGAAGAATGTAGGTTCCTTTGATAATTCCTCTTCATTGTCTCTAAGGTTCACTGATCCATAGGCTGACATAAGGAAGTCACGTTTGGAGGAAAGAACATGGTCTTTATTTCCTTATTTTTAAGTTCTTCTTCATCAGTATGACACGTAGCATTGTCAAGCAGCAGTATTGCTTTTCGTGGCAAGTTTTGGATTAAAAAAACTTAACTGTTTGTGGTATTAAATTTTTATGGTATAAGCCGTTAACTGGCTGGGTAGCTGAGTGGTTAAAGAGCTCGCCTTTGAATCTGAAGGTTACTTGTTATAATCAAACTTCACTGTCAATGAGCCCTTAAACAGTAGTGACTTTTTTCTTTGTTGTGAAGTAATAGCAAATTTGTCTATTATTTCATTGTTGTTAATTTCACTTAGGGCCGGTTTCTCGAAGCCAGTTTAAACCTAAAATCAAGTTTAAACCAAAATTGTCCATATGATTAGCAGTTAAACTAAGTTTAAGTTAAACGTGTTTGGAGAAACCGGCCCTTAGGATGTCACTTTCTGATGATAGTACTAATAAACTTGATGACCAAGAATCGTCCATACTGCTTCTTAATCTGTTTTTTACTAACTTCAATCTACTCATCGTTCTTTCTGCTGAACAACTTGTTGCAGGGAGCGAAAGTGTGACTCTGTACAGGCTTGTCAAATGTGGAAAGCCAGAAAGATCTACTAGAAGTCAATATGGACGAATAAATCCACGTTTGATCCAATGATCTAGTTCTTTTGTTTGAGACACCTTGTCTTCTTTTTCGAAAACCTCTTTGTCTTCATCTGCATTCTCTACATCACTATCGACAGTATCCCCTCTGGACGATGTGTCTTCCTTAACATTTGTCAAGTCTGAGATGTCAACCTTTTCGTGAATAGGTTTATAAAGCTGGCTGAACATACGAAGCTCATCGATGAGAAAATGTTCTTCAAGGCTGTACTGGTTACAAAGTTCAGCTATGTCTTCAAAAGTTATGGATTCTTGTTTTCTGCTACGTCTAAGATTCCTTCATTCCTGAAATACGACATTTGCTTAGCTATGTTAAGTGAGATTTCGGGAAATCTGTCCTGAAGCTGGCACGAAGAGAATCAATAACATTATAAAACACATCAACTTTGATTTTTTCTAAGGGATCCATGGTGGCCTCGTCTAGTGCCAACTCATCCATAAATATTTTCCTTTTATGAGACCTGGTTGGTGATTTTTGCTTCATGTTCTGTGTTGAACTTTGAACTTTTAGCTAGTAGATTTTTCCATTTTTCATCTGTTCTTAAATTGTTTAATTTCAACATTATACTTTGCACAACCGCTGGAATTATTCCATAGTCTATATTTGGTGACTGAAGGCAAACTGTGATCGGTGAAAGTACATAAAAAATAACTGCTGCAATCTGCATAACCTGTGTGGTGTTTGAATTGGTCAACGATTTGAGTATTCCTCTCGCAGAAGATTTTGTATCGGGGTCTGATGTCGGGTCTTCAGATATTTCTTTTAACGTGTCCCTTATTACATCGTAGCAGCTCAAAACCGTCCCTAGAGCATCGCTTTTGCTGGACCATCTTGTTGTTTGGACTCTCATAAGTCTCTTTCCTTTGGATTTTTTTGGCCCTTTTTCTAAATTGTCAATAAATTTAGATGCCTTTTGTGGCCGGACATAAAAACATACAACTCTTGCATGAGTGAGAAAATATTCCTCATTTCTGGGCATATGTCCATTGACTTCTCCACGACCAAGGCGAATCTATGTGAGCAGCACCAAATGTACATTGCTTTTCGACATTCTTTAATGATAAAGGACTTTGCTCCACTGTATTTTCCACGCATGTTTCCTGCTCCGTCCATACTTTGGCCAACATTCCTTTGAAGTCTATGCCAGCTTCCTTTAGTGAGTTTAGCAGTTCCTTGGATAGATTTTCCCCGTTGTGTCACCACTGGTAAATACCTTAAGTGAGCGCTCCTGAGTTTGTCTCCTTTTACCTGAGTTCATTTCTTGAAGTTCACCATGCTCGACATACCGACCTAGAACAGCTGTACATTCCTTTTTGCTTACGTCTTGTGTTGAGTCAAGAATGACATAGGTGTTGGTTTCTTCTATCCGTTTCTTAATGGTAGTTACAACAATATTATTCATGGTGTTAATTAAGTCAAAATATTCCTATAACTCATGAAGTTGGAAGGCAACTTTTTCTTTTCTTTTTTTGCTTTGTCCAACTCTTCTAAGTAAATTCTTGCATCGGGGTTATATTTAACTATTAACCGAAATAGATTTTGGAGCTTGCCATCTAAGGAGTTGCTTTTCCTGAATGCCAACATTTCTGTTGCCAAATATCGACAGCAATCAATAATCACTGAGAGAACTTCTCGGTGGTATTCTACAATCTTATCCGACTGTTGCGCCAATTCTTTATCAATACGCTGTTCCGTTATCCACTGCAATCTTGTTGTTTAGATTTTTCATGGAGCACAATATATGCTTCCCCCCGATGCTCTATCCATCCTCGGTGTTCTGTTGTTGACCACACGCTTCTTTCTGAAAGAAAAGCAAAGATTGCACAGTGCAGACAAAAATTGCGTCCGTCTTCTTACTGTAAACTAGCCATTTTCTTGGCTGAATGCTTCCATTAGGCAAAATGACGTTCTTATATTGAGGATTGAACTTTCTTCCTTCTGTCGAGATTGGGAAATTTATCTTTGTGAAATCTTGACCTTCAAGTTTTAGAGCTAGGTTTATTTCTTCTGACGTCAACTTTTTACAAACAAAATCCACAGGATCTGAGAAATTCTCTAAGCTTTGGGACAGATTTTCAGTCCCAACAAGCTCTATCTGCTCTACATCTTTATTTATATCACTTCCGACAGATATTAGTTTCATCTTCGTGTTTGATGGGAGTTGAGGGAGACATGAAACTATGCTTAAATTTCCTTCTGCCGATAGAAAATTCTTTTGGACAAACGTAAAATCCTTGTTTGACTGAAGATCTCTTTCATCTTGTATGCCTTGCGTACCCGTAATGGGTAATGCTAGATGATATTCTTGAAGTGTTTTCCCTCTAAAAAAACAACCAAAAATAACATTTTGTACTGTTACTTATTTATTTTCGACAAGTAAGTTAGTGTAATCAAATATAAAGCTAGTTCCACCTAAGCTGGCACTTGAGCGATCGATAGAATCCTCTACTTAAACAGGTTAAAACATTGTCTAAAGTCATGCGGGTTGCATCAACAGTCCTCGTGGCCGTCGTGAAGGCGCTAGATAACAACACAAAAATGCCATTAAGAAATGCCTACGTACATTAGTACAAAGTTGGTTATGTTTACCGGGGTAATTGTTAATCGGGGGAATTGAACGGTGCCTATAACTTAGAAACTACGAGGGTCGTCCAGAAAGTAAAGAACGTTTTTGCATGGTTAAATAAAAACAAGAGATATCATAATAAAACTTTATTTACAAAGACATAGGACCTTATTCTACTTTTCTACATAGTCTCCATATTTGTCAAGACACTTGTTGTATCGAGGGACCAGTTTATCAATGCCGATCTTGTACTCGTCTGCCGCCAACGATTTGAGCCATGCTGTCACGGCATGCTGAAGTTCCTCGTCGGTTGCGAACACCTTTCCACCCAAAAACTCCTTCAGTTTTGGGAATAAGTGAAAATTACTCGGCGCCAGGTCCGGGCTATAAGGAGGGTGACCAAAGATATCCCACTTTAGGCGCTGAAGTTCATGCTGTTCCCGTGCTGATGCATGAGGCCGGGCATTGTCATGAATTAAAAACACTTTTGCAGACAGCATTCCACGTTGTTTATTCTGGATGGCGCGACGAAGTCGTTGCAGCGTTTCGCAGTACGCTTCAGAGTTTATTGTTTCCCCTCTCGGCATGAATTCAAAGTGGATTAACCCTCCCGGTCCCAAAAAACCGTTGCCATGACTTTCCGGGTATTCAAATTGGGTTTTTCCTTCTTTGGTTTTGAGGGCGAGTTGCTGTGATGCCACTCCATTGACTGGCGCTTGCCTTCTGGCGTCTTGTTAGAAACCCAAGTTTCATCTCCGGTAACAATTCGGTCGAGAAACCTGTCACCAACTTTATCGTATGCGGTCAAAAATTCAAGGGCTGCCCCCATGCGTTTCGCCTTATGGGCATCGGTCAAAGTCTATGGCACCCAACGAGCACACATTTTCTTGTAACCAAGATGTTCTGTTATGATTTCATGCAAGAGCGACCGTGAAATCTGTGGAGAATGTTCATGAAGTGTGCTAAAAGTGAACCGTCGGTTTTCTTGAATCTTTTCTTCAACTCTGCCTTTCAGTTCCTCCAAGACAAGTGACGGCCTCCCACTCCGATCTTCATCATGAACGCTAGTTCTTCCTTGGTTAAACATGATGCACCACTTCCTCACGGATGACTCGTTCATTGCAATGTCACCATAGACATTCTTTATTTGCCTATAAATTTCAATCGCCTAACGTTTTGGGCATTCAGAAACCGAATGACACTCCGCACTTCACATTTGGCGGGATTTTCTATTGGCGCCGCCATTTTAAAACGGTCCTAAAACAAACAGCACGACCGCACAGCAACGAGACTCGGCTCACACTGATGGGAAGGGAGGAGTTTGCGGCAACGCGCGTGTCGCGGTGGTGGGGGGTCGGCGCCGCGCGCAGAGCGCAATCGTTCTTTACTTTCTGGACGACCCTCGTAACATTAACCTCCTCAGACCCATTTGAAAACTAGGCATAATTTTTTTGTTATTTTTTTGAATAATTCAAGGAAATAAATTAAGAAAACACAAACAATTTTTTTTATATTTTTATGTCACTAAAAATATATAAAAAAACATGCAACCTATAGGTTACATTGGGTCTTAGCCTAACAAATTTTTTTTCACAAAGAATGGACATTTGATTCTTACTTAATAGAACATGTTTTTTACAAGCCATGAAAAAGTTTGTAACAGTTTCTGTTCGAATTTAGACACAAAAACACATTACAAGTGCTGCATTTTATTCGACATTTAGGACTGTCGCATCCTGGGAAGCGACACCTAGATGGCTTGGCATCTGGCGGAATTTCTGGTAAATGTTGGACCTTGCTCCTCCGCACAGCTTCAGTAGGCATTGGAGTTTTTCTTTTCCAGGTAGAAGTTTGAGGTTGTGGTTCATCAATATCCTCATCGTCCACTGGCTCATCAGGTTCTTCTTGTGATGTCAGCAGTTGTTGAGCAACATCAAAACGGAAATCAAAGAAGTCGAACCTCTCTCTGCGAGGAGTTCCTGATGCTTGCTGATCAGCTCTTCTTCTCTCTAGCCATCCTGCTGCTAGTGTGAAATCCACCAGGTGGCTAAGTAACCTGGTTGTCCATTTCTTTGTCCTAGCATTGATTCGGTAGTATGATATCATCCTGTCAAGGAGGTCTACACCCCCCATACATTCGTTGTACCTTTTTATTATAAAAGGTCTCTCTACCTGAACATATCGTTTTTCTTTCTTACACCACCTTCTACACACATCTTTTGGGTCACTGCCATGACTACTTGATGCCAATAACACAGCTTTATTGACATAACATTTCACAATGGCCACTTGCCCATCATCACGCACTATTTGACACAAATAGCCTCGGCCACCTCCTCTCACCTCAGAATCGGAATACATTGGTGTATTGGCTGGCATTCTGTCTGTCACAAGTGTGCCCGTTCCTTGGAAACCCCGGAGATGAAGTTCATCTAGAAACTGGATGGAATTGAAAAACCTATCCATAAAAATAGATATCCCTTGTGGCAAGTTTTCTGTTAGTCTGACAATAATCTTTCCTCCAATGTCTAAGCCAGGATAATGGAGATCGGTTTCTGGAAAAATACTGTCTCCTTTGCCTTCGTACAGAAAAAAATCTAGAGGCAGTCCATCTGGAGCACATACAACCAAGTTTTACAAACCACAGGGGTTGGGTTTTCCTTTTATGTGTTGCCTCATTTTAGTGTGACCCCAGAATGGAACCATTTGTTCATCCATTGATACCTCGTTAGGTCGAGGGTTCAACAAGCAACCAGCTCTCACACTATTAATTACCGGAGAAACTTTCCAGTACTTGTTATTTGCTTTTTCTTCATTAGTTACTAAAGTATAGTCTCGACACCTAAGGTGATTTCTGATAAGCAAATATTTATTTCTTGGCAAGGCATCACTTATTTGCTGTATCTTGGTTCTTGAGGCCCAGTACATCTTTATCCTAGGATATTTTAGATAGGACATCATTACTATGATGCCAAGGAACTTCTTTATGTCTTTATTTGTAATAACTATCTCTTTTCCTGTGGAAGTAATGATATTTTGGTTAGTCGCTCTAGCGATCTCACTAATTACGTGATCGGGTATGTATTTTCTAAATAGATCTATCGAAGAAACCATGTCTTATTCAACATTATTACCTTCAAAATAAGGTGCTGGTGGCAAGGGATTGAAACTGTGTGTTACCACTTAATGAGCCCCTCAAATGTTGCTCTAGATCTTCAGCAGGTGGGACTGATCCCGCAGCTGCAACATTACCTTCAAAAGGTAATCGAGGTGACGAACGACGCTGTGCTCTCCGTTTTTTAGTTTGAGTAGATTGGCCTACCTTAGTCCGTTTACGTTTGGAAATTCATTAACGTGGAAAATATACTTAGGAATTTATATTTATAGTATCAACTTATTTCATTTAACTTGAAGATTCGAAATATTATAACAATAAAAAGTGTTACTGAGCATTTTTTATACATTACGTTTTGGAAGTTAAGAAAACCCCTCACATTTTCAAGCAACCGTTATTTTATAACCAACCTAGACCCTACATTTATTTAAGTTAATGAATTTGAGATTAAAATCTAATTAAGGTGGTACCAAGTTACTGCCATTATTCAAATTTTAATTAAATTTTATACTGTTAACTACGAATGTGACGTTAAATGCTTTTAAAAAGTTTCAAAAATACTTTTATAATTTATTTTAATTTTACTATCCAAACAATAAATGAAAACATACGATAAAACCTAAATAACATAAACATTGATAACAAAATCGCAGCAAATGCCTATCCCGCAATCAACTGATATTCCAGTTTAAATCCCCAATATCGCCAGCAGGAGCTACGTCGACTTCTAATGATGTGTCTTTATTACAGATTACAAAGATGCCACCCATTAAGGGGAAGATGCTACCTTCAAATCTTAACATTTTGAATTCTGACCATCTTTAGCTCTTATGACACTAAAGTGATATAACACCAACACACGTGCATACAAGCCCTTTGTATTTTTATACATTGACTGAGGAAGCGATGACGGCCGGGCCGCCGCGCCGTTGTGAGGCCAAAAACTTGTCATTTGAGGTGTTATAAATCATGAGGGGATATTGATCCACTTGGCCGAGCGTCAGCACGGCAGGGTCGTTGACGAATTGTTGGTACGGAAGTATCCTTGCGCGCTGTGGACAGTCCGAATTAAAAGGTGGGGTTTTTAGCTGACTCCGACCGTCTCTTAATCCCCTAGATATCATATGACCAAAAGAAAGGACAACAAGACAATAGCTATTTTTGGTCCATGGAAAAATGCACATCTCCACGAACATGTAAATCTCAAGGAATAAGGATTACGAGGTGGCCCATGCGCAAATTGCGCATTTTATGATTCTGTATGAGTGAAACTCACCTATAGTATGTTGATTGTGAAGTGACAGAGATCTATTTTTGTATACTATCTGGCTTTTAAAATTCATCTGAAGGTAATCGGCTCTTAAATTACAATTCACGTTAAAGAACTTGCAATAAAAGTTGGTCAACATTTTAAAGCGCCCTCTAGAAATAGATCAAAGGCGAGGAAACGATATGACCTTTTTAATTACGATTCGTCACTGCATTATATCCTAAGCTTTAATATGACACCTCAATCTTAAAAATCGGTTCAGTAGGTCGAGAGAAAAAGGGACGTAATAGACGAAACCCTTATAGAAATAAGAAGATAGATTATTAAAACCAAAACAGTGCCTACTAGCAACAAAAGAAATAAACTCTAAGAAATCAAAAAGTAATTTCTAAAAAGTAAGAAAAATCATTCTGTATTTGCATTTGGCAACTGCATTAATTAATATTACTGTACAGCAGCAACTCTATCGTCCATAATTCATTAAGCCCACTTTCCTACATGTTTGAAAAGATAAACATAACTTCAAGCTATTTTCATGCAAACTCATACTAAAAATTTTGAATAATTGGGAGAATCATGTTCAATCACCTACAGTAAGATAGTTGAGGAGCGGAGTTACACACTCTGCCTGACATATCGACACGACAACATCCACAACACGCCCGTATAAATTTTACAACATCAAATTACCTTACTGACAATGCAAAAATGTTTGATTGTGATGCATAGTGCGATAGGTTACATAAAAATATTTGTTTGATAAATTAAATGATGAGAGAGACTTGAATTTAGGATTAGATTTTTTGTTGTCCTTTATATTAATGTATCAGAGAAAATCTATGAGTGTATGAAATGGCGTGTATTGTATATTATATGGATTATGACAAATTTGTTTGCAAAGCCTTTCTTTACAGATTGACTTGCAGAGAAACTTCATTGAAGTGCTCAGAAAAAACAACTATTTTTCTTTAATATTTCTTTAGGCATATCTAAATTTCGAGTTTAAATCCGATGAGGCTCATAGGCTCATAAAGTACCGTACAGAAAAGAATTGATTCAATAAATCTATAAAATACCCAATAACATTTCAAATGAAAAAGTCACTGCTTATAATTTGAAACACCATTTTACGAGTTGGGGCCTATTATAAGTATGAATAAAAAGTATCAGGTTTAGATATGGCAAACATGTAGTTAGGTGACTTATGAAAGTAATCAGTAGAGTATATGGTTATAGATAATGACAATACATATTTATTTACCTTTCGCCAGTTGGTGAATCTGCGACCGTACTGCTATTTTCTCCTAAGTCTAGCTGGGTATCGGAAGCATCTACTGCGTCAACTGATAGTGATGGTGTATTTCCCAGTCCTGTATATGGTGTCCATGGTCCGTTGCCATCTTTGAATTCAATCACCTTATAACTAATTTCTTGATATTGCTTAGATTTATATGAATGTTTTTTTTAACAATGGTCTACCCACTTGTCCTGACGATGGACTGTGTTACACATCAACTCTTAAACATTTATTCTTGAAAAGTCGCTTCAATGGCCTTGGCATTTTGAATTAAAGAAACATGTTTGAAATTTAAATTTTACTGTAATAATGTAAACAAACAAACTAAGCATTAAAACTTCCTGAAGATATTTTTTAAGTTTACGATTGATTTGTAATATAGTAACTATTAATTGTATGTTACTACTAGTTGTATGTTACAACTAGTAATTGTATGTGTATTAATATGTATGTAATAATATCAGTAGGAATGCAAATTCCACTAGTGAGATCTTTTCCTGTGCCGAGATGGAACTTTAATAAAGCTGAGTGGGAGGCCTTCTCATCAAGGCTTGATAGCGGCATCAGGTTCATCCCCTCTAAAATAAAAAACTATGATTGGTTCACACGCCTTGTCCTGTCTTCCGCTAAGGCGACAATCAGAAGAGGTTTTAGAAAAGAATACATACCAGGATGGAGCAGATGAGAGTGCGAAGATCTTTACAGTGAGTTTACAGACACTGCTGACAGAGATGTAGCTGACCAAGTCCTTAACTCTCTCGACAACTCCAGGAGAGAGAAGTGGGTGAAAACTGTCGAGAACCTGAACTTCACCAAAAGTAGTCGGAAAGCTTGGTCTCTGCTCAGGAAACTCTCCACTGGTAAATCAAGTGAAAAGCACGATGCCCACAGCCTAGCCCTCGTGAAATTGCAAAACGCCTCTCCGTACTTTCAAAACCTGTGCGTACGTCAGTAGTGAAGGTTAGCCGGTTCTGCTGCAGGAGGAGCAGACCCCCCCCCCCGAGGACCTCCCGCGGCGAGACACCACCCTGCTGTGTTGTAACCCAACCCTCGGCCAGGTGCAACATTCCACGCAGAGGGGAGCCGATCACAATAGACCAACCTCACCCCTGCACGGTCTACAAGATAAAAACTAAATAACACGATCACTGTGTTATATTGTTAACATCTTCCCTTAGTTTTGTTTGTTTGTTTGTTTTTTTTTTCTTTTTCCTATTTATCTATTTTTTTTCTTTTTATTTAACCTTTTTGTTTTCTATTTACAATTATTCATTTACAATTAACTATTTACAATTAAAACTAAACCTAAAGCTAAACTAAAACTAAGGGAGGAGGTGGAAGAAAATCTTTATTTAGTCTTCCGTGCGGCGATGGCGGCCTCCATCGCGTCGAGTTGAGCAGTGAGCATATAATATTTTGCCCACTGCTCCTCGTTTGAGGCTGCGCGCAATACGTAGCATCAAACAGCTCCCTCATCTGATCATTTATTTTGCTCTTCAAGCAGATGTAGGGAGCCGTCTTGAAGCGCCGCCTCCGCCGTCGCTTCAGCCATGGCCGCCGCCTCCGCCGCCGCCGCCTCCGCTGCCGCCGCTGCTTGCGCCGCCGCATCCGCTGCCTCCGCCTCCTCTGCCGCTGCGATGAGGAGAGCGTCCTCCTCCATGACGGCTTGCTCGACCTCCTCGGCCGCAGCGACGAGAGCATCGTCAAAGGAGACCTCAAGGAGCGACGGCATGGCTGCGAATGACTGGATCGACGCAGGGTGGAAGGGAGCTAGGAGTGGGGACAACACCTGACGTCAGCCTTTGTCTACACCAAACCGGGTTTGACCACCCAAGCGGCTGACCCCCCCCCCCCCCCCCGAGACCACCCACGGCGAACCCCCCCCCCAATTTTTTTTTTTAGTCTATGCGACCTACGCCCAGCAATGGCGGCGTAACCCGACCCTCGGCCACCTGCGTGTAGTCCGCAGAGAGGGGAGCATAGACATCCCACTCTGGCCTACACATCATTCGCCTTTCCTTACTCCTACCAGCAACATGTCACTTCGTGATCAGCCACCGACTAACAGCGCTGCTTTTTACGCAGACGATCTCTTACCGCAAGAAGAGGTACCTGTGCAATTGCGGCACCTGATGCAATTGCGCTACCCAATATTCAACTGGTGGAGCCACCCAGGATGCTCTCTTACAATCCGACGGTGTTCTTCATCGATATGATGAATCCGTGGGATATCATCTATCGATTCATCAATGAAGTCGATCTTTGGCTGATGAGCGGAGTTCGTGTAAGAGTCATCTCCCCATTACACAGGAGTTATCAGGAGTTCGCAATTGCAGAAACAAATCATTTTGCGCTGCTGGAGTGGGGAACATTAATGATAAACACCCCGATGGATGACGTCGATCTGATTGATCAGACGTTACAGGCGCCGTTCTTCGTAGCCACTCTGCTATGAAGCGAGCTCATCCAAGTCGGTTAATTCCGCCCACCAGAAACGGCCCTTCTCAGGGCCCAATAATACCTCAATTACGCGTATGAGTTCTAACACTCATACGTACTGTGGCAAGGCATAACGCCACTTGGTACGTTGTTCACGGAGACCACCCACGAAGGAGGAGCCCCCATGACCACCTGCGGTGTTGTAACCCGACCCCCGGCCAGGTGCAACATTCCACAGACAGGGGAGCCGAACACAATAGGCCGACCTCACCCCTGCGCGGTCTACAAGATGAAAACATTATAACACGATCACTGTGTGTTATATAGTAAACATCTTCACTTAGATTAATTTATGTTTGTGTGTTTTTTTATTTTTATTTATTTATTTATAAAATAATCACATAAAACTAAAAGGATTGGGATCAACAGTACGTTTAATCATCATATTCGTTATATTCTTCATGTTTTTCAATCTTCACCTCCGCCTGGATAGTACCTCCACTCTTTAGCTCCTTCCTGGCTTCTTCGAGTTGCTGAGTAATCGCCAACTGACATTGAAGCTCAAAATCATCACGCGGCACAGAACCGCAAATATCCATCTGACGAGACCAGAGCCACCAGAGATTTTTTCTTTTTTCTCTACAGCTTCGACGGCCGCATGTAGCTCCTCTTCTGTAATAGAGGAGTCCCACAGATGTTCATCATCGGTTTTGTTGACAACCTTCTCGGACTCCATAGCGCTATCTGACCAAAACTGTGGCCACAGCAGGAAGGAGTGGGGATGCACGCCATGATTTTCCCGCCAATCAGCCCCCCCTCTCCCACCGTGGCACAGTATCACACCAACCTCAGTGCGGTACAGACATGAGTACGTCCGGATTAATTGACGAGTACTTGAACGCTTTCATTTCAGACATCAACGCCGCAGACGACAACGCCACGGTTGAGCAGATCCCGCTTACACCTCCGAAGCCTAAGAAGAGAATTCGACCTACGCCAAAGCCTAAAGTGGAAGAGTCACCAGCGAAACCGGGATGGGTACCGAAACCATCAGACGATTGCCCCATCGTATCGTGGCTTGAAAACGGACAACTTTACGCGGTGCAGAATCCTTCAAACAGTGGACCAGTGCTTTTAAAAATGGAAATGTACGACGGTTCGGACATGGTGTACAGATGCGGTTTATTTATAGACAAGAATAGTGAATTGTATGAGAGCGTCAACCAGGTGGTGGACAAGTCAGAGAATTTATGGATCAATAAAGCTACGGGAGTGCCAAAGATTAATGGTTTGACGCAGACAGTAACACAATACAGCAAGACCGTTGAGAAACCGAAGAAGCAAACTGCGAGTACAAAACCCAGCAAGAAAATCAAGAAGGCATTATAGGGACAATGTGACCAATTCGAACACCTGCGCTCATAAAAAATCCATGATGGCCGCCACCCTTCTCACGTTTCATCAGCCACCTGCGCAAACAAAAGAAGCGGGACGACCATTCTCACATTTCATCGACCACCCGCACAAACACCTGCGCTCATAAAAAATCCATGATGGCCGCCACCCTTCTCACGTTTCATCAACCACCTGCGCAAACAAAAGAAGCGGGACGATTATTCTCACGTTTCATCGACCACCTGCATCGACCACCTGCGCAAACAAAAAATCCAAGATGGCGTCGAGGGTGATAAAAACCGAGCGAGTGGACCGAGCAAGCATCATTCTTCGAGTAGCCGCATCATCATCACCATGTCGAGCAGCAGCAACATGACTTCAGAGTCCGCACCCGGTGTGACGATGGACCTGCGGACCGCACTGAACACCTGCAAGTCCAGCTCCCCGGCCTACACCCGCCTTTCTGATCTGCGTGAGGAGTGCAGCTACGCAATCACCGGGATGGAGTGGGTGACCACTCCGTTCGGCGAGACTATCGTCGTCATCTTAGAGGGACAAGTCGGCGACGACTTCTTCCTGCGAGTCTACCTGCCCAGGCGGTTCAACCAAGGCCTGAGCGACCACGACATCGAGCGGTACAACAGCGGATTCGGAGATCGCCTTCGTCTGATGAAGCGCAGCCCACTCCCAGGTAGCAAATTCACTCCACTGGAATTTTTGTAAAGCAAGAAAAAGAAGACTCAAGACGTAAATGCCTTTATAAATTTTATAAGAAGATGTAGTTGCGATACATTTAGACAATAAACTGGCTTTACAGTTGGGATTCGATCCGCATTGTGAAAAACAATAAAGCGTCATGGCCACCGAATCTATCGATGAGGCTTCCGGCTAATATGTACGTGTACTGCGATCTGATTGAGCCACAACTGATCGGCGACACTTCCGCCCCACTATTGAAGATCATCAACATTGACAGAGGCGACTACGTGCACGGGGCGCATAAGACTGTACTCTACACCAGCCCGCATTACGTGCCGATCACCAAAGGTGCTTTCGAGACTGTGGAAATCGACCTCAGGGATCACACGGGTCAAAACCTGTCATTCCTGTTCGGGACGTCGTACGTGAAACTGCATTTCAGAAGAGCTCTGCATAATTAACTGTAAAAATGGCTTCGAACGATCCGTACATGGCGTACTACTATCGCCAGCATTCGCAGACGGGCGGATCAATAGAAAAGGTGTTTCGCGGCGCCGCCTATCAGAGGGGACACGGAGTCGGCAGCTTCTTGGGCGGAATGATCCGCACCGTATCTCCGTTGATCAGGAGCGGAGTCGCGGCATTGGGCAGAGAAGCGTTAAGGTCAGGAATGGATTTCCTAGGCGATGTGACGCTGCGTACGAAACATCCCAGAGATGCGGCGGAGGAGCGCATGAAAGAGTTTACCGGCTCGTTGAAACGCCGAGCCGACGACAAGATTGAACGAGTTCTCCGTGGCGGCGGTAAGCGTCGGCGGCCGCCTGCATCCAAAAAGCGCGGAACGCGTAAGAGTGGTGCGAAGCGCGCAACGCGCAAGACTTCCGCGAAGCGCGCAACGCGCAAGACTTCCGCGAAGCGCGCAATGTACGGCGGCAAGAAGAAATCGAGCGGTCGTCGCACACGCCGTGTCAATGTAATGGAAGAATGGATTCTTTGAATGGAGTAAATCAAATAAAATCTTAATTTTTTTTATAAAAACCATTACACATATAGTGTGGCTTAAAAATAAAAGTACGTAGTTGACCTTGAAATAGTCATAACAAATAACTGATATAAAAAGCATGAAAATAAATCTAAAAACTACATTTACATTTAGTAATACATTTTTTCGTTTCAATAGTGTTCATCTTCTTTTAAATATAAAGAATGTAACGGTATTGTGTAATGCAATAACTTACTGCATATTGACACCCATATCAGGGTTGGTACATCTTGCACATGTTGCAACTGTGTGTCTTTGCAGATTGGAGCTTGACAGTAGTTGCAAAAAACTGTTGTTTTCCTGTTTTTTCTTCTTGAACAAACGGCACAGATTGCATAGCGTCCACGATGGACATGTTCAGCAGCTGTAGGTTGTTGATTCCGATCAAGTTTGAAAATTTCAATCAGTCTGTCTCTCATCGAGCGGTAGAGAAAGATTTGCAGCTACTCTTCTTTGAGCATTTTCTAAGAGCAGTTGCCGCCCTAGGTTCATTAAAAATTTCCTTCTTGGAAGAGGATTATTTGCGGTCTCTAGATCGTTAGCCTTGAGTATTACATAACTATTTATTCCACCAATATTCAGGAAGAAATAAAACAGTGTGAGTCACCTGTTTGAAATTCTTGCTAGAGAAAATTCTTTTTGCATTGCGTCACTAACATCAACGCCACATTTCGTTTTGTTGTAAAACGTGATAATAGCCGGTTTACATTCATCACCCGTCTCTTCGTCAATTTCATCATTGGAATGGAATGTTGAAAATGCAAGAACAACCTTTTTCTCTTTAGGTTTGTAAGAAACAAAGAGTTTCAGTTTTTGTAAAAGCAAACAGTTGTGTGTGTCAAAAGAAATGGAGAATGGCCCAACTGTTTTATTTATGGGCAGATATTGATGAAACTTACTATATGGCTTTATATGGTCGAAATAAATTTTTTCTATGCTAAAAACCTACTTTTAGTGTCCCCCATGGCAGCATACCTGCATACTCTTTCCCTATATTTATCTTAAGGAGAATAGACATTTATTTCCCTATTTATGAATACGTGATGAAATTTTGTTTACAAGTTTAGCTGGTTAAAATTAATATTACTAATTTGGAAATTCGCTGAGTACGCAGGTCTGCTGCGACGGGGGGTATTTAATTTATATGTAGTTGAGCTCAAAATTTCCCACCTTTTTATACTTTGACTAAAAAAGATGTAAAGCTGCTTGACTACATAAAAAAAGTTTCTATTTTCTTCAATATTTGAAACAGCATCATTCACAACTAAGTTCAAATTGTGGGCAGCACAATGAACATACACAGCTCTTTTTTTCCTTTTTTGCTATCCTTGATATATTCCTGACATGTTCGCTGCCCCGTCATAGCCCTGCCCTCGGCACTTGGACAACTTCAAACCGTTATCTTCTATGCTTTTTATAATTTCATCTTCTAAGCCTTTTCCACTTTGATCGCTTACTTCTTTAAACCCAAGGAAGCTTTCATTTATTTTCAAACTACTTGGCTTCCCTACTTCATCTTCAGATATGGAGACATATCTAATCACTTGACTCAGTTGATCTTTTTTGAGATGTCTTGAGTGGTATCCATGATAATGGAAAAAAACTGAGATGATTCTATTTTACTCAAAATAGTAGTTTTTACTTTTTTTGATAAAAGTTGAATTAGTTCATTCTGGATCTTAGGGCTCATATATTTTTCACTATATTTGGGTCCACTGACGATTTCTTGCAAAACTGGATCGTATTTACTCAACAGGTCAATTATAGCTAAAAAGTTTCCACTGTTTGGTTGGCCAACATTTTCTATATGACCCCTAAAAGCTAAATTTGAAGCAGCCAAGGTTAGTGTGACATTAACTATTCGATCTAAAACCTTAATCCATTTGTTTGTTTCGTTTGTTAGACTGGATTCCATATTAACGTCAATAGTGTGGTTCTTTCTCCACATGTTAAAAACAACACATGCGTTCAAATGATGATTGCTTGACTCATGGGTTGCAATTTTCTTTGAAAGTCCTTGCCAGTCCCGTACCCCATCAATCCATGACGTTGATAGTAAATTTTTCCTTTCCGCAAACAACCAGCATGCTTCACAGTAAACAGCATCTTTTTTTGGTGAATAGCAAAGCCATTCTCGTGATATTTTCAAACCTGTTTTTGTATTTTTGACATAGTATTTTTCTGAAAAAGATCTATTGTTTTGTTGAGGATCTTTAGGAAAAGGTCCCGTAGGTTTACATGGACCGTTCCTAATGATATACTTTTTAGTTTCATCGTCTAGTTCCTAAGCATGAAGGAAGTTTGCATAATCTGTTGGATATTTATCACATATGCCTGTATTTAAAATTACATTATGGGTAATATCCTCTGCATTTTCAAAACAAACTTCTTTATTAACAGGATTTATTTTATATTTACTTACAGTCTCTGAAGCAGGGTCCTTTTCATCGCTTGTTCCTTGTGTATCGTTCTCGATGTAACATACGTCATCACAATTATCGCTGTTTTTATCTTCAGAAATAGTGGGCTTATTTATGTCACCTCCATTGCTATCTTGTTTGCCTTGGTGCAAAGGATCAGTGGATGTAGAGGGCAAAGAAATATTTGCATTAAAAAATGTGTTTATTTTCTTAACCTTTGCTAATGATTGTTTTTGCTGTGCTTTTAACTTCCGTTTTTGAGCACCACTTAAATGTTCATATCGGGGTTTAAGGCTGCGGTCTACCCCAGCCAAAACAACAACGATGCCGAATGCCGCCTCGCGGGCGTAGCGCTAGGCGAGTTTGATGGTTGCAGAGGTTTACGGGGATCGTGTTTCAGAATTAACCGATTAAGATAGAGATTGGCTGTTAACTTTTTATAAAAGTAGAAAAAAGGATCTAGTCGGCTATCATTTTATAATTTTTAAATGAAATTTCTAATTTCAGTAATAACCGTCTAAAATCGTCTGTTTTTTAGTTTTGTAAATGCAGAGGTTTACGGGGATCGTGTTTTAAAACTAACCTCTTAAGATAGAGATTGGCTGTTAACTTTTTTTTAAAGTAGAAAAAAGGATCTAGTCGGCTATCTTTTTAGAATTTTCAAATAAAATTTCAAATTTCAGCTATAACTGTCTAAAATCATCTGTTTTTTCTTGATTTTTAACTAAAGTTTTCTATTGGTTTTAATGAACTAACTACAAAAGTGTAACAGAGGGAAATCAGTACCGTTATTCTTCTTTAATATGACACTTTATTTATAGCTCCAGGCTTCATTTGGCAGAAGATAACACGATTCTAAAAAAACCTTGCATTTGGGTGCGCGCTAGGGGTAGACCGGGGTGGTCCCGGGCTCCGACTGGGACGGTGGCGACGTCCTGTAATCCAGCTACTTGGAGGTCACGAATTGTGGATAGTTATAAGCGATGGCTTGTGGATGCGATATTCCCTAGTGGGGATTAACGTCCGCACTAGTGAATACTAGATCATCCATAAAGACCATCCTCATAATTAGACCAATTCGTATATAAGAGGTCAATTTTGGTTCGGATCCCACGTTAAACTGTAGGTCCCTAGATACCATTGGCTGTTGGGCTATGAATTAACAGTCCTGTCTAAGGTGAATGTCGACCTTAGTCAGTAACAAGACTACAAGATCGCGCCACAATCTTCCTAAACTCATCCCTCATTCATACTTGGCTTTAAACTACCTATTGAGTTAGGTCGCCATTTCAATTAAGGTATAAGGTATACCCTTGGCTCACTGCTAAGAACATTCCACTGCCAATAGTTCTTTTTGTGGACGGTCACTCTTCGCATTTGACCTTACAGCTCAGTGAATTCTGTACTGAAAAACAAATTGAACTCATATCGCTGTACCCTAATGCGACACACATACTTCAGCCGATGGATGTGGCTGTTTTACATCCACTGAAATCAAACTGGAGGAAAAGATTTCAACAGTAGAGGGCTGAAAACGGCTCGGACAAAATCAAAAGAGAGGATTTTGCTCCTCTTTTGAAATCTGTCTTTCGATCTTCAATAAAGCCTGAAACTGTAAAAAATGGATTCATTTCTACAGGACTTGCTTCCTTAGATGTCAGTAAAGTCAGCTTCTTTAAAGCTGACAAAAGAAAGAAAACCGGCAGCCACAGCTACAGCCAGTGGATTGTTTTGCGTGACCATGTGGCTTACCTGGAATCCAAGATTGGTCAAGAAAGACTTGCCAGATTTAAGCAAGATTCGTTTACTCTTGAAGAAACTGTTGTTTATGAAATTTGGAAAGCAGCAGTTGAAGAGGTATCCTCGTACAGGCAAACACTGGACAAAGAACAAAAAGAAGCCCATCAACATCAAAGTGGTCAAGCCGAGGAAGATGCCAGCACAGAAGCTACAACTTCACAAGAAAGTTATGGTCCGGACGAAATTGAAATCGAACCCTTGATTGTAGTAGCGTCAGCTTCTAATGAAATCAATGAAGAAGTCGTCATCCCAGCAGACGATACCCTGGAAAGAATTTTCTGGGATGTAGCACTGGGAGGTTTGAATTTCCCATTGGAATTAAACCTCCCAGTAAGCGATCCGCAATCACCACTTCTGTTGTCCTCCCCATCAGAAAAAGCATTGTCCCCTAATCTCAATTCAACCCCCATTAAGACGCCCCAAAAAGACACGATTATGACACATTCAACCCCAAATAAGACCCCGCAAAAAGATGCGCCTGAAAAACTTTCTACACCGTTCAAAAAGGCCCTTTTTGGCCTGGTGAAAGCCATAGTAAAAAGAAAAATATGGCTACCGAGTGCAGTAACGTTCGAAGAGTGGAAAATGCACAACAAAAAGAAGAAGAAGAAAAACAAGCTGCAGAGCAAGAAAAAGAAAAGCGGAAAAAGCAAGTTAGGAAAAGGCAAAGCTAAAAAAAAGAAGAAAGGCAACAAAAGGAAGAGAAGTGGAATTGAATCAGAGGAGGATGAAGATGAAGAATTGGGTGTGTCAAAAGAAACTTCACCTCTCCCCCTAGACATCAAAAATCTCCATGTGAGTCAGTGGGTTGTTGTCCCATATGCAATTGGGAATGAATACGAACCATTTGTTGGCCAAATAATCCGAAGAATAGTGACAAAAACACAGTAGAGGTTAAATTTGTAGAAAAAAAATTGGAATCCGGCAAGTACATGTGGCCTAAAACAGAGGACAAAGACATTGTTGAAACCAATGTAATTACACAGATTCTTAGAGAACCTTCCTTTGACCGGTGGGGAAATTTAACATTTTTAGAAATTTAAATATATACTCATTTCCAATACATACATACATTTACATATTGCTAAAGTAGGAACTTTTTTTGGAAACATCTGTAAACAAAATAACAAATAACTAAATAAAATATAAATTTCAATTGAAAATAATTTTAACAAGACAACACAACATGGTTAAGTTTGTCAAGTTACACTAACATAAATTTACATAATGAAAGAACTTTTTCAATACACATCTTTGGTAAAAAAAAATCAGTCAAAAAAGTCGGTGGGTTGTTCTCTTAGAATCGCAAAACTCAAAGGTTTTGAGTAATGATCACTTTAAAATTGAAATTACAGTAGTACATTTTGACATATTGTAATACATAACACTCAAATAAGTAAACATAATTAGTTTGCATGAAGATAAATTTAAAACTAAAAAATAATTCTCATATGAATTTTTTTGCAGGTTAAAGAGAGCTAAACAGACTACTTTGTATTATAAATTAGTGAACTTCAACTGAACCTGAGATGTCAACTGGAAATTGAAATATAACCATCCTATCATTTTTGTATATGAAAGTTGAAGAAGGCAATTTTTTTCTATTTGGTCATAGTCTATGACACATTTGTCATTTGGTTCAGCCCATTTGAAAGACATGTTGTTACCCATGTTTCTTGCGAAATGCACATGAAGGCCATCCTCAGTAACATTTTCTACCACACAAACGTAATATTGAGTACTCCTCCTTCCTTTAAACTTCACTAACAACCATTCGTTTTCTCTGGGGCCACTATAACCGAGGTCATCATCTCTTGCTGTGAATCTGCACTTGTAGAGGTCAACACCTCTTCTTCACCTGTACTTCTTTGTTTAGATTTTGAAGTTTTATCTGAAAAAGCTGCTAAGGGAAATCTTCAAAATAGTTTTTGAAACTAGTTATTGTTTGAAAAATGTAAAAGAAATTATAAGCCAATAACATATTTTAGGAAACAATACAGTTGCATTTTTACATTAAAAGAACTTGCTAATTCATTAAGGTAGAGATCAGAATACTCCACCAAATTATTAATATCAAATGTCTTCCACGCATTTTGGCATGTTTGTAGTCTTCATTAGTAACAGATTTAAAGGCGAGGGTATTGTAAAAAGCATCTTGTGGAGGTAATTCTCTTTCTTCAAACTTGTTCATATCTGTGATGTAGCTACATGGGAAAATGCCTTTCTGGGTCACCAGAAAGAATTTTTCTTCTTCAGGGAACCGTTTCTTGGTTTCATTTAAACGTTCTTTTGGAAGATTTTCTGCCAGGGTAGCAAGGCTTGATGGAATTAATCTAAAGGTGTCAATGAATCTTAATTTAATCGATTTCTTTACTGCTTTGTCATATGGAATGTATTTTGTGAATGTAATGTAGTGTTCTTCACTGTTGGGGATGACATTAATTCTGTGTTTGTCAAATCCTAATTCATTTATAATAAAATGACAGTCATAACGCAGGTTGTGGAAATATACATTTATGCGGGTTTGTTCCTGGTGTCTCAAGTTGCAGGACCTATACGCTGCTCCCCTGTAAGTGAAAGGGGTGCTGTGCATATGATCCCTCACTTTCACATCAGATTCTACAAATACCTTCTGACAAATGTGGAAGTTGTGGCCATTCTAAATTGCATTTCCTCTTCATTAGTCAACTGGGGTACTAACTGTCTCTCTTCCTACAAAATGTCTGCTATTTTTCAAGTACACTACACTAGGCTATCAACAATGTGTTTTGCAGCACCCTCGCCCCTAAACTGTCTTATGTCTGGTGTGTCCTTCATGCTGTCTTTAATCATGTAACAATAACTATGTGGAACATGTTTATGAGTATTTCTCTCATCACCAGTTGGTTGTAAGATGGTTTCAAAGTCAGCATAAACAGAAACCTTACACGTTGGGTTCTTGGCCTCCACAGTTATATTCCTGTCTTCAAACTTACAGACCTACACGACACATTTTCTCTCACTATTCTAGTTGATCCCACGTGGGTGTGTGTGGGGTGTTGTTCACATTAACAACTACAGAAAACTATAAGTAATGTTAGTAAAAAAAAAAAAAAAAAAAAAAAAAAAAAAAAAAAAAAAAAAAACCTAAAGTTTACTTCAAATAGTTATATAATAAAATAATATACTGTTTATACTGTTTACTATTTAAAACAAAAACAATTTATAAATACTACAATTTACTTACAATTTACTACAAATTTATTTTAAATACAAGTCTTTTATAAATCTAATACTTAGGTACTACTTTATAACTAAAAAACTAACATTACAGAACATTAATAGCATTGCATTTCAATGTATACCAACTTCAACTGGATGTCTCCTGTAAAGTACTGACGTGCTCTGTAATACACAAGACCTTGACTCATAGGGTTCCTCGATACCTCTGTGAAATGCTGCCGGCCCGGCGGGATGTCTCAGAACGCAAAACTCGGCAAAACAATAATTTGCATGTACCCAAAGTCAGTCATGAGCTGGGGAGGAAGGGTTTTTCATATTTTGGCCCAACACTGTATAACCAAATTCCTGGTGAAATTCAAGCAAGTGGGTTCAAAGGGTTTAAAGAAAAAATAAAAGATTGTTTTAAACATATTTGAGGAATTAGATTTTAAGATGATCCATCTTGCTATGATTTATTGTTATTATTATGTCACATTTATTTGTATAAAATTTTTTAAATGTATTGTTATGACAAGAGTTGTATCTGAAAACCAGTTTTTACTGAGATAACGCTTGCACCAATAAAGGCACTTTTCTTTCTTTCTTTCTTTCTTTCTTTCAATTAAAACATCATCACAATATATTATATAGTTAAAATTTTTCATAATTTTAACATAGCCCACACTTTATACATTATCAAACATATTAAATACAACTTATTTACAGTATTTTAAAAACATTTTACCAATTAAAATAATCATTACCTGTTTAAAATCATCATTAATTAATTTTACTTTCTCCCTCTATACCATAGTATATGGAGAAAGTATTGTTTTCGTCAAAATTTTCGAATTTGAGTTGTTGGTGGATTTATCTATTTTGGTTCCCCCTGAGTCCAAAAAAGTGGTTTTCGGAGTGATGTCTGTCTGTGTGTGTGTGTGTGTGTCAGGATGTAAACAGAGCTAGAGAATGCCCTAATGGTCCGATTTTAATGAAATTTGGTACATAGGTCCAAATCCACGATAATTCCAGGCGTTTTTTTCATTTTTTTGAATTTTTGATTTTTAAGGGTATTTTACCCCCCAAAACCCTAAAAAATCGTCAAAAATCAAAATTTCTCAAAAACGGCTCTAACGATTTTGATTAAAATTTTGTGGTTTATTTAGCTTAAAATGGCGAATAAAATGACACCACCCGCATCTCCGAGAAAACTCGCGTTCAAAAGTTATAGAGTAAAAAGTGTTTCAAAAATCAATTTTTTGGATTTTCAAAATAGTTGTTGTCTTGAAATAAATTTTACTTATCACCATTAAATCAAGCTCAAAAAACTAAATAATCTAGTATCTTAAATTATTGCTCTACGTCAAGTGGTTGCGGAGAAAATTCAATTTTTCGTTTAGCGGTAAATGCAGTACGTTGTTAAAAGTCACAGACGCGCGTAGGGTCAAACGAGCGCTGCTCAGCCGGTAGCTATCCGACTGAGTCATCAAGACATTAATGTTTGAAGGTTTTAACATCTTTTTTATATTGTTGGGAGAAAGTATGTGTCAGTTAACTGATACCGTTTATTTTATTCAAATCTGCAAATCCACAATCCTGCTAATCCTTACTGTCGTAGGACATACATTTTGGGTACTACTGTACTATCATGTATAATTTGTAAGACAAGCTTGTTTGCTCTGCTCACTCGCCAGGCCAAGGGATGCTATATTATTGTTTATATACTGGGTGTACACAAAAGAAGTAAACAACTTTGTACGTCAATTAAACATAAATTGCGTGTCCGACATCGCTGCGGTTGGTAACAATAGTTCGGAAAACGCTTCAAGTTTTTTTTTTCCACAAAGCTGACTGTTGTCAACAATACCAACAATGTGGCAAAAGTCGCTGTTTAGTTATTTGGATGAAAATGGTTAATACGCTTACTGAAAAGTCTTTCTGTGTGTTGGAATCTGAAAGGACTCTAATCTGCTACACCTGTTCAACGTCATTTTTCGGACATAATATCGTAAAACCCCTCCAAATAGAAAATCAATATACGATTGACATCGAAAATTGAAAATGAGTGTTTGCTTAAGAAAATGGAAGAGCTCCGGAAGACCAACGACGTCTGATGCTCAAGTTTGGTCAGAATTTGACTTGAGAATCATTGATCTCTCCAGAGCAAGCTGTAGCTCACACATTGAGCACTTCTAATATACAGGAACAAACTTGAGGTTTTTATCTTTCTAATAGTGTATATTACTCTTTATAAATTATTAAAACTTCACTGCATTGTTTAAACAAAGTTGTTTACTTCTTTTGTGGACACCCGGTTTAATGAACCTCAGATTTGAAATCCATTTCCTGAATTTCTACAGTTATCAACCGATTGAGTAGCTACAATCAAATTTCAATAAGGTCCTACTTTAAAGGTCTATGGGATGCAAACTGGATTTTTTCAGTCATGGGACCTGCTACTCACATTTCTCAATCACTACTGAAAAATTCATATAAAAACAACATAAAATCTTGTTATAAAGGAAAAGGCATTTTAAATTACTATTACCGTGGCATGTTAAAAATATATGACAAAACATTCATTTTAGGACTGTTTGCACCATTTTAGTTTAAACCTGATCGTAAGTAAATATTTATTTATATTTCTGTGGGGGTGAGATTTTTTTTTGTGGGTTAATGAAATAGTATTGGGTTAATTATAATGTAAGGGGCCTTCTTACTTTATTGTATTAACTTATTGTTTTTCGCTAACAAATTATATAATATAAACTTTCAATAGTTTCCCAAAAACTTGACTCGACCTTGGAAATCACTACTCTATCATTTTAAACCAATGTTAGTCCAAATCGCTCTTTAAAATTTGTCTATCACTCCTATTATTTTCAAATAAAACAATTGGCACAATTAATGAACCTATATAACACATTATATGGAGAAAGTATTGTTATCGTCAAAATTTTCTAATTCGAGTTGTTGGTGGATTTATCCATTTTGGTGCCCCCGAAATAATAATTCTACAAATATATTTATTTTCATAAATTCATTGGGGGGGGGGGGGGGGGGGCTCCCAGGAGTCCTCATGGGAGAGCCACCACTGAGTTCGTGTGCACTGCAATCTTAAAGATATTTATACCCAGGTAAATGAATATTATTGATTTAATTACACGAAGTAAAACTTAATGAACCGTGAAACCGGCGAATCTCGGACAGGGGGTAACCTCAGACACTAATATAAAATATTTTATTCTGAACTAACTTGCAGGACTAATCAGATCAGATCAAATCAAATCAAATCAAAACCTCTTTATTCGTGATCTGTACAAGTATTTCAAAACTTGCATAAACTGGTAAAAATACTGAATTTCGTTTTAACGTAAAATCACTGTGTTGTTCACAAGACACTATTCATATAATCAACTTTAAAAACCCCATATCAACAAATGAAAAAATCAAGAAAAAGACAAATTTTTTGAGGAAAATTATGGGATTGATTCGCTGACTCAAAATTTCCTCAAATGAGTGTCAGATTATCAAAATTTCCTTTTGTATCAGATATTTTGTAGCTTAATTTTAAATGACTTTACATTTACTATGGTCTAAAACTTTTGGAAATGAACCTAATACCAGCACTTGTTGTTCTTTGTATGGTTACGCAGAAAGGAAAACGAAGAAAACACCTGTTTTGGTTAGACGTACGTAGGAGAGAGTTTGAAATTTTATTTTACAGGTTGACCAACCTAGTACTTTTTGCAAAAAACAAATCTGTTTCTAACTAAGACATATAATTTTCGTAAATTTATACCTATTTGGGTTGGTATGTTTTTATTCAGAATTTAATCGCGCTTACAACAACGTAACCTTCAGTTTTATACGACTTCAACGTAAAAAAGTTACATTTTATATAGTACAGTTCAATGTTACAGTTTCTTGCTACTTTTTGGGGGATTCGTACATAAGGGAATACATGGAGGCAAAACATCCCCTGCTGCATTTGCCGTCACTAAGCAAGATATGTTTTCATTTTCAGAACCGTCTCCATTTATGTAGAAGTTTTGGTAGTTCACCGGTCCTAATACAAGCCCAGATTCAGGATTTGTGCGAAATCCTGATTCATCACAGTTGAATATTCTCTTGGGGTCATCAAGAATATCAAGTGCATTTTCTTCTGTGCAGTGGGATTTCAAATCCAACCCCCAGCTTCTTATTTTTTCTTTGTTTACCTGCGCACGTCCGCGACTTATAACTTCTGCATGGCTTTGAATCAAACCAGGATGCCTCTTCATAAATGATTTCAGCCAGGATCTGCCTGGTCTGTTACCATACCCTTAGTTTTTAAGGTATTTCGTATCAAATTTGTAAATTTCTAAATTCTGAAACATACTCTTTAAGACTATAATAGGATTTGATGTAGAAGTATTATTTAATTTAGTATTCCAGTCATCAATTACTAGATCACTGTAAAGTGGAGTGCATCTTTGATTGATCAAGTAGAACAATTATACTAGCTCAATATTCTGTGTCAGTGTTTCATCACTGCTAACACCACTTACAACTATTTTAACTATCTTGTAAGACAAGATACTATCTTATTTTCAATAAGAAGGTTGTTACTTGACTGTGGTTCCAATGAGCACTTTGTATCTCATCCTGCTGTACAATCGAATAGTTTTCGGCGAAATCTACCTGCATTATAGCATCAGTAGGGCTTACAACCAGGTATTCTTCACAATTTTCAAAATATTTGGATTGGATTTTCTTCACATAACTATGGGTTTTAAAAGGGCCTAGCTGTTTAGTAAGTTCTGAGATCGCTTTTTCTAATGTGGCAGTATTTTCTACTAATTTTGGCCTATTACTGATTTTTTCCATTCTTTTCATTTGAGTGGTATGTTTAAATCTACATTTGAATCCAACAAAGCTTTCAGGTTAGTGACACACTGATCACATTCATTGTTCATGCATTTTTTTTCTTTTTTTTTTGACAACACACTACATCTAAAAGGTGTTTGTGTGTTTTAGGAAAAGCAGGATCTGATTTTGACACGGCATCAACCAAAAAGGACAAATTTGCATGTCCGACGTACACACACACTGTGTGTGGCATTTCGCTAACGGACAAGATATTTTGTGGGCGCAGACTGTAAAATTTAGATTTCGAAATTTGTTGGTCAACTTGGTTTGTCTGTTTAAACAGATGAAAATTTTCACCGATGCCCATTACGATATGGTGAATTTGAACAGCACTGCGTTTTCCAGTTAATGGGTCTTTTATGGATTTTACATCCCTTTTGCCAGGAGCCTGGCGGCTAATTTCGTCATTATTATAGAAATCAATGACAAGCTTTTTACACTCATCAGTGATTTGTCTTGGGCCAGCTTTCTTTACTTTGAAGATGTCGTTACTGATTTTATGACCAAAGTTTTCATTAATCAGTTTTTTAAAAACTGCAGTCATCTTTGAAGGACTCTTAGGCAACACTTTTTTACTTTTTGAATTGCTTTCCCAAGTGTTCTTTGGCTTTTGTAGGTCCCAAGTTCGGCAGTGCCTTCAATAGTGCAAAGCCTAGCACTTTTTTGCTTCAATCTATGCAACTTTTGCATCTCTCTGTCTTTTCTTCTCCTTTCAATCAGTAGCTTTTCATTATTGAGTAGAATTGACTTTTCTTTTTTCCTACTTTCCCTCTTACGCATCCTATCTTTTTCTAAATAGTCACGCCACTTACTTGGATCTTTCTTTTTCTCTGCTCTGCATTTGGCAACACGGACTGTGCTCGACATTGCCTGAAAAACAGAATAAATAGCATTAAAATATTTATTTAATAGGTTCATATCCCTACAAACAAGAACCAGGCTATGAAGACTATGGACTAGGCTATGGAAAGAACTAGGCTATGATCAAAATAAAGTTGTTATTGTAAAAGTGTCACGTCCGTAACATATTTTGTTACGGATGTGAGTAGTTAGATTTGGTTACTTCTGGCTCAGGTCAGCTGCCCCGGAAGCCACGTGCCGGGGCACATAGCTTCCGGTCGTATATTAAATGAGGGGTGAGGAGGTGGGGTGAGCGTTTGAAGTAGATTTGCGCATAAATTAAAAGTTAGTTCAAGACTGAAATTCAACAATTTGGGGTTGAACAAAATGTGCGCATAAATTAACCGGGTTCAACTAAAACTTCGCATAAATTAAAAGTTAGTTCAAAACTGAAATTCAACTTGATAATTGGGTTACGGAAAGTATGTCAAGGTCATCCCGAGTAAGTTTTAAAAAAGCCTATCCCGCTACCACAGGAAATAGTTCTGAGAGTTGAACTATCCGGTGATAGCGGGATAGGTAGATTTAAGTTTTGAACTTTATTCGTAAAAACAAATACAATCAATGTGCAAAAACAAATACAATCAATGTGCAATACAGGTTGAATTTTTGTGATGAAATACGGAGTTGTAAAAGCAAACGCCGACGACGAGGATGAGGTACAGGCAGAGTCCCCAGATGACATACTTGACAAGTTTGAAGAAACGTAATATTTCGAGTTGGTTTTCCCGTTCCAATTGCAAACGTTTAATTTCCAATTTCAATTTTTCTTCTTTCATCTTTTCCTCTTCCATCCTTGTGACGAAGGAAACTTCATCCATCATATCCATCTTTAGTGTTGTTTTTTGGTGTTTGAAATTTTGAAACAAGTGATGTTGATAGTTCAAATGTTGGAGACGGAATGAGAAGTGAAAGCGAGGAACGTTAGTTAAACGAAGAAGTGGTGGGGGGAAGTTGAATTACAAAGAGGTGGTGGGGGAAGTTGAATCACAATGAAGTGGTGGGGGAAGGAGGTTGCTCACCATTTGCTTCCGTACTTGTTGTTGTCGTGTCTGATTGTAGAGGTGTAAGTGGAGTAAGATTCAGCAAACTATCTTCATCAGAACTTTCAACCCTATCACAAATAGGACAGGCGTAAGTTATTTCCAGATTCATTTTAACAGTGTTGAATTTACTAACAATTTCGTGTAAAGTATTAAATATTTCTTGCAAATCTTCTTTGGAATTTACTTCGAAACTAGAATTCATTCTTGCCAACGGAGAGTTGTTCATCGTGCGAGAGTCGGTGATTGAATGAAGATCGGCGCTTATTTGTCGGTGAGCATGAGCTTGTGACCAAGTAAATAGCTAAGTTCCTCTTCTTCGTCTTTCAATTCAAATATCTTAGCTGAAGTAGTAGGCGTTGTTTCGTCTTCACTCGATGATGAAGAAAATTGAAATATCCTAGCTGAAGTAGTAGTCGTTGTTTCGTCTTCACTCGATGATGAAGAATCACGAGGACGTAAATAGTGAACATCAAGTCTGATCCATCTCATTGGATATCTATCCATGACAGAAAGCAAATTTTGAAATATTTCCTCCAATTCTTCTCTGTCAGTTATTATATGTTGAAACTTGACGAAAGGCGATCCCATGTTGTTAGTTAGAATGTTGGAAGTGAAATAATTCAAAGGTGGATTCAATAAGATACAAAACTTAAACTAATGGTGGGGGGAAGTCTAAAAACCAATGGTGGGGGAAATCTCAAGGTCATCCAATTGAAGTTTTAAAAAAGAGTGTAAAACTAAAATTACACATTCGATGGTTCTACAGGATCGGAATACCAATCTGATCTGTATTTACATCTTTTTATCATATGTGTACAAAAATCATCTTGATGAGACTTGGTGCGTTGACAATGAGCTAGATCGAGAGGATGAAATTTGAAACATCTTTGAGGACAGCATGTATGAAAATATCTTGATTTGTAAAATTTGAAAGTTCGCAATTCCGGTGGCGGTAGTTGTTTTGTTTTGCACTTGCAGTAACAAGATCCAAAAAATTCACATTTAGTGCAAGCTAACCCGTCCACCATCATTGGTCCTAAATCTGTACACTGTTGTTCACAACAGTAACGAGGTTCGTACTTGTACTTTTGTTCTTCCATGTTGACGCTGCTGAGTCCAGTGAAAGAATAAGAGTGTATAGTGTTGAATAGTCAGTTTTATGTACTACAAAAAGTGGTGGGGGTAATTTCAAGGTCATCCAAACGAAGTTTTAAAAAATTATACCTTACTAATGTAAGGAATATTTATACTTAAGAAGTTTATTTCTGTTTATCTTCTTCAGACTTTGTCTGTTTTTGTTTGTCTTCTTCAGCCTTTTTCTCTCTCTCCGCTTTAGCCATAGCGATAAGTTCTTCAGTCGATAGTGGATGTACTTCAGGAAATTTTAAAATTAATTTAGCTTGATATCCTTCTTTAGTTAATATATTTAAATCTTCAGTCATTTGTTCAACGGTGTTGTAATCTTTTCCATAGATTTTTCCATCAAGTTCGATCATCATTCTGTATAACATCTTTAAAATTAGGTGTTGACGCAGCGAGAGTCGGGAAGCGAATGATTAGTTATACAAGTATCATTCCCTTTTTATCAACTTGACATTGATCACGTGATTCCTTAGTTTTATTTGTTAAAAGTTATTTAACATTGGTAATACTTGTGGAACTTGATGTTATGTTGACCAGTCGGTGATGAAGATGTTGTAGGTTGTGTTGAAAGAAATACTTCATCATCACAGTATTTTGTTTTAGTAAACATCCTTACATTAGTAGCACTAACATCAACAGTTAAGTGATAACCACCGGTAAGTAAAACTCGCATTTCGTTGGTTAAATCTTCAAGTTGTTCAAAACTCGTAATGGTGTTGGTATCGTAAGATGCACACTTGACCTTTAGGGACATGTTGAAGTTTTGTATTTAGTTATAGAGAGCGAGATGTGTACGGTACGAAAGGTAGTCGTAGACTGATGAATTTCACAAGTTGATTTTCACTTTTATTATCACACAAAATTGGGTCAAGGTCATCCCGTGGAATTTTTAAAAAAAGCAACATATTGCTATGTACAAAGACATAACAATATGTTGCTTCTTTTATTTTTTTTTTGTTTTATATCATCTTTATTGAGAAACCATTACAAACATATATATTTACAAAGTTATGTACAAACTAGTTAGTAGTAGGTGTTACATGAATAGTTAGTTCAGTTGAGTTGTTTCCACTCGGTCCGTGTGAAACTAAATAGAGTGCGCCAGGTTGAATAACTCGAAGATCTTCATTTTGTAGAAGTTGTACAAACCGTTTCGGTAGGAAGATTTGAAACTTCGGTTCGTCACCAACTGTATACGGCGCCTCGCTCAATGTGCAATTAATAGCATCACCAACTGAAGTGTCCATCTTCTTGATTGTATGTATGATGTAATGTTTTTCTTCTTTTAGTTCAGAACATCTCTTCGTCGGTAAGATTGTTGATTTTGAATGAGCGTTGAATTGATCAACCAAATTTTGAAGAAAGTTCTGCGATGCCATCTTGATGTTATTGTTAATCTTCTTGTTAATAATAATGTCCGTCGGAGATGTTGTCTCTTCGGAGGTTCGAGTAATACTCATGCTGCGTCATGGTAGCGCTCTCACTTTTATTACCGACATTACCCCCACCATTCTGTTGAAGGAAATTATTCAAGCGGTAGGCATTCTTCAAAGCGCACTGTGACCTTCGATGTTTAAAACTCTTTGATGAAATACAAAGTTCATTGAAATAGCATTGGAAATCTCTATCTATTATTGCATTTATCACTTCGTTGCTTGTAAATGATTGTATCCAATTAGCTTTTTCCAATCCTCTTGTGTAGATAGTTTTGAACTCTTTGCAGTAATGATTCATAATGTGCGGCATCATGTTATAATTAATAAAACCTTCATCCCATCTTAAGTTGTGAAAATGTTTGTACAACCATTTGTTTGTAACTTTCGCTTTAGTTGTTAGTCTATTGAATGGTAATGGAGGTTTGAATAAGTAATGATAAACTACAGATGTGTTCATATCCAAAATTACTAATTCTTTTATAATAAAATTTCCATCATTTCCTCGAAAAGCTTGAAATTCAATTATACCTTTTTTAACTTCCATTATATGTGGCGCATTAGAAAACGAAACCCGTTTGTTCATGATGAAGTCTCGTCAGCAACTGACTTGTATTACAAACACGATTGTTCTTCTTTAACTTCTTGCGCTTCTTCGTCGATATTAAAGTTGGTGTGATAGTTGTTCAATTGTCTCCACATATCCACTTCTTGAGGTATTCGATTAAAAATTGAAGTATCCACGGGACCGTATAAAATTGGAACGAAAGGTTGTCTGTCCAATGTATCGATTAGATAGTCTTTGATTATTGCACTTGAAAATATTAGTTGTTTCAAATATCTGGTGACGGGACCGGTAGTACAACTTAAAGTGTAAAATTCTTCTTTAGTCAAATGTAATTTTACATCATGTCTAGTTAAATCTCTGAAGCGAACCATTTGTCCCCCACGATGTTTCACTATATCAACTTCAATATTTGATTCCAATAAACTTAATCTTGTTCTTCTTCCAAATGTGTTGTTACTCAAATAACATTCCAAAAGATGTAAATGTTTCATAAATGATTCCCAAGAAGTTTCAGTGAATGTAACCATTTTATTTCCATGATTTAAAATAACAATCGGTGAATAATCCAATGATTTTAAAATTCCAACTGAAATACTTTTCGTCATGCATGATGAAATGGGGTAGAAAATCCGAAGAAATACTTCTGTTAAAATATTAGTTGTAATGTTAACTTCAACCTTTTTTCTTTTTACTTCTTTTTCAGCTTCTCCTTCTTCTTTTTCTTCTTCTCTCTTCTTATGTTTGTTAAACTTGAGGAACTCGTCCATTTCTCGTTCAACTTGTTTTTCTATATCTGAACTATTCTCATCCATTAGAGGTGTATTTTCTTCTCCGTTAGTAGAACTCATCTTGCGAACGATGTTTCCCATACGACGGTCGAATATAAAATGAACTTTCCACTCATGATTTTCTCTCTTTTATGTTTTTCGTGAAATCCTTGAAATTTATACAATCACATAAATGTTTGTTTTCAACTTGTTTTTCACAAACGAAATTCTAACCTCAAAAATTGAAGCAGATAATTCTAACCTCAAAAATCTGCAGTCGTTGTACTAATTCTTTTTAAAGTACATTCTTCACAATTCCGGTCAGCGGTGTGTAAGTAACTATTTTATCATGTAGAATTAGACAGTATGCTGAAGTTCCATCTGCTACTGGTTCTTCAAATTCCATTTCAATTTTTATATCCACACTTGATGATTTTACCGATTCATTTTGTTTTGAACAATCGATTACAATTATCGGAGCCTTGGAATAATACTGGTCAGGCGATAATAGTGGTGTATTAGTCTTTCCATAATATGACGATTGAAATCTTGCATACATATCGTATAAAATGGAAAAACGTTTTTTGCTGAACATGACATTCAAATTGTCATACGGAAAGAATTGAGAGTTTAAGAAAACTTTACAATTCTTTATTTTACAGTGATCAAATTGACCGGCATTTGCAGTGATAACATCTTTTCGCTTAGTTTGAAAACCGAGTATTATGTACCTTGCCCGTTCCAAATAAGTTGATGTCTTGACGGTCCATGTTTGTCGTTCTGTCTGAGGTAGTGTAGGATATTCATGGAATTCCCAACTTCGGAATGGCATCACAATATCACGGTCAGACTTTAACTTTCTCAATAATACGATTCTATGTTCATCGGCCAATCTTACATGAGGTACTCTCCAAACAACTTTATCCAATTGTAGTTGCCATTCCAGTTTATCTTCCGTAGTTGCAGGGTCTGCAAGTATCAAGTCCTTGTTAGTTGAAGATCTGAGTAATACCAATTCTTGTTTGACATTTATTATTATTCGTTTGTAATCTTCAGCGAATCCCAAAAGCAATCGTAAGGGTACATGAAAATCAAAGTGACCGTTGGAATCCGGTGTTATAGTGTCTTTATCAGGGGCAACCCATCCGGCGGTGACTATTGAATTCTTCTCATGCGGTGTTAATGATGTTAATCCTTTCAATGTCGTTGTTATACCAACCTTTTTTGTCGAATCAACTGTCACCCCTGATATCTCATATCTTATTTCATCAAAAAGATATGCCATCGGGTTATTTATAAAAGGAACTGTTGAAGCAGTTTTTCCATCCAATTTTAATACCCGTCCTTCAATGTACAAATAACTTTCACACGGTAATGTGTAAATATCTTGTTGTTGAATGGGAATCCTTATTTCATCGTTATTGTTTAATTTTGATGAAGTGTAAGGGTTGTGCGTGTGATATTCCTTCTCCCATAGTGTTTCGTCGAATGTCGGTCCTTGAGATATATCCAGGATATCCATCGTTGTTAAGTTTCAATCCAATCTTCTGTAGAAAACGAATGTTGTCCGATGTTAACTCTTCCAATGTCGAGGAGCTACTGAGCTCCCGACTCTTCCGTTGCGGTTTAAATGATAATCCCATGTTGACCTTTATGTTGCCGCTCTGATGTGTATCCGTATAGTTATCGTTTCTCCTCTAAAGTCAACACTAACACCGTCTTGATCCAATATGTTCAGTACGATGTCTGAAATGAAACTGGTGTTTAACGGTAGGTATATCAAGTTTTGTGGCTTCTCAACAATTTTAAAACCAGGAGCCACTGTTGGATAAAATGTATGTAAAATATGCTGATTCACTCCTTCTCTATACGATCCGTGTATAATATTACACGTTACATCGATGCTATTGACTTTCAATATTGTGACAGTTGTATCACCTGAATGAGTAGTTCCAGGAGTTAATATATTCTTTTTTGTATCTGTAAATCCAAGTAAACTGCCAATGGAGTTTTTGAAACTGACATCGATATAATATTTTGAAGTTATTTCTGCTTTTAAAGTATTATTGTTTCCTTTAACGGTGATATTTTCTTCTCCGAGTTGTTTTTGTAGTAATTGGTTTATATCATCGATTTCATAAGCTCCAGTAGGAAATGTAATTATTTTCAATTCTGAGTATTTTCCTGAAGCATCCTTAGTTTCATAATAATGTAGTAAATTGTTCTTTCCTTCCGTAACATTGGGAATTGAGTTGTAGGTAGTTAAATCAAGTAATGCCGCTTCCCATAATCTTTCCTTGGATAGACGCAATGCTGGGAACAGCGTACTTTTCAATGTGGATGAATTTCCACTCAGTGACACTGTATACGATGACATCTTAAAGCTGACTGACACTCTTCGCTAGAAACTCCAAACATAAATGCCCACATATTTCAGTATTGTTAGGTTGTTCTCTTTTGTAATTGTAAAAAATGTTTTTGGAGTTTCGAAAATAATGTTGCAGTTCTTTCGGCGGTGGTAGATTGCCAAAACTGTCAAAGTAGTAAACGGTTTGTCCGAGCTTTTTATAGCATACCCAATGAGTGCCTGGACCATAGGTGGAATCCAAATTTACTATTCCAGTTTCATTTTCCCATATTTTAGTTGGTAATGCATCTTTCATAAAAACTCCTCGAAAAAATGGTATTTTCAAACATTTTACATAATCATTTAACTGATGATTTGTTAAGGCTTTATTTGGAATTATCAATTGATTCTTCTTATTTAGTACACACGGTACGGTCTTAGGTATAAACCTGCTCCGTTTTTTACCATTGACCAAATAGAAGCTTTCTTTACTGTTGCTTTACGAGTTCTACGACGTCTCTTCTTAATGTTTCCACCTCTTTTGGGAGCTCTTCTCTTTGCAGGTCTTCCTCTGCGACGTCGTCTTCCAGCACCAAATTTAGCTTTCGTCTTCATGGCTGTAGTTACTGCCCAAGCCGCTGCTTTTTCTGCAATACTTGCGTCACTTGATTTTACTCTTTGCCAAGCTCTTTCCGCTAGAATTTTATCCGCTATTGATCTATTTGTTGAATCTTTATACTTTGAATATGCTATATCGTGTTCTTTGCAAGCTTGATCTAATTTATTAATTCCAGGATCTCCTCTTGCTAAACGTTTTGACAACTTAGTTCCAGGTCCACAATATTGATAACCTCCGGGCAGATGTAATTCGTATGGTAAAGCGTCTATCGCTCGATTCACAACAGCACCAATTGGAATCCGTCTGAGCAGGGATAATGCAGCTGATGTTAAACCACGTCCTCTCTTGCCGCTGTCTTGACGACGACTGAGCGATACGGTCTTCATTATGCTGTTTTATGTAACCAACGTCTTCACTCTATGAAATACTTTATGATAATGAATCCTTTTTTTGTGTATTCCATACTTAAATATTCATAAGTTTTACTAGTATCTATCAATGATTTCATCTTTAATCCATTGGTTTCTCTGAGAATCTTCGATTTTATTGTGTTTCATCGATGCATTAATCAAATGATTATGCATATCAATAACTACATTACCTACAAGATTCATTACATACTCTACATTAGTAGCATCTTTGTTACGTGTAGGATTATCAAGATTTGTGATACGTTTACCATTACATGTATACACAGATGAATCGTTATTAGAGGTTGCTATAACTTGATTAATAGTAGCAACATCATTCGGAGCTATTCCTGCTGATATGTTAGATATTCTTCTATTTTTTCCATCATATAAGTTATTTATTTTATCTAAAACTATAGTTTGTTTCACAACAACACAATCATTATCATCTTTACCAGATTTTACATGGGTTAATCGTCTACCTCCACATATAAAGTTAACACCAGTAGCTGATAGTTGTGGCACTTGTGTTAAAATAACAGCATCATGTTCTTCCGTGCCTAAACTTATATTTGACAATCTTTTATTTTTTCCATCCCACTTGTTATTTTGTAGTTGTAGTAAGGTAAACTTTTCACTTCCTTGCACAAACTCATCACCTTTCTTTGACACCACCTGATTTTGTTTAACAAAAGCGGATGTTCCTTTCTTCAAGCTTTCATTCATTTGTCTCACAGTAGCAGCATCCGATGGAGTTGAACCATCTTTCAGATTGGACAACACTTTTCCATGACAATCAATAACAGCACCATTATATAAAATACAATTATCTTTAATGTATTTAATATTAACACCATCACTTTCTTCTTTAGGATATCCAATATCGTTTATAGTATATTTATAGAAGGAAAATCCATCTTTTTTCTTTTCTGGTATTACAGAATGCAAATAACGCTTATTGATTGTATCTGTATCCTCGGTTGGATCTGCAACATTAGTTATTTTATAATTTAAAGCATTGTACTTTTTTCCACTTTTAGTCTTTTCCAACAGTAAAGCGTATTCCATCGCAGATAGAAAATAACCTTTATTAACAACATCTCCATTGTTGACTGGTTTTGCAACATTAATAACCCTGTGAGATTTTGCATCATACAGTTGGTTGTTGTCGAGTTTTAAACTTGTAGATGTTTCCTCCTTTACTGTTTTTAAATTTGTTGCATCTCCATCTTCTTCTGGATCCTTAACAAACTTTAAACGTTTATTATTTATGTTATAGTCACCTTCGGGTGTTTGCGGTAATCCACTTCTTTTTCTGTTTTCTCCAACTTGCACTCCTAACGCGGAGTATCGTCCGAACTTGTCGACGCTCATGTTAGAACTGACACATTATACGCCTGCAACTCTTATATATCCGCGGACAATTATACGATTATGCCGCGATTCCTGAGTTCGTCAATCAGAGCTACCCATTCATTATTTAAACCTGTATGACCGGCTTCCATGGCTTCATGCAATAGTCTCATTCTATCAACCAATTTATTGATGTCGTTGTAGTAAATCACATTCGTATTGTATAGATTTTTCATCAATCCTTTGCCAGATGTTGAAGTATCTCCTTTACTCTTTTTACCATGTTGTTCAAGAAGTGATAAATCCATAAGTGATAAAGATTTTCTTTTCAGTGGTTGTCTCACCGCTGGTGCAGTACGTAATGTTGGCAATTTTCGTGGAGGAAACAACTTTTTTATAACAATGTTATATTTTGTTGCACGTGAACGATTAATCATTGCATCCTTTAAGTAGTTTCTTTTATGAGCGTTAGTATTTTGTAGAATTTCCTTAAAAACACTTAAATCTTTGGATGAATATCTTAATGGTATGTTTTTAAAAATTAATTCATAAAGTCCTTTTGTTCCTTTATATTTATGCTCACCAATAATGATGTAATCGTCTTGTGTTATTTCAAGCTTTGAATCGCCGATCTTTAATTCATTCCCATCAATTCTTGCTCCGTATACGTGTGATCTACTCAAATTCGGGTTTGATTTCATGTCATGTAGCATTTTCATTATATATTTTCTTCCAAGAGGTCCATGTTGTAATATATCGCTACTCAATTGAGTTAAATTTGGAATAGATTGTTCAGCTTCAGGTATTGGCTGTTCTTCTTCCTTTTCAACAATTGGTTCTTCTTCTTCTTTTGTTTCTTCTTGCTCACTAGCACTTGTATATGAATCATCATCTTCTTCTTTTTTTAATGCTTGTACTTCTTGTTTAGAAACTGGTAGTAAAACATCTCCTTCATAACGAGGTTTACCAATAGTTTCTGATATCTGTTTTAAAGGTTCCGTAATAGGTTTAAATGTAGTCTCTAGAAATTCTTCTCTTTCACTTAAACCCATCCTCAATGCACGATTCTTCATCCTAATAGAATCACTGAGTGATTTTATTTCTTTTAATAGTTTTTCTTGATTCACCATGTTTACACTGTGAAGTTCAACGTGTAACTAGATGTAGCATCGGTAGTTCAACGCATAAATACAAATTTATCCAACCCTATACGATATCTACCATTTTTAATATCTTCTTCCTTCATAATAACGAGAAAGCCATATTTCTCATTCCATGCTTTGCCACACATTTCTTTAAATTTCTCAAATGGCATATCCGCATTTACATGATCATTGTATATATGCTTTAAATTTGTTTCATCTTGCTTGAAGATGATCAACATATTTGCATTGTCTCTTATGAGTTGTTTTGGAATCTTACTGTATGTTTGACCAATATAAATGCTATCGATATTATGATGTCTTCCCATAGCGAAGTAATTCCTTATAGTGTCGTGATTTTCACAAGACACATCGTCAAAAATAAAAATAGAAAATGGTTTTGCTTCATTTGGTTGCATAATTGTTTCACTGGCATTAAACTTGTAGAAATGCACTTCAGGTACACTTGCAAGTACTTTATCCAATAATTGATATTTTGGTTGTTGCAATGATTTTGAAAAAATGTATATATTGTTAAAGCGCAATCCTTTAGGATTAGTTATAAGGTTAAAAACAACATTTGTTTTTCCACAATTTGAAGGACCAGTTATTAAACATCTTATTGTATTTGGTAGTAATTCACCATGTTTACCATGATTTAACTTATCATTGTCAACCGTCAATTCATCAATATTATTGATATTAAATCGATCTTTTTGTTGTACAATCTCCATCTTGTGTCAAGGTTAAACACACAATGAGCTATTAAGTTACTATACCAGGTCTTTTGAAGGAATCCAAGAGTCTTCACTTTTATCGAATCCTAACCACCGGACTTTAACCATATCCTTTTTCCTTTGTAAAACCTTCTCAACAAGATATACATCACCGACTGTTGATTTCAACAATTCATGTCCGTAGAATCCACCTTGAAGTAATTCACCCTTGTTATCCTTTAATAAGTAGGTTTCAGGTATAGTTGGTTGCACTTTATAAACTGTAAATACTTCATTAGTCCAATTTGGTAGATATCTTTTACTAAATACACCTTTGTATTTGCTTATACGAACTTTATCGTTGACTTTAAACTTTTTTGGTTGTAACTTTTCCAATTTAGGTGTTGTATTATTTCTGATGCGTTGTAATACAACCTTAGCATTAGCGCTGTTTACCTGGATAGGTTTCATTCCGATGGTACGATGATATTTGTTGTTATACTCTTTTATAAGTTGTGGTAATATGTCATACCACACGTATGATCCTCGTTTTGAAAATTGTTTGTACATCGCTCCTTTTAATGTTCTATTGAATCTTTCAATTATTGAAGCTTTAACTTCAGAATTTGTAGAATAATGATTTATTTGATATTTCTTCATTAAAGCTCCAAAGTCTTTATTAAAATATTCTTTTCCATCATCGGTCTGTAGATGTTTGATTTTGAATTTATTTCTTTGTATCGTTGTTTCCATAGCTTTTGTAACACTTTTACCAGTCTTATCCTTCAATGGTAAAGCGTCAGCTATTTTAGTAAAACAGTCTATAATTGTTAAAATATATTTGAAACCTTTGTTTAATTTACTGTGCGGTATCATTTCAATGAGATCAGCTTGATACAGATCATTCATTCCCTTAATAATTGTACTTCTTCTTGGAAATCTTCTTCTTGCTGGTTTATGTAGTTCATTTACAATCTTGTCCTTCACACTTTCCATCTTCAGGTGTTGCTTGCACATCGCTTGTAAAAATACTGATCCGTACAACAGTTCTTTCTCTTTTATATAGTTTGAATATAGGTCAAGGCCATTTCATATTAGTGTAAAAAAGAGGGAACATGGCATTGGGCTTGCCATGTCCCCTCTTCTTTACGGAAAGGAAAAAAGGAAGAAGGTAGAGGACGAAGAATAGGTTTACTGGTCGATAGGGTTTAGAGAGTAATGTCCAAATGGCAGAGTTCTTATGTTGTCTTCAAGGATGTATCTCTTGTCATCCTTATAGCTCAATGCCGATTTGGTTTGCTTCACACTGAAAAGACGATGGTTGAAGCTTCTTATGGTGTTAAATGTTGCAGTTGTTTCAACATTTTCAAACAAACATCTTTTATAATGTTCAAACTGTACGTTCTTCTTCAGGAAAGAGGTTTTTATTCCTTTGGCTTTCTTCGTGACTTGATATTCGTTCCTTTCGCTTATGTACAGTTGAAATGAATATAGTTTGGACATTAATGCTACAATTTCCATCATCGGCACACCATTTGTTTCATCTTTAAATTTTCCCAATACTTTCTTGTTTCTGTCGTAGTCGTAATTTGGATGGTCCTTGGGATAATCGGAAAAGTCGAAATCATCTTTATACATAAAAGTGCGTAGATCTTCGTACATGTCATTTGTTTTAATCCAGTAAATTAGAGCATCCGTATCCATATATGCAATACCAATGTTCTCTCTTCCATAATAGTTAACCATCTTCTTATAATGAAACTCGTACATGTGTGTTTTGGAAATATCCAAGATTGACATTCCTAGATACAAAGGACGATCCATTAGAACTGACTTCTTGTTCATGGAAATAACAACTAGATTTTCATTAATAATTACAGATGAACCAAAGTTTGGTTGTTGCACTAATTTCTGTAGTTTTACTGGATCAGTTACCAATTTGATGTCCTTATGTTTCCTTTTGTTTTCCAAAGTCTTGCCAAATATTGCGTTGTTCATTAGTTTGAAGAAATCTTTTTGAAAACTTGATGTAGCGGCGGCTCTTCTTCTTGTGTTGTTGTCAATGTACGGTTTTAACCAACAAGATTGAGAGAATTGTAGTACTCGATTAATTTTTGTAATTCTCAATCCCAAGTCTAAGGCCTGTTGTATCATCCAGTAGTGTCCAACATACCGAGACTTGTTAGTTAAAGTCATCAATAATTTTGGCCATCTTCCAGTTGGAGAAATTTCAGTCTTCGGAAGAAGTGGTAAATCATAATGTTCGTCGTGAAGATGTTCGGGATATTCAAAATCGACGTCGAATATGTAACCAGTTTCTCCATATTTCGGTATATCCATTATGTTTCCAATTGATTCTGGGTCTATCCATTTGAAATTATCATATGGAAGGGGATTCGACATTGCCCATCCGTACAAGTTATTTGCATCAAAATAACCCAGGAATGTTGTTGGTTTTGATGCATCATAATCGGGCAAATATTTATTGTTCGCCTTGACATGACGTGTTACACTTTGCGTCAATCCTCCTCGAACTCCTGATTCTAACATCAACACCATATCTATATCTGTAAGAAGTTGTATTTTACAATTTGTTTCTTTTAACATGGCTTGCCACGCTAGTCCAGGCGAAGTGTACGAATGAAGAGGGTCTAATCCATATGACGCAAAACATGTATTTCTAAATTCTTCCATCACATCACATAATAAAGTCACATCTAATTTAACGTAGAAATCTGAATATTCCCCCAATGTTCTAAATCCTAATTCGTTCCATACTTTGCATGCATGATCATAATCCTCTTGAGATATATCCATGTCGTACAGTTTACTTTTAAATTCTTCTTTTGGAGGTAGTGATGTTTCATTAAATCTTTCTAAACTGTCTATGTAATCATATGGGAAAACACCTTTTCGAAGTACCAGATCCAGTTTGTCGCTATTTACAATCTTCTTTGTTTCGATTAAATCTTGTTTCCTTAGGTTTTCAGAAAGTTTAGACAAACTCGACGGCAAAAATCGGTAGGAGTCCAAGAATCTTAGTTTGACATTTCCAACTTCTTTGGAAAAACTTATGAACTTCTCTGAAGTTTCAGCTAACACATCGATTTTACCGTCGTCTCTTCCTAATTCAGGTATTATAAAATGAGCGTCGTACCCACTAAGATTATGCAGAACCACAGGGATAAATAGTGGTAAACGATAGCTCAAGTTGCATTTATTACAAGCAGCACCCCTGTAATATCCTGTGAGGTGGTCGTGATCTTTAACTTTATAATTCTCAATAGTAAAATCATTTTTGCACAAGAAACAGTGAGTCGCATTTTCATGTTGAATTTCTTCTTCTTCGTCCATCGGTTTCATTGGTACAATATTTGTATATAATCTTTGTGTATTTCCAGCTATTGAATATAGGTGATCAAGAAATATTTTTTCCGCATTTTCACCACGATATACTAGAGGTTCTGAAGTTAATCCATATCTGTTTAAATGTTCTTCTGATAATGTTGATTTGACCATTAAACAAAAACTGTTTGGTTTGTGCATTTGATACTTTACACTTTTTCTTGCTTCACAATTTTCATCTTCAACTGGAACAAGTGTTGATTCAAAATCCGCATACACAACTAAAGGGATACGGTATTGATGATGAACCTTTTCAAATGTAACGAATGCTCTGTTTTCCGAAGGTAAATTAATCTTTGCTTCATAATTATTGTTACATAATCTTTTGTGTTCTTGTAACCATTCTCTTCCTTGTCTTCCTTCTCGTTGAAAATTAAAACATCTCTTACAAATCAACTTTTTGTTTCGATTTTTTGAAAGTTGCTTATTAACAAGACGATCGAATTGCTTTATGTACACATAGTGAGACACATCTCCTCGCGTTAGTAGTAATAAATCCGTATGATCTGGTAGCTCTTCTTTTGCAATACGTAAAGGATACACTTTGTTTGAACTATCTAATGCAAAAACATTAATAGACGTGCCGGGATTTTTCTTTTCAAATTTTGATATATCTTTCGTAGAAACGGGATATGTTATTCCTTGAAAATTGTACCTGTGTCTTGCGTCTTCATATTCTTGGTTGGGTCTACATGGATTTTGTGATACAAACTTTGTCGTCATAGCATAGCGAAAACATTCATTATCTTCATTTTGAACATTAATACAAGATTTTGTATTTTCAATTATTTTTGGCAAAGGAATGTAACTAGATCCCATTAGTCCATATCCGTGTTTGTGAACTCTTATATCTAATACTTCAATACTTGTAAGACTCCATCCGGATCCTCTTCCTTCGTGTTCCTGAAGTTTAGTTAATATTTCTTCTATACAATTCTCGACTATTGAATCAATGTTTGAACTTTCCATGATAGTTCGGTTTTTTGTTATGAATCCTCTTGGTGATAATTCTTCTTGTGCATTTATAAACATAGATTCTAGTAGTAAACCAAATTTAAGAAAGTTCAATCTTTTCAATTCTTCTTTTAAAGTTTTACTTACGATTGGTTTTGCTTCTCTAATAAATTCTTCTAAGTTCAAGTTTTCATTTTGAATCTTATGATGCATTACTACTTTACCGGGTAAAGCAAATACTTGTAGATTCGGTAAAGTAGTTGAAGATGTTGCTGTTATTTCTTCTTGTTCTTCTTGTTCTTCTTGTTCTTCTTGCTGTTCTTGATCTTCTTCTGTGTTGTTGTGAATTAGTTCTTTATGTATATCTAGTAGAATTTCATCGTGAAACGATTCCGAACATTTATCGCAATGATACATGTTGACGATGTTTACTCTTCGAAATTTCGCCGAGAAATGAAATGGGCTCTGACGGTCCCGCTTTTATAACGGTTCCCCCACCACTATTTCATCATCATCATCCTCTTCTTCTTCTTCACTATCCGAGGAAAACAAACGTCTTGGACAAAACATTAATCTTCTACTAACTGATTGTTCATTTGTGTTCTCTATTCCAGTTGGGGTTTCAGTATGTACTTCTTCATATTCAAACGATGATGAAGATTCTGACATTACTACATCCATATCCAAATTTTCATTCTCCACATCATTTACACTTCCTACTTCTGATGTTGTTAGATCTACATCCATATCATTTACACTTTCTACTTCTGATGTTTCACTGTTATTATCATCTTCTTCCATATTAAAATCGTCTAGTTGAATTTTATACAATATTTCAATAAGAGGTTTCCTTGGATAATCGGTGTTGTCCACAGGAGCCATTTCAAGTAAATGAGGAATAACTCTTTGTGATTCGGCTTATATGATATTTTGATAAGTATGTCAAGGTCATTTTAGATTAAGCGAGAACTGGGAATAGATCACTAAGCGGCATGTTATTTCATTACCACAAAGTGATCTATTCCCCATTCTCTAAGAAGTGTTCAATCAATAACCAAAGTCCAAATCCATTTCCTTTTTTTTTTTTGTTTAATTTGAATCTTTTGTTACATAGTTTATTGGTTGACTGTTTGAAATTTCAATGTGTCGTCTTATTATTTGTTCCAATTCTTCTATTTTTGCTTGTTTTATCATTAGTTCTGTATGTAACTCATTAATGTAATCAGCTGCTTTATCCACCGTTCTTGTTCGTATTTCACCTAACATAACACCAGGAATCAATCTCTGTAGTCTGTAAAACTTAAACTTTATTCTAGACTCTCTTGCCTTAGCCATTTCCCGAAGCCTTTGTTTCTTATTGTCTTTACTTGTAGTCAAGTCCATACTCGTGACAAGTTCGCTTTCAGAATAATTCGACTATAGTACACTCGTCTTTTATACACTTTCCCCCACCACTTTCAATTTCCCCCACCCTACTAATATAGGTCAAGGTCATATGGTATTAACGCGAGAACGAGGAATAGAGCACTAAGTGGCATGTTAGTCCATTACCACAAAGTGATCTATTCCTCGCTCTCTATTCTACATCTAATTTTTTTGGGTTTTTGTTATTTTTATCTTTTTTTTTTTGGTTTTTCTGGGGGAATGAGTGTTTGAATATTACTTGCTAGAATGTCCATTTTTCTTCTTCAAATCTTCAATAGTTTCCAACAATTGTAACAAATATGCGTTAGTTTTTTCTAAAGTTTTCAGTCTGCTACATCCAACTTGAATGGAAGGCACTATTAGTTGCAATTTTGCAAATTCTATCTTTTCTTTCTTGCACCTTTCTCTCATTTTTAGGTTTTTCCTTAGTCTTGCCGAAGATGGTGTTATAGGCTCGTACATACAATCTGGATATGGTTTTGACATTTTTAACACTGATGTTGAAGTACAATGAGATACTTGCGGCCGTTGAGCTTGATAATAATTTGTTGTTGGAGTATTGCAATACATCTTCGGTTCTAAGTTTTGGTGGCAATCTGTAGTTGAAAGTACTGGTGTTGCAGAAGGATCAGTCATCTTTCACTGTTGTCGTACAGAGTGAACTCTTTTTTTAAGTTTTACTTCTTTTATCACATTTCCCCCACCACCGACTTATAAATTCTTCCCCCCACCATAATTATTTATACTTGTTTTTCCACATTTCAAATTTTATACCATACTTCCAATGTGACATCTGCGTCTTCCTCTTTCAAGTATTTGACAAATTCAGGACTCCTCGACGATACATTCGGTCTGTTTAGATAGCTCATCACCTTGTGATGGCTTTCCTCATTTTCTATATAACAATACACTTGCATCAACTTGTTTTCTTCCTCTTTCGATGATATGAAATTTGCAACAGAGGTCCACTCTTCATATTTAATCTTGAAATGACGCACTTCGAATTCCATGATGTTTCTTACAATGCCGCAACAATAATAAAACTCTCTTCAAACAACCTGCATTTATACACGTTCCCCCACCTAGTTATAACCCCCCACTCTTTTTCCCCCTCTCCTTTATATGTGGAAGGGGTATTATGGTTTGAATGCACGATACTTAATAAATTCAAACAAACACTGTGCACAAATGTCGCAGGTGTTATTACATGTTTCGAATTTCATTATTTGACCTTTTACAAGATGAACTAACCTACCTCCATCATCTTGGAATTGTTCAAAATCTAAAACAGACGCTTTTCCACAATCATGACACATTTTTGTACCATCTTTAAAAGTATAAGCAAGATAGATAGCAAATCCATAATTGTCTCTTTTAAATTCAATGAGCATTTCACGAATTGCTTTAGGTATTTTACACTCATTTGATCTCATAATATAATGGTAAAGAAACCCATTATTGATAATTTCTTGTAAATACAGAACCAACAACCTATCCATCGTGTTAGACTTATACTGATAGTTACATCTAAAACCTCTTTCTTATATGATTTTCCCCCCACCACTTTTATATAGGTCAAGGTCATTGTATATCAAGCGAGAACTGGGAATAGATCACTAAGTGGCATGTTATTCCATTACCACAAAGTGATCTATTCCCCATTCTCTAAGAAGATTGTTGATAATTTAGATTCCTAATATTTCTTTTCCTTCTTCTTCACCTTTTTGAACTGTAGTATTACCAGACATGTGTGATATTAGTTTCTTCATTTCTCGATTTTCCATTTCCACTTTCTTCAATTTTAAATCTCTTGCTTCAATTTGTAGTTTTAAATACTTGATGTAACTTCCAGCCCAGTGTAGGGTTTTCAATTTTGGTGCTCCCATTGCAATTCCAGGTATTTGAAATTGTAGTCGATTGAACTCCATGTTCATATCTTGTCGGTCTTGTTTTTCCTTTTCTAGTCTTTTCAATCTTTGATTCTCCCTTAACAAAGAAGTTCGATCACAAGGAATATGACGAAACATTTTGGTCAACGATATCTCGAAGAATAAGCTTCTACGCAGAAAACCAACACATTTATGCACTCCCCCCTCCAATTTTAGGCTAGTGGTGGGGAGAATTACATTAATTTAATACTTATTTCCACCGTTACACTTGCTCCATTTTCAAAAAGGTATCTGTAAAATGGTTCTGGATACTGGTATATTTCACGTCCTATATTTTCCTTAAGAAAGTTGAAAGCTATTCTTTTCGAATAGTCATTATGATATACTTCTCTTAAATTAACAAGAATTCCATCTTCCAGAAATTTCACTTGAATCATTGGTATTTTGCTTACATCATCTTTGTCTATCAGAGGTAGCCTGTAGGTGAACGTATTTGGTGGTAAACGTAAGGTTCTATCAAGTCGAGAACAGAATATTTTGAACAGTTTTTGATCATTGATTGCAATCTCATGAATACCTATCATTTTATAGTACGAAGGTTCAAAAGGTACAGCACGAAACGTTTTTACTAGACAGTTACTCGAAGAAGGTTCTGTAGGTGCGTTAGGATTGAACATTTTTAGTCGACAGTTTCCTGACGAATAAGCTTCTACGCAAATAACCAACACATTTATGAACATTCCCCCACCAACTTTAAGCTAGTGGTGGGGAGAATTTTCCCCCACCACTTCTTCAGAATTAATAGCTTCAATTTGAATTACAACAAATATATTTGACGCAAATTCCCAAAAAACTGAATATGAAACAGTTTCTTCCACATCTTGAGATTCATTTTGTGTTTCAACCATTTCCATCATTGAAGGTTCTTGATCAATTTCTGTTACTTCCATCGCTTCTTCTACAGGATTTTGTATTGTGTCGGTTGTTTCAACTTCATCTTCTTCTTGAACTAACGTAATATTTCGTTGTCTCACAATTTCAATTAATTGTATAAAAGAATTATCTCTAGGAGACATTATTAACCATACATGTAGCTCCAACAAATGCTGACTTACTAATGACAAAACTCTCAATTTATAAGACTTGTTTGAATAATAAAGTGGGGGAACTACCTTAGTCCAATTCGGATTCGGATTCAGAAGACAATAAAGGTGATATGGGTGAATCCAACGATGAATCTAATATAAATGTATCAATAGCTTCCTTAACTATATCTTCGTCACTATCGTTTATCATTTCTTCAAAAAGTTCTTGTTCAAACTGTACCATTTCTTCTTCCATCGTGGAATCATTATCAGTTTCGTTATAATTTTCCTCTATATTGTCTTCTTCCATTTCATTTGTATTAATATAAACATTTTTAACTTCAAAATAATTAACAAATGGAGTATCTTTAGACAACATATTTGTTCACCACTTCTTTTACCTCGAATAACAAACTATGTATCGCTTACTTAGTCTTATATACTTCTACCCCCACTTTTTTTGCACAACGTGAAGGAAAGTGGGGAGAGGATTTTGTAGCTATTCTTCTCTATCTAGGTTATATTTCATTGCTAGCACATCTACTATAATTTTCTGCTTTTCAACTTCATCACGAATAAATATTGTCCAGGGAAATAGTTCATTAATATTGTTGATTGTTACTTTTATATCATACAAAAAATCAATATGTCTTAGTAATGAAACAATAACAATAACTCCTATCCCATTGTTTGCCATAATTGTTTCTTCAATTTTAATACGCAAGTTTGTTATCAAACTCCATATATTAATATCATTGGCTATAAAACCATCAAGTCTAGTACTCATCTTGACGGTGCAAGTACAGACTAAAAACCTGGAGGTTCATAGTCCGCCTTTTATTAGTTTTAAAAATGGGGAAGGGGAAGGAATAAGGATTGGGAGGGGATAGGGTGGGGGTGAGGGAAGGGTAATGTGGTTATTAGACCACTTGTGCGACAAAGTAGCCACCAATGCTAACTTCGAGCTCATAACACTTCATAACATCATCCTGCCAAGTCAACATACGTTCTCTAGTATTTGGTGTTACACAGAAGAACCTACTGTCATTATACACAATAGCTGAACCAATTATAACATTGAATCCTAAATTTAGCCATTTGTGTGCTTCCGTAGTAAATCTTTCTATTGTATCAAAAGGAAATTGTTCATCGATGTAGATTGGTCTCATTTGTTCATCAAGTTCAATTACATCTTCATCTTCACTGTCACTGCTACTATCATTTTCATTGTCACTGCTACTATCATAATAATCTATCACATCTTCTTCAGGCTGTTGGAAAACATCAGCAATTTCGGAAGGATTGAAGTTTTCACTATGGTGAGGAAGCATTTTTAAAGCAAATAATAACGGCAGAGACGAAACAACAAGTGTGGCGCGTGAAAGCAGAATGAAGGAGTGAACAATGCTTGCTTCGCTTTTATAACGATATGCTAATGAGAGGGGTAAGAGATGGTCGTGACCAATTATTGACCCGGGAGGTGGGGGGAAAGGAAGGAGAAGGGATATTTATTTTAAATAATTTGCATAACTTTTGACTAAAATAAGATAACCAAATTCTTCTTTTACTAAAATGTTCGTCTTACATAGACCTTTTCAATGATGTATCGCTTGTCGTAATCGATCAAACCATTATCGAGTTATAGCCATTTTTAATTCTCGGGGGGGGGGGGGGTTCCGCTTGAGTGAACACGGGGGGGGGGGGTTCCGCTTGAGTGAACACGGGGGGGGGGTTCCGCTTGAGTGAACACGGGGGGGGGGGGTTCCACTTGGGTGCTCATGCGGAACTGATCTTCTCACGAGATAGTCGTTGCGTGATAATGAAGACAAATGTTCATCGCGCCGCGACCACTAATTAACTCGCATTTGCCGTGTTCATATCTTTCCTACTCATTATATATACGTTTCCTACTTCATTATTTCAAGACTAATTAACTTGCGAAACAACAGTCTCTGTCTTTGAATGCTGATGAGATTTCATTAGGAACCATTCTTTGCACGCTATATGAAGCTACACTGGCTATGCAAGTCAGAGCGGTCATATAACTGTACAACGACCTCTGAAAAGTAGGTCACGAGACTTAGAGTGTTAAAAAATAATGGGGGAGAAACACAACGCTATAACGCATTGTGTTTCTCCCCCATTATTTTTAGCAAAATTTGGAAAATCTATGTGAATTTACTTTGTACGCCCCCACCTTGTAATACCATCCATTTTATGCCTGAGGAGATAGTCTTTAGAGTCTAACTCATAAACAGATTTTTCTTTACGCAAGGATTCAATAACTTTAATATTATATTTTTTGCCGTTACAATTTGCTAAAATGTGTTCGTTGTCAATAACACTTTCAAAAAAATATAGACAACCTCTCTTAATCCTATTTCCTTTCACAGCAATAATTTCGGATTGGTATTCAACAGTGGGGGTTTCTGTCAGTTGTGGTTCGGAAAGATGTTTCACAACATGTACACGGCAGAAATGTTCGTTCTTAACACATTTCCTCCCACAAGCTGATCCTTTCTTAATTCCCCTAGTGAGCACTTCAGGGCAAGTAGTGGGACGGCTAAATGCCCTACGACGCTCTTCTTTTAATAATTGAAAGCGCTCTGAAGGAGCAGGTTTAGGAGCAGGTTTAAAGGATTTATTTTTTGGATAGGCGTGGTCTTTATGCATAATAAGTGGTGGAGTAGGAGGTATTGGTGACAGTGGAGTGATAGGTGTACTTAGTTCATGAACAAAAGCTTCAAATGAAGTGGTATTAAAACGATGAACTGTTTGTGGCGGCGGCATGTTGTTTGATGGCGGCGGTGATTGTTGTTGAGATGGTGTGGAGTCGTTTGAAGATAGAGGCGGTGAAAATATGCTGCCAAGTATAGTAGTCATAGTGAGTGGAAGAAGAGCTCCAGAAGTTGAAGGTTTCGAGTCTTGTTGCTTCTTATACCAGTCGGGAGCATTTTTCAATCGAAGAGTTTTCTTGACTGGAGTCGAAGCCGTAGTAGAAGTAGAAGTAGAAGTTGAACTTGTAATAGAAGAGCGGGTTGTAGTGGAAGTTGTAGTCGGCAGGGATGACATCGTGGTAGTTCTGTTTGCAGCGTAACGTCTGGAATCAGAATGAAACTCTAGCCGTGGTCGTCGCGTCTTTTATAACGGTATGCTAATGAGAGAAAGGTTAGCGACAAGCCGTGACCGGTCATTGGACCCGGGAGGTGGAAGGGGAGATGGAAGGGGAAAGATAGATGGAGGGGGGGGGGGGGTTCCGCTTGAGTGAACACGGGGGGGGGGGGGTTCCGCTTGAGTGAACACGGGGGGGGGGGGTCATTGACCCTTCCAAAAGTGGGTCAAGGTCATTCAAGACTTATAATGAACCAAGGTGATGGGAACAGTAGTAACTGTTCCCACCACCCTGTTTGCCTAACGGTTCCCACTCCCAACCCACTAGTTGCGTTCTGCGAGGGACATCGACGCAATTTTGTTTGGTCCGTCCGCATCAAAGCGTAACGTCCCGGCCCGCATTAAAGCGTAACCACTAATTACAAGGGAAACTGGAACAGCTGATGCAGACACGCAACTCTAACACCCACCCAAGCTAATCCCACCCATCATATTCCTAAACAAAATTCAAAAACCTAGTCCGCTAGTGCGGATGTCCCACCCCTTCTAAGTAAAGTTCAACAGAACTTCTGAATTTACAGTTAATCTACCCCCTATCATCTAGCTGAAAGGCAAAACAACAACATTAATTATTAATACCAACACTTAAAACTAACAACACATCATTATTAAATATCAAATAATTCAACACAACCAAATACCATCATTATTCTTAAAATTAATACACCTTAACGCTAAACACAACTTATAACTAACATCGCAATGCGCAAATTAATTCTTAAATTAAGTGCAACTTACAACTAATATTAACACACACACACACATACCACATTGCATTAAAGAACGCAACGTAGTATAAGAAGTTCAAATATATATAGGCCTACTATATATTTGAACCTCTTACCGAGTCGCCAACGACTTTTCGCTATGAAAACTCGTTGACGACTGACGCGAAAATCGGGCTCGTATCGCTCCTCGGGTTTTTGAGTGGTGGGGGTAATTAATGCAGTGGTGGGGAAATTGTTTCACTCCAGTACGGTCTTCAATCCACTCCAGTTCGCAGCAGTGTAAAAATGAAACGAAGGAGTGGGGGTGGCGCATGCGCAGCGACGTAAAATCCAATGTTTGAGGTTAGAACTTTCCGTGCACAGTAGAGCTAAATTGAGTAATACAGGACTCGGCGCATGCGCAATAGCGAGGAGTGATTCCGATCCGGAGAACTCGTTGCATTCGCAGCAGCGCTAAAGTGAGTAATACAGACTAGGCGCATTCGCAGTAGCGCTAAAGTGAGTAATACATGACTAGGCGCCGTAGCGTGAAGTTGGCTCACTCCAGTACAAGTTATAGCAGCATAAAAATGAAACGAAGGAGTGGGAGCGGCGCATGCGCAGTGACGTAAAAAACCAAGGTTTGAGGTTAGAATTTTCCATGGTAGCTGCCATGTTTAATTCTGTTTCATTCAAACAATAGTAGTTCATGGCTGGCATGGGATGTGAAGTGTGGTAATTAGATGGGGTTAGCAACCGGTCGTGACCGGCCATTGACCGGTCATCGACCCGGCGGGGTTCCGCTTGAGTGAACACCGGGGGGGGGGGATTTAATCTCCATTTTTTATGGGGGGGGGGGGGTTCCGCTTGATTAGTCACGGGGGGGGGGGGGGTTCCGCTTGAGTGAACACGGGAGGTTCCACTTGGACGCTCATGCGGAACTGATCTTCCCACGCGATAGCCGTTATAAAAAGGAGATTGTTCATCGCGCCGCGACCATTAATTAACTCGCATTTGAGTTGTTCACATCCTTCCTACTCATTACATATACGTTTCGCCAACTTCATTATACAAGTCTAATTGCTACTAACCTGGAGTTTCATTTACATTAGCACATGTCGTCCTGTTTGAATCACCTTCGCGTGCTCGACGTTATATCTCATTCATTTGTCTTGTTCTCACTTCTACACGTCTGACATACTTCTTGTGATGGATACGCAATGTTTGAAATTGAAACTTTTGCGGACACAACATATATTACGAAATAATTACAAACCATCGATTTCAAAGACTAAAACAAGTTTAACAAAAGTGAGGAAGAAATTAAGTTTTAACCCGTTATACTCTGTTAGAACTTCGCAGGTTCACGTTGATGATAATGTTATTCACAACATTTTGCGTTCGATGTTACGTTTCCACAACTTCGAACTTGTTACACCTATCGACTGTGTTCAGCAGGTTTTCATATTTTACCCCCACCCTTCTTTATATAAGTGCGCTCACGACAATTCCTGTTTCATTCTTCTATACGCTCTTCGACCGACAACTACTCCGCTCTAAATTACACACTACAAGAAGATGGATACAAACCAAGAACAAGTACAAGTTCACGAAATATCGTCTACTACCCACCCGAGGGAGAATCCTCCGAGAACTTCGCCTTCACCGAATCCACAGGACCCTGTCCAAGTTTCGGATGTGTCTTCGACGGCGAGGAATGATCTTGAAGCTATTCTTCGGTCGCTCGTCGGTTTCGACTGACCTGTACGACGATCGCCGTTAAACTGAACTCTTAGAAGTTCAGTCTTTTTTAAAACTTCCTCCGGATGACCTTGAAGCAATTATCCCCTCTCCCTTTTCAACTAACTTCTACTTTTGTTCAACTGTTGAATTTCAGTTTTGAACTAACTTTTAATTTATGCGAAGTTTTAGTTGAACCCGGTTATTTTATGCGCACATTTTGTTCAACCCCAAATTGTTGAATTTCAGTCTTGAACTAACTTTTAATTTATGCGCAAATCTACTTCAAACGCTCACCCCACCTCCTCACCCCTCATTTAATATACGACCGGAAGCTATGTGCCCCGGCACGTGGCTTCCGGGGCAGCTGACCTGAGCCAGAAGTAACCAAATCTAACTACTGATGTGACACTATTATTTACCTATATTTCGTACTAAAATCTAATTTTTAAAATTTTAACAAAAACAATTTTAGGTTAACATATTTTTTAGATATTTAGATATTTTATTTGAAACACCGACACACTCTGTTTTGCGTATTTTAAGGTGAGTATGACTGAAGGGGTGAGTGTGATAATTGTAATGGATCAGATGAGGTGTAGCTTTGTTACTGACAAATATCAGCTGTTTCATTTGTCAGGATCATTGATTAATAGCCCAATGACCAAAGGCAGCTGGGTCCAGTATCGAACCATCAAAAAGCACTATCTTTTCTCAGGATCGAACCGGCAACCTTCAGATTCAAAGGCGAGCTCTTTAACCACTCAGCTACCCATCCAGTAAATAGATATCATCATTTTACTTTATCAAAGTTTCAGCATTATCACATCATTTCTTAACTAGTTATACAAACAAAAAGATGTTTTTGTTACGGACGTGACATAAAAAAAGGATTTCTTAACCTAATTATAAAAAATGCTTGTACTTACCAAATATATTCACAGATGTGCAAGCTAATGAAGCAAACTCTAAATTTCTTTGAACATAACCTCAACACTTTTTTTGGAGGGAAAGCAACAACTAAAAATCAGCTGTAAAAAAGGGCATTTTTATTTGGTCATTACTCACTGCATGCACGGCCTACTACACACCCTGCATGTGTACCAACTAATAACCTCCTAAATTTAAAAAATAATAAAAAATTACACCAAGAATGTATATGTTATGTGAAGAAACAATATTTATATATTGTTTTATATACTTTTCATTATAAAATAAAAAACTTTAATTTTTTCTATGAGGTGTATGTTTAAAAAGAATGGCTTTTTGCCTTAAATTTATGTATATTATACCTGCTTTATGTCGACCTATCTATATCATATATTTTTTGCTGCAGCTCGCAGTGAGTTGATCCCGTCTGCCACTTCCTTGCATGCAAGTTGCATTACATCAGGTGGAACATATTTTCTTGGTTTGGCCCCCTCCTTCCTTTTGTAAAACTGTGGCATTATTCTTCAAAGAAAAATAATAACTATTGTTATTAATAGAAAATATATAAATGAGACATACATGATGATGATACATGAGATATAACAAATAACGTGTTATTAAACTAGCTGTAAATTATTCAGAACAAACCCTCCAATATAACATAAAGTAAAACTGAACAGTATTTCCTGGAGGGATACTTGAGACATGTCTCAAGTATCCCCAACTAAAGTGTCTCATGTATCCCCTTAGGCACCATTTTTACATTCTGATTTGTTTACAAGTTATCTTTGGTTAGATTCTCAATTTGACAGTTCCATTTTATTGTTTGGTTAGAAGATGTGGAGGGCGATTCAAGCTCATGTCCAAGCATGTCGTCCTGATATATGGTCTTCCCCGCAGGGACATTCACTCTCTTTTTTTCTTGTTTTTCGTGCAGCACTTGGATCGTAGCGAAGCTTGTTGAGGATATCTATAACACTGTCGCCAACAAGGTTCTTTGTTTTTTTTGGTTGGCAACTCAACGACTACATCCGTTTGCATTTTTTATCACTACCTCTGGATTCAATGGGCAGATTCCACAGGCCTTAAATCCGAATTGAAGGTTCTTAGGAATATTTTTTTTAATCTCCTCACATAATTTTTTGGGGAGGGGAGGAAAGTGGTTCTTTGGCAGGTTCTGAAGACGTCTATCGGCATTAACCTTCCATTCATTTAAAAATTTCCTCCTTGCTTGCTTTAGTGGACGAAAAATGCCACATCCAAAGGTTGTAGCAGATTGGTAGCATTAGGGGGTAAGCACACAAAACCTTTCCTTTCGATGGTAAATCTGCATCAAGATGGCGATTAATCTACTTTAACTGTGTTTTGGTGTCCCGTAATTTTGTTTTTTATTAGTGTTTAGTGCATATCCTAGGGCCTATAGACTGCCCAACTTCTAACCTACGTTTCGTTGTGAGTAGTGATCATATAGGCTACAGCTTTCTGCTATGGAATAATAACTTACAATACATTTAATACTTACGCTCAAATTGAAATCATCTGAACTTTTTCATGTTTATTCAAGTTTTAGCAAAGTTGTGACTTTTTTCTATTAAAGTAAATAATAATCAACAGCTACACAAATCAAGACACATTGTTTGACTTTTCTACCGACCCAGGTGACAGCTGGACAGCTCCCAATTTCTTCTTCTTCCCTCGCCATTGCCTGCCAGATTATTGTTGCCCACTGATTTCAATACCATATTCATACAGCATGTCCCACTCGTGCCCAATATGAAAGTATTACTACACAAAATATCAAACATTAATAATAAAAAAAGCCAGGAAAGGCCTTAAAATGCCATGATAATTGCAGTTATTATTATTTGGCATAGCCCACTTTCATTCTGAATAAGTCAAGGCCGTAAGAACTCAAATCGAAGTGATAGATGGCTCTAACTTTTGGTGCACCAAATGATTACTTACTTCTAATTCCAGAATAAAAATACTTTCATTACAATGTGCTAATTTCATTATGGATTAGCCAACTGGATCACGTACTAATAGCAAAAGAATGGTTTACAGTACCTGTTTGTCTAGTGATCCGGAGGGGTTAGTTTTCACTACCACGGTCATGACTCATCACTCGTTGCCCACGCACGTGTTTTTTCGCTTTAAATACTGGCCAGGTTTTCGTTGTTTGTTCGTTTCAAATGTACCGTGTCCGTGTTTCCTGTTAATTTTAATATACTGACGACTTCACCATGAAGGATTAATAAGAACTTGTAACTGCAAACACTTGATATGGGTCCAAAAGACCCGAAACCGTAGTAGTGAAAACTAACCCCTCCGGATCACTAGACAAGCGGGCACTGAAAACCATTCTTTTCCTAATGTGCAATTGTTATTCTCGCTTCACCATCCTTCAAGGCTATGAATGATATTTCACCTTTCGCGGATTAGCTTTTTCGTTTGACCGATAACCATAGTTATGATACCTCCGTATGGTCTGCGGCCTCTGAACTTGTCCATGGTTAGTACGCCTACTACCCATGCCGAGAGCTTGCTCTTACTCATACATGTTGAAATGTTTTTTTTTCGCTTCTTTCACTAGTGGGTGTTTACTAACTACGTTCAATACCTGGGGTTTTTAAGTAGGGCTTTTATTCTAAATTTCCAATTGTTAAAATTGGAGCCTACTAAAAAGGGACCCTTACAGTTGCATTGCTTGAAGCCATTTTAGACCAACTGACGAATTTCATCCTCATGGATCTAGTTAATTTATGCTGGGCCCATAACCAATGCTGGATATATTTTGTGAGCATTTAACAGAAAAAGAATATTTAAAATTACTGATTTACTTTATTACTATTTTGTTTCAAATCATAACAATCACAATTCTCATCACCATCAGAACATTACTATCCGACTATAATCTTAAATAGGGAAATTCGCTAAAACGGAAGTAAAAGAATATGCACTAATAAACATTTGACAGCTCAATAGCCCAGGACTGTGGAGAAAATTTAAACAATAGAAGGGCTGTTTCATTGCTTTGATGTTGGAAATGCCGCTTTAGAATCAGGCTGGTGACGTAATCTATCTGATGTCCATAAGAGTAACATGCACCAGTTGTTTTTTTGCTATAAGGCCAGTGACGTTTTGGGTACTATTTTTTACATCGTTTTACACGATAATGAAACAGCTGATAAGGAAATACATCGGTTGAATATGGATGATGGGAGGAATTTGGATAAGTTGGGTGTGAACCTATGGTGGTATTGAGCTACTGCGAAACTATTGGGAAGCTGAACTGATAGTGTACGTTAAACGTCCCTGATTGGGCTCGGGTAACAACAGGAATGGGCTGACTGGTCATCTCCAGGTATAGGCGATATAACTAAAAAAAGACTATGGAAATGGGTGAGGAAGTAAGCTATTAAGGCGAGAAATGAGATAACTGGGGAATTACGTGATTAATTGTCTGAGCTAGGAAGCGTATCTGAAACGACATACTAAAGGTTTTACCCAGACTGGATCATCGCAAAGCACAGAACCAAGAATTAGCCATTTTGATGAGGTTACTAACAATTAACGTAAACTAAATTAATTGACAAGTGAATTTACTAATAGTAAACTGTATCTAGAAATCTAACCCATCCTATACCTAATGGCTACGTCCTGAAGGGACATGTGTACTACGGTCCCGAGACTACACTGTACAGTACAAGTTATAGCCTTAATTACTTAGCTAACTGAATAAATTTATATTGGATTAATTTTCATGATTATCATCCCCACACACCTATTCCCTGGGCCCTAAACATAGCCCCCTTAGATTTTAGGTACTTATCGCATGATGCCGGTGCTCCGTTCTTAACCCGACGATAGAAGAAAGAGAAAAGGGGGCGAGAGAAAGACGAGCTTTGTATTCTTCGATTTCGCGGACCTTTTCAAAAAGGTTCTGGAGAGAGGCTGTCGGATACTGGCGCCACGGCCAGCGCACAGAGAATCGGCACTATATGAAGTGTTGGCGGCACTAACCGTCACACAGCCATTGTCTAACAAAACGTAAAACTACACGTAAAAAAACGTATGTTAATAAAACATTTCTCGACTTATCAAAAAGCTTTTGATTCAATTGACAGGAAAAATTGATCCAATAGGAGTGATCCAACCTAGGTGGGGGATCCAGGTACAGGCTACACAACATACCTTAAATTAAAATTTTCAGTAATTAAATAACTAAACACATAGGGAAAGGCAATTAAAATAAATTATTCAAGCAAGCACCTTCAAATATAATATAGCTTAAATACACAAGAAAACACCTCTTACAACTAAACTGACTCTAACGAGCATACCAAAAAATTAAAAATTCATTTAATTTAATTTACTTGGGATTCAGCCAGCAGCGTTCTGTGCCCGGGCACAACGATCTGCCCCTTACCTGTCACTGATCCCAACCAAAATGAAACAGCAAAATTCCAATTCAAACCTGATCACTCAAATTAGCAAGGACTTTTTTTAATTTTGTTTTTTACAATCACTTCACTTTTTAGCGAATTTCCCTATAGGGAATAAGCTATTACGGTAGTAGCCATGGTAAGACCTAAGCCCGGGACCATGTTACTTTTTCATTTTGAGATCCCCAGAAGCCAAAAACACCATTCGTTCATTTTCATATATATGTATATATATATCTATGTGTCCGTGGTACTGATAACTTTTGAAGGGGACCTCCGATTTTGATGAAATTTGGTATGAACATGTAAGACCAGGTCTATTTTCATGAGTTCGCGAACCAGCATGATCGGGTTATGGGAACGGGGTTTTATGGGGTTTCAAAGGGGTCAAAAATGGGTTTTTGGCATTTTTGGACCTTAATTTTCAAAATTCAACAACTTTAACTAAAACCATTTAAAAGAGCTTAAAAAAAAAATAATTTAGTATTTTGATTTTTTAACTTGGCTTAACGGGTTACGGAGAAAAGTCAAAAATAGGATTCACATGTTAAACTTATGGGAAATCAACAAAACCCTGTATCTCGCTTACTTATGGGCATAACTTGATAAAATTTGGTATGTACATTCACTAGGTAAGGTTTAACTGATATTTGCTTACAACACCCATGTGGTGGCAAACCTACATTCTCACCCCATGGGGTTTTTATAGGGAAAATTAAAAAGTGCCGAATATTGATAGAAATTGATATTTACCTTAACTAACCATTACATTTCCTTAAAAACTAACATTTTCTAATGACATCCCATGGCAGCAAACCTACATACTCATTCCCATGGTGTTTATGGGGAAAATACAAAATCTCAAATTTCTTTGGAAATTCGCTGAGTACGCAGGTGTGCTGCGACGGGGGTATTTTATTTTTACTTTAACACTGCACAATTCAAAACACTGTGACACTATGCACTTTCTTCCAAGCGGAGGCAGCTGGCAGGCGGCGAAGGCTGGAACGACCGAGCCGCAGGGCTAGGCTTATTCTGCAACAAACGCACAAAACAAGGGCAAAATCCTAAACTAGCTGGCAAACCCTGGCTCCCTATTGCCTAACAGAAACTAAAGAGGGACAGAGCAGGGGATGATAACCTAGCAAGAAAAAAATCTTGGAAAAGCTAAAAGCTAACCCAGGCTAAAAGAGCGTTTGGAGGATAAAAATAGAGGCCAAAATTTAAGCTAATTTTCCAAAAAATCTGAAAAAAAACTACTGCCAAGGGTTAGCCCAGAATCATAGCCTTTCTGAGAAAAAATTTGAAGAGAATCAAAGCAAAAACTACCGCCCTAGCCTGAAAAAAAGAAAAGTGAGGTTAGGTTAACCTAGGCCAGGTTAGGCCTACCTCACGAAATGGCTGGTCCTAGTCCGTGCTTAGCTCAGAAGCTCTGCTACCATATGATACGGATTTTTTTTTGGGGGGGGGGGGGAAGGTTCGGACAAGTCCTACGTCCTCCGCCGGAGCCGGGAGGCTCCAAGACTGCCCCCCATCTCTTGCCCGGTCCGCTCTACCGTGAAGCGGTACGGCCGGCCGCTGTGGACTGGTGGTAGTCCCGTGTGTCGGCTTGGCGGCCGAGCAGTTGGCTGATGAGGGCGAGTATCTCCCGCATCAGTTTGGCCAGGTCGTGGTTGGCCGCCAGGATCGTCGGACCATCGATGTTGGCCGCTGCAGGGGAAGACTGCTCGGTCCTCGCCGCTGGGGCCGTGGCTTCAGCGGGCTTCGGAGTGGGCCGCTTCGGGGCTTCGGGCTTGGCCGGGGGCTGGACCTTCTGCACCTTCGGCGGCGGTGGCTTCTCCGGTGGTTTCTTCTCCTGGGTCGTAGAAACTCCGGCGTTACGTTTCAGGCGATTGGCCTTGTTGCGGGGTTGGCGGCGGCGTCTCTTCTTCATCTTGCTGAAGCCTTCTTCCTCCGTTGACGATTCGTCTCGGGGCTCTGGCTCCTCCGCTGGGTCGCTGGTGGTTGTCGGCTGCTTGCGGGGCCGGGCGGGCTCTCTTGGTCTCGGCGGCTTCTGCCGGAACTCGGCTTTGGCCTCCTCGAAGGTTGGGCATCCTCGCCAGTTTGCCTGGTGCTGGTCGCTGCCGCAGTTGCAGCATCGCTTGGCGGCGGTACACCCCGCAGCCGGGGCCTTGTGGTGTCCTCCGCATCGGACGCAGCGGACTGGGTAGCCGCAGTTACTGGAGACGTGGACGAACCGCTGACAGTGGTAGCAATGCGACGGGCCGGGCGGTCTCTTGTAGGTCGCCGCTGACACTCTGACGTGGAGCAGCTCGTCGCATCGCCAGATCTCGTTGGCAGGTCAGCAGCCTTCCTCCCGCTCGCAGTCCCTGGTGAAGACCACCATCCACCGGTTCGACGAGCCGTTGCGGGAGCGGAGTCTCGATGCGTCTTGCACGTGGAAGTTGGCATCGCACAGTGCAGTCAGCAGGTCGTCCTTCGAGATGTAGCTGGGCAGCCCTGAGAGGACTACCTGGAGGTTGAGCCCGCCCTTCACGGTGAAGGTGTGGATCTTCCTGAAGTTGGCCCCAGTGGAGGTCCGAACCCGGAAGAACTTCCGTCGGGCCAGAGCCATGAAGTCGCCGTCGACGAGGGTCTTGAGCTTCTCCGCGATGTCTGGCCACTCCGTAGACGTCTCCAGGAAGAATGGCGGTGGCGGTTTCTCCGTGGAAGGCGTTTGGGCTGGTCGAGATTGGTGGCCTTGAGAAAGGCCGTTCGGGGCGTCGCTCATCTTCTTCGCAGGTGGTGAAGTTTCAGGCGCCGGGGCAGTCTTCCTCTTCGCCGCTGCTGCACCTAAGGTTCGCTCAGCCATTTTCTTGTAGATGTCGGACATTCTCGGATGATCGCTGGTGGTCTGTGTGTCGATGGAATATGGTGGTGTGTGATACGGAAATATATCGGTTGAATATGGATGATGGGGGTAATTCGGATAAGTTGGGTGTGAACCTATGGTGGTATTGAGCTACTGCGAAACTATTGAGAAGCTGAACTGATAGTGTACGTAAAACGTCCCTGATTGGGCTCAGGTAACAACAGGAATGGGCTGACTGGTCATCTCCAGGTTTAGGCGATATAACTAAAAAAAGACTATGGAAATGGGTGAGGATGTTAGGTATTAAGGCGAGAAATGAGATAACTGGGGAATTACGTGATTTCTGTCTGGGCTAGGAAGCGTATCTGAAACGACATACTAAAGGTTTTACCCAGACTGGATCATCTCAAAGCACAGAACCAAGAATTAGCCATTTTGATGAGCTTACTAACAATTAACGTAAACTAAATTAATTGACAAGTGAATTTACTAATAGTAAACTGTATCTAGAAATCTAACCCATCCTATACCTAAAGGCTACGTCCTGAAGGGACATGTGTACTACGGTCCCGAGACTACCCTGTACAGTACAAGTTATAGCCTTAATTACTTAGCTAACTGAATAAATTTATATTTGATTAATTTTCATGATTATCATCCCCACACACCTATTCCCTGGGCCCTAAACATAGCCCCCTAAGATTTTAGGTACTTATCGCATGATGCCGGTGCTCCGTTCTTAACCCGACGATAGAAGAAGGAGAAAAGGGGGCGAGAGAAAGACGAGCTTTGTATTCTTCGATTTCGCGGACCTTTTCAAAAAGGTTCTGGAGAGAGGCTGTCGGATACCGGCGCCACGGCCAGCGCACAGAGAATCGGCACTATATGAAGTGTTGGCGGCACTAACCGTCACACAGCCATTGTCTAACAAAACGTAAAACTACACGTAAAAAAACGTATGTTAATAAAACATTTCTCGACTTATCAAAAAGCTTTTGATTCAATTGACAGGAAAAAATTGATTTCCAAATTGCGGTTTTCCTTTGTAGACAACCAATCTATCAACTGGTTTGACAGCTATTTTAAAGAAACAGTATCAACTTGTATCAATTAATGGCACGGAAAGTGGCAAAACAAACATTGATTACGTGGTCGTACAAGGTAGCAATCTTGGACCTTTGTTGTTTTTAATCTAATTAATCTTATATTCTATTAATCTAAAGAATGGATGAGATCAAAAAGGAAAGGATTCCTCCGAGTTGTGATTTGAGTAAAACTCAAAAAACCATTACCTAACCATTTGGGATACCAAAAAAGATGCAGTTAGACATTTGCTCTTAACTGCATGGGGTATACCATGATGAAGTGCATTACTAAAAATTCTTTACAATTAGACAGATAGCTTAGTTCAAAGTTAGTGGAATCTTTTCTCTTTTGACCTCATTGGGTTTGAAATTCAACAAAATGTTTGGAACAAACTATTTTAATGATAAAATGTTAACAAGGCTAGTCACTGTCATGTTCTGCATTAGTTGTTGTTGGCCAAGTCAAAATGTTTCTGTAAAACTGTTCGTATTCATCTGGAATATAATTGTACTATCTTCGCAACATCTGCAAGTTTAGCCGACTTGATGGGGACTTTTCCATTATATGCACGTTGACATGGGAGACTAACATTTCCACCTTTGAACAGCTTGAAGGTTTCCATGCCAACACCATCAATCTTGCTTCGATGTAACCAGGTTGTTCTATCTTGAAAGTCAGATGTTTGTATTTACTTTTTTTTTAATAAGTGGGCTACCAGTTTTTTATGTCTTTGATTTCTTCATTTTTAACTTGGTGATCAAACAAAAGGGGTACTTTCTTGGCTTCATGGATAATCTCATCATATTGCTCGGGACTCTAAATGCGATCAATTTTTCGGACGACTCTTTTGATAACGCCAAAGTTCCGATCGCAAGGAAGGAAACTATGGCCACGAACAGGAAAAAACATGTTTATTTTGTCAAACCGTTTTGTTATGGCAAGGCTTAAGAAGAATCTAATTAGAGTATGAATCCGGTTTTGTCCAGGACAAGAATCGCAAAACACATTCAGTTCCTTAACATCTGGTGTAATGTGATTCTCAACGTAGTGGTATAGCATTGAGCCGACTTCATCACCCTTTTTTGCCACTCCCTCATGGTAGGTGTAGAACACTGATTTTTTATCCCTAAGACTGTTGATGCAAAACACATAGTGCCACAACTTTCTCAAGTAGAACATTTCTTGTACTGGCATACAAGGAAGTGTCAAATTTTGCATGAAAACGAAGACGATCCCAACAACACTTGTTTGATAACTGCAAACTTCGGTTGTATGTTGGATTTTTTTTATAAAACTTACAAGCCCTTCGTTTATGTATTAAAAGTTCGTCTGTTGCAACTCGCTTGGCGTTGTCATTCAATATTAGTTTATAACCCATACGTTTTATAAGAATTTGAGTTCTTCCTAGGATCCATAAATATCGGATTCTTGAAGATGTGTGGTTCATAGAAAGCGAACAGGTCACCAATTTGAAGGGATAAGGCCGCTAGTACTGAGAGAATAAAACAACATAAAACACTCCATCTTCTCTTCTGCGGTACATATGTTCTTGTGCTTGCCGTGCCGTATCCAATGTTTTGACTCATCATTTCATTTGATTTTCCGACTGCCCCTTGAGTTTTCTTGAAGCTGGATCGCTTCGAGGGGGCCGGTATGTTCAGGACTTTTGCTTGAACTGTATATTTTGTTAACATATGGAGAAGAAAAATCATGAGTTGAATTAAGGAAACACTAAACTTAATGTACATCATAACTTGATTGAACATAACCAACATTCAAATCATTCGTCACTTTTTTTTTACATTTTCACCTTTGTCAGTCTCTAACATGGACACTATTTATCATTACTGATATCTTAGGTTGTCATAAACTGTATCAAACTATAAGGAGTGTTGAACTATTGAGGTTTTACTGGTAATCACGAGGTAATCACAAATCAACGGTACTCATGGCATACTCGGTTTAACTCTTTTGACAAAATTTAATATACCGCAATTCTCTTCCTCGTACTTCGCGAACATTTCTACCTGCCAAGCCTGAGAAAGCCGGCCGATATGATAGAACCGAGGATCGGAAAGCAAGAGACAACGTGTATAATTAAATTGCGTGAGTTTCTCCATGATTATCGAGCATGCCAACGTGCCAGCCCAAAAGCCTTGAGAATTAAGCAACGGATACTGGAAATTTTTCATAAGGGGACTTAGGAAGTCAATTGGGGAACAAATTCTCATGATGGTTAAACTGCGAGGTTCATTAAGAAAACCATCAGTATTGAGGACAGCACTCACTTCAATGCCTCTCAGCCTATCGGATTAATGATATCAGCGATCTCTTGTCATACTTTATTCTTCTTCCGACAATACTCCCTTGAATCTATAATATCTTGAATCACTACTTCTTTCTCTCGACAAGTAACCTTTGAACATCGTAGTTGGTAATGACCATGGTCCTCCTCGTTTTAATAAAGACATTTCTGAAATATTTTTAATATGCTATACACTAAAATCACGTAAAAAAAAAAAAAAAAAAAAAAAAAAAAACATTACTATCACGTTTAAAACATTTTTGCCACAACAACATTTGTAAATATTTTTTATGTATAAAACATTTATGCATTTTTTTATTTCTCTATTGTAATGATGAAAAAATTAATGGATATAAATAATTCCAGTTCGTAAGCATGATATAACTTTGTAGTTAATCTTCAAAAGCATTGGTCTATATGAAGAGTCTTACTTAATTTACAATTTAGCTCTTAAATATATCTCGTAATGATTCAGCAGAAATTACTCAAGAGTTAAATTGCGACTTTAAAGTCGCTCTACTTATATAGTGACGTAGCATTCTCTTCGTAACCTAATGGTCGATCCCATCGTCCTGTTAACTCTGTTACATTCTGTAGAAATCCTCCTTTTATAAGGTACTTGAAGAAATACTTGATTACGCGACGAGTCGTCTCAAGCTGTAAATTTATATGAGCCTCATATTTCAAAATAAACGCAGCATTACTCGGCATAACCCGATCTGAGATTTTAATATTTTTTTTTAATTGTCGTAATCTCGTCTATATTGGATGAAAGCCCTGTCGTCAACATGGATGTTTTGGCAGGCAGGTTTAGGAAAACATTTAGTACAGAAGCCTTTCGCAGAGTCCCAACAGGGGAAGTCGGTTCTGTGATTCGTACCTCAAGGGCAATGGTACATGTGCCAATTTACCTCCGGATTCTTCCTCCGAGGGAATGTCTGCACGGATAATGGAGTCAATATCGGCCGCTTGAATCGGCCCATCGCAGTCAATCTTGAATACAATTTGGGCATGTAGGAGGCCTCGCATTTGCATCTTGATGACATAAACAATGTAAACCAAGCGTCCGAACGTTGTTCCACTACGCAGATCTCGAAGAAGTTCTAGGGGTTTAATATGGAAAAGTACATTCTGTAATAAGGGTACAACGACCACTTTGGCCAGTTCAAGCATTCTTGTTTCCTTCCAAGTTGCACTATAACGGAAATTGAGAGAAAACGTCGGGAAACCAAGCCGAGAGACGAGAGACATGGCATTCTCGTAATGCACCTTCATGTGTCGGGTTCCCCCGCGAATGAACTTGGCAGGTAAATCTTACCAGCTTTCACCCTACCCTCCACCTGAATGGTTTCATCGCGATTAATGTCGGTTAAAACTTGTGGTCCTGCCTGACCACCCTTCTCTACGGCAGATATCTTGACCAAAGGCCTCATACTCATGGCATTTTCAGTTGAACTCGTTTGACAAGATTTAATATACCACAGATTCTCTTCCTAGTACCTTGCGAACATCTCTACCTGCCAAGCCTGAGGATCCAAAAGCAAGAGACAACCCGTATTATTAAATTACGTGTGTTTCTCCACGATTGTCGAGCATGACAACGTGCCAGCCCAAAACCTTGATTATAAAGCAACGAATACTGGAAAGGTTCCATAAGTGGACTTACGAAGTCAATTTAGGTCGGTTAGGGGAACCGATTCTCCAGATGGTTAATGTTCGAGGTTCACTTACAAATCCATCAGTATTGAGGACAGCATTCACTAGCACGGCCTATCGGATTAATGATGTCAGCGATCTCTTGTCATACTTTATTCTTCTTCTCGACATTACTCCATTGAATCAATAATATCTTGAATTTCTACATCTTTTCTCTCGACAAGTAAACTTTGAACATCGTAGTTGGAAATGACCATGGTCCTCCTCTTTTTATTGAAGACATTTCTGAAATATTGTTAATATGCTATACACTAAAATCACATAAAACTATACAACAAAATATTCATATCACGTTAAAAAATTTGTCCACAACAACATTTGTAAATAATTTTTATCAACAAAACATTTATACATTTATTTATTTCTCTATTATAATAAGAAAAAATTAATGGATATAAATAAATCCAATTCGCCAGCATGACAAACCTTGTATACTCATTGTAGTTGACCTTGACAGCATTGTAGTTAATCTTAAACAGCATTGGTCTATATGAAGAGTTTTACTTAATTTAAAATTTAGCTCCTAAATTTACATCGTAATGATTCGGCAGAAATTAGTCAAGAGTTAAATTGCGACTTTAAAGTCGCTCTACTTATACAGTGACATACCTACCATTCTCTTCGAAACCTAATGCTCGATCCCATCGTCCTGTTACTAAAAGGAGTGACTGTTACATTCTGTAGAAATCCTCCTTTCATAAGGTACTCGAAGAGATACTAGATAAATACTAGACATGCAGATCATTGGGGTTGGAAGAAGATACAAAACATAATGTTCATAATATATGTGCATGTTTTTTTTTTTTTTTTTTTTTTTTTTAGCAAAACAAAATTACGTGACGAGTCGTCTCAAGCTCGAAATTTATATGAGCCTCATATTTCAAAATAAGCGCAGCATTACTCGGCATGACCCGATCATGGATTGTCTTATTTCTTGAGTTTTATTGTCCATTTATTGTCGTAATCTCGTCTACATTCGATGAAACCCCTTTCGTCAACATGGGAGGTTTGGCAGGCAGGTTTAGGAAAACATTTAGTACAGAAGCCTTTCGCAGAGTCCCAACAGGGGAAGTCGGTTCTGTGATTCGTACCACAAGGGCAATGGATCATGTGCCTTAGAACCAACATCCTTAATTACCTCTATCTCAACATCTATAATTGCAATTATAAAGTTTAATTAAACTTAAATAGCAATTATGTTGGTTCCGAAAACAATTAGTAATATTTGACATGTAGGATATTAGTAATTTGTTCAAAGAACATAATAATTAATTAAATGATTAATAAGTGTAAGTAGTGGGGTTTTGCCGGTTCTGGCCCATTTCAAGGCCAAGCGGTTCGAACCGGCAGGTGTGGATGACAGTGATGGATGTGTTTTGTAAGTGGGTCAAGGCCATCCGGAGGGAGTTTTAAAAAAGCGGAGCCGCGAGGGGCTCAGTCGGGGCGGGGACTCGGGACGGGTCGGATCGGAGCGGGAGCGGCGGGCGGAGGGAGGGGTTTTTCTTTTTATTTTTTCATTTATTTATTTTAATCGAACCCCATCAGTGATCGTAGAATAGCCTCCACGTCGTTTGCGGCAGTAGTGGTCACCGCATCGCTCTGTACCGGGCGGGAGCAGGTGTTCGTTGTAGGCGTGGAGGAATTGTCTGTGGGACTTGGTGCAGTGTTAGCAGTAGTCTCCGTAGTGGAAGTCACTTCAGGGGACTGCACCGGTGAACCCTGTTGTGTGTCCATGGTTGCAAGAGAGAGAGAGATGAGAGCTTTTAGGTGTTTACCGTGTGAGGCGATACAGAGCAATGAGACACGAGTCGGAGGATGTCCGATGATATAGACCCGGTAAGATGGTGAACAAGAAGAACTGGACGGGACCGTCAATAGGCGTGACAAGAGGGAAATGTCGGTACTTCAGCATGTCAGTCAAGACTGTCTGTAGAATAGTATCAATAGTACAAGCGTTGCTAATGTGAGGTGGTGCAAAATACAACGGGTGAAACCTGAACCGTTTTTTAAGTCTAGCCACCTTACTACGCGGTTTTGAAACTGCAGGTGTAGAATGCTGTTGTAAAATGTGTTTTGTGCGCAAAAGTTTCAGCTGTAAAGTGTGGGAAGCCATGATTTTACATGTGAACCGCTTGAGAGTAAGCCGGCAAATGGTCAGCGGCCGCGATTGTGTTTGAATATATAGAAACTAATTAGCATATAAAGGGGAAACACATTTTAAAGTAACAAGCGTTAGTTATAAAAGCGTCAGAGACCTACGGATAGTACCTCACCCGACCAATGCCGCCACCGAAATGGCACGCGCGCGGCGGCAACCCCCCTTTTTATGCGATCGATGAGTCACGTGCGACGCCCCTCCAACCCCCTCCAATCCCCTCCAACTCCCTCCCCGAGAAAACCGCATAAAAGAGCGAGGTTTGCGGGAGCTCGGTTATTTGTCAGTCGGCCGCGGCTACGGTCACAAGAGTCGGAGGAAGAGACGGATAGTTTAAGAAAAGTATCGGTAATAGCGGAAGTTAATTAATTAATTATTCAGTTGTAGGATTGCGAGTATCGGCCTGTGGATAAGCAAGTGGGGCCGCAACTGTGATTGAACAGGTAACTACCGTATCATAGCAATAATTGTAATATTAGACGGTAGTAAAGTGTATAAGGTGCAGGTGTGCAAGAAATGCTCCGTGCACGATGAAGTAGGATTACAATACCCATGTGTACGGCTTAATCTTATGGTGTAGTGTTAACTATAATAGTAGCCGGTTGTAAAGTGTATAACCTGCAGGTGAGCAAGAAATGTCTCTTGTACTGTAGCAATAATCATATTAGTAGACGGTTAGCAAGTGTATTATCTGCAGGCGTGCAAGAAATGTCTCGTTTAATGTAGCAATAAGTATAATAGTAGACGGGTGTAAGGTGTATTACCCGCAGATGTGCAGGAAATATCGCGTGCACCATTGCACAGGTAAATCCTGTAGTGTAGCACTAACTATATTAATATGACCGAGAAGTAGCGGTTAGAGTTTAAGTGTTGTTAAAGTAAGAGAGTAATCTGCATAGTAAGGAGGAAGCAGGTGTGTAAGAATGGAACCTGCAAATAATCAGTGTGAGTTGCCTGCACGCGATGTTAATTAGCATATGTAGTTTAAACAAAAATGGAAAATAGACGCGAAAATAAAAGTGTGATTTATAAAATGATTGTTGTAGTGTTAAGAAATAGTGTAAAAAAAAATTAAAATGTTAAGTGTTAAAAATAAATCATATGTTATAGTACTATGTGGTATAAACTCACGGATCTGTTGTTTACCGCTGGGGTGCCAGCCCTCTATATGGGCGGCGCGCGAGCTTTCCTTCGTTTATATGCACGCGGATGGTTACTCATGCATGACCCCCCCCCCCTTCCGGAGCGGACCCCCCCCCCCTCTGACGTCACAACGTCTTAGGTGTAGCGTGTAAGAATTACCGACCAGGCCAAGGATTATGTGTGCATTTGCAAACAATAGTCTATTGTATGTTAAAAACAAGTTGCGTGTACCGGAGGTTTACTTCCGCTGCAACTATAATTAAGCGTCGGAAGAGGGTGGATAACAATCGACGATAATTATGCTGTCACGCGATGGGGAAAGCTGCGGATGTAATTTGATGCTATCAAATGCAAATTGAGAGGTACAAGGCTCCTACTTGTCAGCGGATGTAATTTGATGTTATCTAATGCAAATTGAGAGATACAAGGCTCCACCTGCGTTTTGCCCGACCCACATGTAACAAAGCACATCCGTTTGGAATTTTCCATTGACGTTGCTGGAAGGTTCCATACCCCCTTAAACCCCTACCGCTGCCCCCACCACTCTGCGAACCGAGAACCACCCCGACGACTATTGCCGCCGCAGTTGGGCTCGGAACTCCGGACGCGGCAGTCCGACCCAACTCAGAGGGCAACTCAAATGTATAAGCGGCCGATATATATTTGAGTTACTCTTGTTGTTAGGCTATTACTATTTAATATTTTGTGTGTGTGTGTGTGTGTTTATGCAAACTAAAGTGTTTTTTGGTTTTAGTCTTAAGATGTGTTAGTTTTAAGGTTTAACTTGCGCATTGCGATGTTAGCATTAAGGTGTGTTATGGTATTATATATATATGTTTAAGAAATGTGTTTTTAATTTTAAGTATTGGTTTAGTGTGTGTGTGCCTGTGTGTCTGCCTATGTCTGTGTTTATATGTGTACTAATAATTTCCACAGCTAGCTGTTAGGATGGGTAGATTAAATTAAAATGTAAATGTAAATTAAAGAAGTTCCATTGAACTTCATTAAATATGGGTGGGACATGCGCGTTGTGCCGTAGGTAGCGCATATTTTTATTGTTTTTGATTTTTGTTTTTAATTTTGGTCAGGCAAAAATATGTTTGGGTGGGTTTAGATTAAGGGTGGGAGGTTAGAGTTGCGTCTTGCACTAGCTGTTCCAGTGTCCCTAACTACCACATGGTCAAGCCCAGTGCCAAATGGCCCGAGACTGGCCGCCCGTATCACAGCTCACCAAACTGGATCGCCAAAGTGCGTGCGGGCAAAAAAAATCGGGATCCCTCGCAAGACGTAACTTTGTGGGTTGGGATTGGGAGTGTTTGAGGAACACAGGGTGGTGGAGACGGTCCTGGCCGCCTCCATCACCTTGGGTCATTATTATTTTTTGGTGACCTTGACCTCGATTCACTCATGCATAACCCCCCCCCCCCTTCCGGACCGGAACCCCCCCCCCCAAATTTTTACTGTACTGGCGAACGTTATAAAAGCAGCTATCACATGTGTTTGCTCATTATTTGTCTTGTTGCTATACGTTAAACATGTATAAGAGACTGGATTCGTTTTTTGCTGAGCACACAGAAGTTTGGCCGCTATTGTATAGGTTATTTTTGAAAATTGAACAAAACATAATGAGGGATATGGGCATGGGGGTTTGTGTGTTTGTGTACCGTCGTGATGCGTATGAAGTATTGTGTGCATGTCGAGTAAGGATTGAAGTTTTAGAAATACTGTTTCCATGGATGCTGCACGTACGTAATCTTGTAGAAAGCATGAAGATAGAGGTGGAAGTGGTTGCAATGCAATACAAGCTGTCTGCGGAAGAGTAATTAGAGCAAGGCGAGTTACAAATTTTTATAATTGACTTTACCCCCCCCCCCTCCAGTCTCCTATATAAGTGAGGGTTCCACACAATTCGTTCATTTTTCGTGTAACTGTTACTGGAGCCATATGTTCTTCTTTTAAACCATGTCTCCGAGAGATACCACTTTTATTTACATCACTGAAATTGTTATAGATCGTGAGATGGCAGAAGATGAAGAAGTAGAGCAAGAGGTAAATATTACGTTTGGACAGTTTTTGGAAGAAATAGTTGGAGAATTTTTAAATTTAAATGAACAAATGAACAATGATATTGGACCCGCTTCAAATTCAAATGTATCCTTTATGCACCAACCGGAAGAATTAACAGAATCTGAAGGTGAAGAAGAACAGCAGTCACAACTCTGGAATGCCGCTGCCCATGTTATTGATACTCCGCAACATGAGGAAACAAATTTGGAATAAAAATGGTGGGGGGAAAGATGAGGTAGTAGGCTATTTAAACGGTAGTCTGGCATGAGTAAAAATCATTTGAAAATGGATGAGCGAGCGAGAATGTACAAAGTGTTTTGTGAAGAGTGTGATAGAGTGTGGGTACCACCGGTGAACTCCTTCACATATTATTTTCCACTTCTGGACATAGATGATTGTAAGAAAATCCCAGACATTGGTTATAAGTTTGAAAAGGCTGGAATTCTAATTAGTGTTCATGAAAAATTCCATAATGAATATTCAAGGAAATTAGCATTTGATTTCATGTTGGCAAATGAAGATCTTAAATCTTGCGACTATCCTTATTTTCTTTATAACCATCTTGTTAAAAATGGTGCTAGCGTGACCGTTGAAATATGTATTCGTCATTTTTGGGACAACCGGTAAAGTGGTGGGGGAAAGGGGATAAATATGATGTAGGAGTGAATTTAGTTTTATTTTTACAAGAGCAGCCAACTACGATGCAACGTCCAATTTTGTATCATACGCTTATTTCTGATGCAGAAGAGGAGACCAGAAGGAGAAGAAGTGAACAATCAAGACAAACCCAGGCCAATATCAACATTGAATATTACAGACTTCAATTTCAAATTCCCGGAATGCGACTTGGAGAAAACCGAGTGAAAACTGTCCACGTAGCTGCTAGTTACATAAAACATTTAAAGCTACTATTGGAAGAAAAAAAATCAAAAATTAAACAATTGGAAAATGAAAACAATAAAATGAAGAAAGAACTGTTAAGTTTGAAAAATGTGTGTAGTAATGAAGGTGTGGTTGAAGAAGGTGAAGAAGAAGGAAATGAAATATTAGGATTTTAAGTTAAAAAACATAAAATGATAAAAAAAATAATAAAATTAAAAATGTAAAAAAAGGAGAGGTAGAATAGAGAGCGGGGAATAGATCACTTTGTGGCAATGGAATAACATGTCACTTAGTGCTCTATTCCCCGTTCTCGCGTTAATATTGCTTGGCCTTGACCTATAAAATAGTAGTGGGGATAAGTTATTTAAGCGGGTGGTAGGCAGTAAAACAGTTTAGTACGAATGTTACTCTCATCTACAACACGATGGATAGTCTTTTTGTTATTTGTTTGAGAAAAATAATTTGTGATGATTTCTTATTTAATCACATAATAAGATCAGGAGAATGTGTTATTCCCAATACGGTTAGAAATGCAATACACGAGTATCGAAGAGAACATTATGGATTTGGCATTATTGTTGCTTATAAATTTGCAGATGGGACCCGGCTTTGTCCAGATTGTGCACGAGCAGCTATAGATGATTGGGACGAATTTGAAGTTGAAGGAGGGTACGTTGACCATCGTGTTAAAGCACCGCTAATAAGATTTGAAGCTATGCGGGAAAGATGCACAATCTGTGCACAGGTCTTATGTAAATTTATTAGGTGTAGAACATACTAGAGTAATGGTATGGAGGGGAGGTCTAACGAAAAGTAGTGGGGGAAAAGTAGTGGGGGAAAGAGTAGTGGGGGTATTGGTTATAAATGTTGCTTGGTAAAGGTTGATTTCATTACTGTCACAGAATAACTGGAGTAAAGATGTCTTTTCACATGGAGATAAAAACTTTTAAAATTGTCGATGAAGATTGGACATTTGTTGCAAACTTTATAAGATCGAAAGAAGATGATGGAAGTTTGATGAAAGTATTTTGCTACATATTAGAAGGGGAAGATGAACAAGTGGTAAAAGATTATTTAACAAACAGTCAAATATCAACATCCAGCTCGCAATTCATTAAATTTCTAAAAGACAATAATGTGAATGCAAAATTGGAAGTTTGGTTTTTTGTTTAAACAATATGGTGGGGGAAAAATTGAAATGGTGGGGGGAATTGTGTATAAAAGAGGGTTAAAACACAGTAGGAGGTTCATTTATTTGCTAAAACTCTTAAGAAGAACATTGTGGGAAAAATGAGTGAACCAGTGGAAAATTCAACCCCTTTAAAAAGTAAAGGAAAACAAATAACACATCCAAAATTGAGTGCTTTAGGTAAGGAACGGTGTAGGAAAGAAAGAATGGCGTTCCATCAATTGCAACTTATAGTGCCTTCATTGAATGTGTACAATACCAGGAACAAACATTGATGGGTGCAAAGAAATATATTTTGGAACTGTTGGACAAAATTGAAGTGTTAGAAAACAAACTGAAGACGAATAAAACTTCTGGTGTATGGAATTCGCCTAGTGAAATTCCTGTTTTAAAGATCGAGCCTAATGAACTTCCTGATACTTGTGCGTGGAATGCATTTCATGAACCTGATGAAGACTCTCCTATAAAGTATGAATTTCCTGCTGTGTAAAGATGACGGGTAACAAAAAATTAAAAAAAAAATAAAACAGAAAAAATACAAAAAAATTAGATGTAGAATAGAGAGCGGGGAATAGATCACTCTGTGGTAATGGAATAACATGCCACTTAGTGCTCTATTCCCCGTTCTCGCGTTAAGTTTATTTGACCTTGACCTATAAAAACATTGAGGGGGAAAGTGTTTTGGTGGGGGAAAGTGGATAAATGAGGTTCGACGCGTTGTTGTACTCATTCCGCTCATAATATTCTTGTTTCTCACATCTCGCAGTAGAATCAGAATCATGGCAAGTGGAGACAATGTTTTGGACCTTACTACAACAAAAAAGGATGAACAACGTTTGAAAGTCCCGAAAAGTCATTTTAAAGAGTCGGCTCAGGTAAGAGAGGCGAGAATAAGACAAAAATACTACAAACTGCAAAGGCTAATACCAGGAGTGCGATTGGGAGAATCAAGGACTAGAACTATCGATATGGCCGCCGACTACATCAATCAACTACTTATTGAGTTGGCCATAAAGAATGAAAGAATACAGCAGTTGGAATATGAATGCAAAAGAATTCTACTACAAGAAGATGAAGAACCTATGAACTGTGTAATGAAAGACAGTCAATAAAGAAGAAGTGGAAGAAGCTACAAAATTATTTAAAATTTTATGTGTTAGTAAAAACAATTGGTTATTAATGGGACTTGATATAAACAGTGATGAGGTTAAAAAAAAAAAAAAAAAAAAACAATCAAAAAAAATTGACATTTAATAATTGGCTGCTAATTTGGACTCACATTAGAGAGTGGGGAATAGATCACTTTGTGGTAATGGACTAACATGCCACTTAGTGCTCTATTCCCCATTCTCGCTTTAGGGGGTGTTGACCTTGACCTATTAAAATAGTCATATAAGTAGCTACACAAGAGAGTCTCCTTTATTCATTCGGAATGGCTCCCGTGGATAACACTGACTATCCTAGGAAACCTATTTTTGAAATATTATATAAAATTCAACAAGAAGATCTCGGCATGGGAGATTCGGATGACGACAACTCAGAAGTGGAAAGTGTTGACAGTATGGAAGAAGAATTAACAAGTGAGGCACCTGAAGATGTGCAAATAGACTTGACAGAGAATGAATACCCACCACCATTGGAATTTGAAGATGTCCATCATGAAACTCCAACATCTAGTCACGATCCTGATGTAGAACCAATACGTCAAAGATTGGTTTTCTGTGCAAGACGATTATTCCCGTCAGATAGCGAAGAAGAAGAAGAAGAAGATTAAAATTGGTGGGGGTAAGATGGCATAAAAAGGCGGTATGAAGAGGACGCGTTTCATTTACCTGTTAAATTTCAAAGGGTAAACATCGCTAAAATGCATCGTTGTGAGATATGTTTAGAGACTTATGAAGATGAAATATTGTTAGACATTCATAAGGAGTTGTATCACAATAGAAATGAAAATTTTACAGTAAGAGAAAATAGAAACATATCTACAGAAGAAGTAACAGCAGGACCATCTAATACACTACCAAGTTTAAGTATTCACGCATTACCCGGTAAAGTGGTGATGCATCACAAAATTCAAAACGAAAATCTGGAATTAGAACAATTTGTTGCTGAAGCTAAACCAATTGTGATCAAGATTTTAAAAGAAGAACTAAAACGATTAAACTTTATTAAATTTGGTTTGATCCTAGACGCCATGTTTATCAATGTAGAAGAAGAAATGTCACCAAGAGGATTTATAACAAAAAATCGAACCATCATGGCTAATTCGGATATTGATTCAATAATAGAAGATTGTTTTGAAGAGATTTTGACGAAAATTCAAGAACACGAAGGAAGAGGATCAGGTTGGAGTCTGGTTAGCGTCGTAGGTATGGACATAAGAGTTCACAAGCATGGTTATGGGCTGATGGGCAGCAGTTATATTGCACTCCCGAAAAGGATCAAAGATACAAAATCATGTGTAAATGTGGAAAATGAAGATATGGAATGTTTTCGATACGCCATGACCTCAACATTTGTGACACGCCATGCGCAAAGACCTGGCGTCGAATATGAAAACTACAGATATAGATATAATTTTCAAGGTATGTCTTACCCGGTAGGGTTGAAGTGTATTTCAAAATTTGAAAAACAAAATCCCGGAATATCAGTTAACGTATTTGCTTTGGACAGTTCCAATAAAGTTTATCCTTTAAAAGTGGTGAAGAACGAGCTTGCAGATCATACGGACTTGTTGTTACTTACAAAGGATGAAGTGTCACACTACGTATGGATAAAATCATTTGAAAGACTCGTCAACAAGCAGCTATCAAAAAATGAACATAAAAAAGTAATTTGTAAAAGATGTTTTTGTTTTAAAGAAGAAAGAAATGGAGGCCGAAATTGGTTACAAGAACATAAACAACTGTGTAATGAACACTTTGAAGCAAAGATTATCTTACCACCATTAAGTAAATCATACTTACAATTTGAAAAGGTGTTCCATCAGTATCGCATTCCTATAGTGGTATATGCTGATTTTGAATCAACACTTGTCCCTATTGAAGATGAAAATGTTGAAGCAAGGAAGAGTATAAAATATCAAATGCATAAGCCTAACAGTTTTTGTTTATTGGTTAAATCTACATTGGCTGAAGAACATTTAAATGGGTACGGATTAACGTCAAGACCCGTGGTGTACCGTGGTGAAGATGTTGCTGCGACATTTCTTGATCATCTATATGAAATAGCTAGGAATGTAGAAAATTTGTATAGTGATATTGTGCCAATGATACCTATGGATGAAGAAGAAGAAATTCAACATGAAAATGCCACCCATTGTTTTTTATGTAAAAATGAGTTTACTTTGAATAACTACAAAGTTAAGGATCATGATCATCTTACAGGATATTATAGGGGTGCGGCATGTAACGGATGCAACATCAATTACAAGATTCCTAGAAATATACCTGTAATACTGCATAACCTTAGCGGTTATGATGGTCATTTTATAATACCAGAATTGGGGAGAGATGACGGTGCGATTGATGTTATCGCGGAAACAACTGAAAAGTTTATAAGCTTTAGTAAGAAGATTGGAAATATAAAATTACGATTTTTAGATTCGTACCGGTTTATGCCGTGCAGTTTATCGAGACTTTCAGAAAATCTCAGGAAAGAAGATTTAATAGAAACAAGAATGATTGTGAATAACGATAAATTGGATCTAGTTCTTCGCAAAGGTGTTTTCCCTTATGATTATATCGACAGTTTGGAAAGATTTGAAGAAACCTCACTTCCACCTAGAGAAGCTTTTAAGAGTAAATTATACGAAGAGGACATCAGTGAGGAAGATTATCAACACGCTTGTAAGGTATGGAATGAATTAGGGATGAGAACTTTGGGAGAATATTCAGATTTCTACGTTAAATTGGATGTGACACTATTATGTGACATAATGGAAGAATTTAGGAATACCTGTTTAAAAGCATACGGAATAGACCCTCTTCATTCGTACACAGCTCCCGGATTGGCATGGCAGGCCATGTTAAAAGAAACAAACTGTAAACTTCAACTACTAACCGATATAGATATGGTGTTGATGATAGAGTCTGGTATCCGAGGAGGATTAACGCAAAGTGTAACCAGATATGTAAAAGCCAACAATAAATACCTCCCCAACTATGACGCGTCACAACCAAGTACATTTATAGGTTATTTTGACGCGAATAACCTATATGGATGGGCTATGTCAAAACCCCTTCCATATGATAATTTTAAATGGGTTGATCCAAATTCGATTGATAACATCGCCGATATCCCTAAACACGGAGATACCGGTTACATCTTTGACGTTGATTTTGAGTACCCCGAACATCTTCACGACCACCATTACGACTTGCCGCTATTAGCAAAAACAGAAGTATCTCCGACTGGTAGATGGCCGAAATTAATGATGACACTCACCAACAAGACGAGGTATGTAGCACATTATTGGACAGTACAACAAGCGTTAGAGATGGGATTAAGAATTACCAAAATTAATAGGGTGTTACAATTTTCTCAATCCTGTTGGTTGAAATCCTATATAGATAACAACACTAGAAGAAGAACTGCAGCGACGTCCAATTTTGAAAAGGATTTCTTTAAATTGATGAATAATGCTATATTCGGCAAAACATTAGAAAACAAGAGGAATCACAAAGATTTAACATTGGTTAATGATGCAACAAAATTACAAAAGTTGGTCCAAAAACCAAACTTAGCATCTTCAATAATTATTAATGAAAACCTTGTTGCCGTTTCTATGAACAAAATTTCAATTAAGATGGATCGCCCTGTTTATGTCGGAATGTCCATTTTAGACATATCAAAAACTCATATGTACGATTTTCATTATAATAAAATGGTGAAACATTATGGAAGAGAGAACATTGGAATCGCATACATGGACACTGACGCATTCATCTATTGGATTATAACCAATGATATGTATGAAGACCTACGCACTTTTATTTATAAAGATGATTTTGATTTTTCTGACTATCCGCAACACCATCCTAACTACGACAATGGAATAAACAAGAAAGTCTTAGGAAAATTCAAAGATGAAACCAATGGTGCGCCTATGGAAGAGATTGTGGCTTTGATGTCCAAGCTTTATTCGTTTCAACTATACATAAGTGAAAAAGAAGAACATCAAGTTGTGAAGAAGGCAAAAGGCATTAAAACATCATATCTAAAGAAGAATGTACAATTTGAACATTTTAAAAGATGTCTGTTTGAAAATATAGAAACCACAGCAACTTTTAATACGATAAGAAGCTTCAACCATCAAGTTTACAGTGTTAAACAAACCAAATGGGCGCTAAGCTACAAGGATGACAAGAGGCATATCCAGCAAGACAATATACACACTCTTCCCTTTGGACATTATTCATTAACTCCTATCGACCAATAAAACCTGTTCTTCGTCCTTTCACCTACTTCCTTTTTTCCTTTCCGTAAAAAAGAGGGGAGCATGGCAAGCCCAATGCCATGCCCCCTCTTTTTTACACAGCTATTATTCGGCCTTGACCCATATTTGTTAATAATATAAAAGAAGACAAACCAGTCTGAGGATTAGTATTTTTTCAACCGGCGTGGAAACAACATCTAAGAATGAAAGGACTGAAGGATAAGATTGTACATGAACTTCATAAACCGGCAAGAAGAAAATTTCCAAGAAGAAATACAGTTATTAAAGGAATGAACGATCTCTACCAAGCCGATCTCATCGAAATGATACCGCATAGTAAATTAAATAAAGGATTTAAATATATATTAGCGATTATAGACTGTTTTACCAAGCTCGCTGACGCTTTACCGCTTAAGGACAAGAGTGGGAAAAGTGTTACAAAAGCTATGGAAACGGCTATTAAAAGAAATAAACTTGTCATAAAACATTTACAAACTGATGATGGAAAAGAATATTTCAATAAGGAATTTGCAACATTAATGAAAAAATATAACATAAATCATTATTCTACAAATTCGGAAGTCAAAGCTTCGATAATAGAACGATTCAATAGAACGTTGAAAGGAGCGATGTACAAAACATTTTCCAAACGAGGATCGTATGTGTAATACGATATATTACCGCAGCTTATAAAAGAGTACAATAACAAATATCATCGCACTATTGGTATGAAACCTATCCAAGTAAATAGCGGCAATGCTAAGCTTGTTTTGGAGCGTATTAAAAAAAATACGGCTCCCAAAATTGAAAGATTAAAACCTAAAAAGTTTAAAGTAAACGATAAGGTGCGTATAAGTAAATACAAAGGGGTTTTCAGTAAGAGATATCTACCAAACTGGACTAACGAAGTATTTACAATCTACAAGGTGCAGCCGACAATACCAGAAACGTACATTTTAAAGGACAACAAAGGTGAACTACTTCAAGGCGGATTCTATGGGCATGAACTATTGAAATCAACAGTTGGCGATGTATATCTTGTCGAAAAGGTTTTACAAAGAAAAAAGGATAAAGTTAAAGTCCGTTGGTTGGGATTTGACAAGAGTGAAGATTCTTGGATTCCTACAAAAGACTTGGTATAATACTTTGATAACTCATTATGTGTTCAACCTTTAAACAAGATGGATATTGTACAGCAAAAGGAACGATTTAATATTAATAACATAGATGAATTGACAGTGGATAGTGACAAGTTAAACCGTGGTAAACATGGGGAATTACTACCGAACTCCATAAGATGTTTAATAACCGGTCCTTCAAATTGTGGAAAAACAAATGTTGTTTTTAACCTTATAACTAATCCAAAAGGACTACGTTTTAACAATATATACATTTTTTCAAAATCTTTGCAACAACCTAAATACCAGTTGTTGGATAAAGTATTAGCGAGTGTACCAGAAGTAAATTTCTACAAGTTTAATGCCAGTGAAACAATTATACAACCAAACGAAGCTAAACCATTTTCTGTATTTATATTTGACGATGTATCATGTGAGAATCACGACACAATCAGAAGTTATTTCGCAATGGGAAGACATCATAATATTGACAGTATTTATATTGGTCAAACCTACAGTAAAATTCCAAAACAACTTATAAGGGATAATGCTAACTTGCTGATAATATTCAAGCAAGATGAAACAAATTTAAAACACGTATATAACGATCATGTCAATGCGGATATGACATTTGATAAATTTAAAGAGATGTGCGGCAAAGCGTGGGCTGAAAAGTACGGCTTTCTCGTAATTATGAAAGATGAAGCTATAAAAGATGGAAGATATCGGATAGGGTTGGACAAATTTGTATTAATCCATTGATTGAACGGCGGTACGTCTAGTAATGAATCAGACTTCACAGTGTAAACATGGTGAATCAGGAAAAACTATTGAAAGAAATAAAATCACTCAGCGATTCTATTAGGATGAAGAATCGCGCATTAAGGATGGGTTTAAGTGAACGAGAAGAATTTCTGGAGACTACATTTAAACCTATTACGGAACCATTAAAACAGATATCAGAGACCATTGGTAAACCTCGTTATGAAGGAGATGTTTTACTACCAGTTTCTAAACAAGAAGTACAAGCTTTAAAAAAAGACGACGATGATTCATATACAAGTGCTAGTGAATTTTCGCAAGAAGAAACAAAAGAAGAAGAAGAAGAACCAATTATTAAAAAAGAAGAAGAAGAAGAAGAACACCCAATACCTGAAGCAGAACAATCCATTCCAAATCTAACTCAATTGAGTAGCGATATATTACAACATGGACCTCTTGGAAGGAAATACATAATGAAAATGTTACATGACATGAAAGCTAACCCTAATTTAAGCAAATCACACGTATACGGAGCAAGGATTGATGGGAATGAATTGAAAATCGGTGATTCAAAGCTTGAAATAACTCAGGACGATTACATCATTATCGGCGAGCATAAATATAAAGGAACAAAAGGGTTGTATGAATTAATTTTTAAAAACATACCACTAAGGTATTCAATCAAAGATTTAAATGTTTTTAAAGAAATTCTACAAAATACCAACGCTCATAAAAGGAATTACTCAAAGGATGCGATGATTAATCGTTCACGTGCAACGAAATATAACATCGTTATTAAAAAGCTATTTCCACCACGAAAATTGCCAACATTGCGTACCGCACCGGCGCTAAAACAACCGCTAAAAAGAAAATCTTTATCACTTATGGATTTATCACTTCTTGAACAACATGGGAAAAAGAGTAAAGGAGATACTTCAACATCTGGTAAAGGACTTATGAAAAATCTGTACAACACAAATGTGATCTACTACAGAGACATCAATAAATTGGTTGACAGGATGAGACTATTACATGAAGCCATGGAAGCCGGTCATACGGGATTAAATAATGAATGGGTGGCTCTGGTTGATGAACTTAGGAATCGCGGCGTAGTTGTATAATTGTCCGCGGATATATATAAAAGAATTGTAAGCGTATAATGTATCAGTTCTAACATGAGTGTCGACAAGTTCGGACGGTACTCCGCGTTAGGGGTGCAAGTCGGAGAAGACAGAAAAAGAGGCGGTTTACCACAAACTCCTGAAGGTGACTATAACATAAGTAATAAACGTTTAAAACTAGTTAAAGATCCAGAAGAAGATACTGATGGAGCAAATTTAAAAACAGTTAAAGAAGCTACTTCTACATCATTGAAATTAGACAAGAATACTTACGATATCAAATCGCATAGAATAATTAATGTTGGTAAACCAACTGATAGTTCTGATGCAATTAATAAAGAGTATTTATCATCTGAACTTTCAAATACTTTAAAATTGCAGTGGGGTAATAATTTAAAAGATGGACAGACATATGATGCTGGGAATCATAGGATAACAAACGTGGCAAATCCAAAAAATAATAAAGATTCAGTTAATAAAGAATATTTACATTCTATAATACCGGAAAAGACTCAACGCGGATTTTCTTTTTATAAATTTATAATAAATGACATTGGATACCCAAAGGAAGACGGCGATGCTGTAAACCTGAAATACATCAAGGACAACTGTATTTTACAAGATGGTGATGAAGTCGATTGTCATGGGAAAGTGTTGTCAAATGTAAAGTTCGCTTCTCAACCAAAAGACGCTGTTACTATGGAACAATTATCTAAAGAATTAAAAAGGGGAACATCAAATTTTGTAAAACATGAAGATGCCGTGCTAAAGCGAGGAGATACATTTATACATGGAAATGAAAAGTTTGATTTAATGCAAGGAAATAATGATGAATGGGATGCAGGACATAAAACAATAACAAATGGAAGATTTGGTATAAAAGATACAGATGTACCTCTAATGGTGCAAACATTAATTGCGAGTGGTGGTACATTAGGTACATACAATGGTCGTAATAGAAGAATAAAAGATATTTATCCTGGTTATGAAGATGATGATTGTGTTACATTAAGACAAACAATAACTTGGGATAAACACTTTGGGACCAAATATGATGCAAAGATGAAGAAAATAATTAATATTTTACCAGGAGAAGATTTAAATGATGCTGCTACTATTGGACAAGTCATAACAACGTCGAAAAGTGATTCGACTGCTTACACGTGTAATGATAAACGTATTATGCAGTTACACGATCCCCAACATCCAAAAGATGCTGTAACTTTAGACTGTTTAATAAGAATAGTGGGCAATTTACTTATCGATACCCACAATCATATAGCTAGTACAACGAGTCATGTGATGATTCAACCCGATGAACGAGAAGCTTGGATTAAAAATAGAATCATAAATCAGTATATAATTAATTTGAATAATTAAGTATTTAAATATGAAAATTGTGCACGAGTTATTCATTCGTGTAAAGCATCTCGTAGAGTAAACACGCCGGCTATATAAGACGACACAATGAAGACCGCACCGCTCAGTCGTCGTCAAGACAGCGTCAAGAAAGGACGTGGTATAACATCAGCCGCGTTATCCCTGCTCAGACGGATTCCTGTTGGTGCTGTTCTAAATCGAGCGATAGACGCTCTACCATACGAATTTCATCTGCCCGGAGGTTATCAATATTGTGGACCCGGAACTAAGTTGGCAAAACGTTTAGCAAGAGGGGATCCTGGAATTAATAAATTGGATCAAGCCTGCAAAGAACACGATATAGCGTATTCCAAGTTTGCAGATTCAACGAATAGATCGATAGCGGATAGAGTGTTAGCGGAAAAAGCTTGGCAAAGAGTGAAATCAAGTGACGCAAGTATTGCAGAAAAAGCAGCCGCTTGGGCAGTTACTACAGCCATGAAGGGTAAAACAAAATTTGGTGGCGGGAAACGTCGTAGAGGACGGCCTGCAAAGAGAAGAGCTCCCAAAAGAGGTGGAAACATTAAGAAAAGACGTCGTAGGACTCGTAAAGCAAAGGCGAAGAAAACTTCCGTTTGGTCGATGGTAAAAAACGGAGCAGGTCTATACCTAAGACCGTACCGTGTATACTAAATAAGAACAATCAATTGATAATTCCAAATAAAGCCTTGACAAATTATCAATTATCAAATTATGTGAAATGTTTAAGAATACCATTTTTTAGAGGAGTTTTTATGAAAGACGCATTACCAAATGAAATATGGAAAAATGAAACTGGAATAGTAAATTTGGATTCCACTCATGGTCCAGGAACTCATTGGGTATGCTATAAAAAACTCGGACAGAACGTTTACTACTTTGACAGTTTTGGCAATCTACCACCGCCGAAAGAACTTCAACACTATTTTCGGAACTCCGAAAATATATTTTACAATTACAAAAGAGAACAACCCAACAATACAGAAATATGTGGACATTTATGTTTGGAGTTTTTAGCGAAAAGCGTCAGTCAACTTTGAGATGTCATCGTATACAGTGTCACTGAGTGGAAATTCATCCACACTGAAAAGCACTCTTTTCCAAGCACTACGTTTATCCAAGGATAGACTGTGGGAAGCTGCACTATTGGATTTTACTACGTACAATTCAATTCCCAACGTCACGGAGGGAAAAAACAATTTACTACATTATTACGAGAGTAAAGATGAAAAAGGAAATTATTCGCAATTGAAGGTAATAACTTTATCTACCGGATCGTATGAAATAGACGATATAAACCAAGTATTACAGAAGCAGCTAGGAGAAGAAAATATCAGTATAAAAGGAAATAACAATACTTTAAAAGCGGAAATCACTTCAAAGTATTATATAGATTTAAGTTTAGAAAATTCAATCGGTAGTTTACTGGGATTTTCAGATAAGAAAAGAAAAATCTTAGATCCCGGACCTACTCATACAGGTGATACCACAGTAACAATATTAAAGGTTAATAGTATTGATATAACATGCAATATCATACACGGATCGTATAGAGACGGGGTAAATCAACATATTTTACATACATTTTATCCAACAGTGGCTCCCGGTTTTAAAATAGTTGAGAAACCACAAAACCTGATATACCTACCATTGAACACCAGTTTCATTTCGGACATCGTACTGAACATATCGGATCAGGACGGTAACAGTGTTGACTTTAGAGGAGAAACCATTACAATACGGTTACACGTAAAAGCGGTGTCATAAGTTCAACATGGGATTGACATTTAAACCGCAACGGAAGAGCCGAGACCTCAGTAGCTCTTCAACATTGGACGAGTTAACACCGGACAACATTCGTTTCCTGCAAAAGATCGGACTAAGACTTACCAACGATGGATATCCTGGATATATCTCAAGGGCCGACGTTCGACGAAACACTATGGGAGAAGGAATATCACACGCACAACCCTTACACTTCATCAAAATTAAACAATAACGATGAAATAAGGATCCCCATTCAACAACAGGACATTTACACGTTACCGTGTGAAAGTTACTTGTACATCGAAGGACGGGTATTAAAATTGGATGGAAAAACCGCTTCAACGGTTCCTTTTATAAATAACCCGATGGCATATCTTTTTGATGAAATAAGATATGAAATATCAGGAGTGACGGTTGATTCGACAAAAAAGGTCGGTCTAACAACGACGCTGAAAGGATTAACATCATTAACACCGCATGAGAAAAATTCAATAGTCACCGCCGGATGGGTTGCTCCCGATAAAGACACTATAACACCGGATTCCAATGGTCATTTTGACTTTCATGTCCCTTTACGTTTGCTTTTGGGATTCGCTGAAGATTACAGACGGATAATAATAAATGTCAAACAAGAATTGGTATTACTCAGATCTTCAACTAACAAGGACTTGATACTTGCAGACCCTGGAACTACGGAAGCCAAACTGGAATGGCAGCTACAGTTGGATAAAGTCGTGTGGAGAGTACCGCATGTCAGATTAGCCGATGAACACAGAATCGTATTGTTGAGAAAGTTGAAATCTGACCGTGATATCGTCATGCCGTTTAGAAGTTGGGAATTCCATGAATATCCCACACTACCTCAAACAGAGCGTCAAACATGGACTGTCAAGACGTCCACTTATCTAGAACGGGCACGGTACGTAATACTCGGTTTCCAGACTAAACGAAAAGATGTTATAACTTCGCACGCCGGTCAATTTGACCATTGCAAAATAAAGAATTGTAAAGTTTTTCTAAACTCTCAATTCTTTCCTTATGACAATCTAAATGTCATGTTTAGTAAAAAACGCTATTCAATCTTGTACGATATGTATGCGAGGTTTCAATCGTCATATTACGGGAAGACAAATACACCGCTATTATCGCCGGAACAGTTTTTCTCCAAAGCCCCAATAGTCGTTATCGATTGTTCAAAACAAAACGAATCCGTGAAATCGTCCAGTGTGGATATAAAAATCGAAATGGAGTTTGAAGAAGCAATACCGGACGGAACTTCGGCATACTGTTTAATTATACATGACAAGATAGTGACTTACACTCCATTAACAGGAATTGTTAAAAATGTGTTGTAAAAAAACTGTTTTTTTTTTGCGGTCGACGCAAATGTTATAAAAGGGGGGAAAGAGAATGAAAATCTCATTATATTTCTGACCGTCGTATGGGAAGCATCGTCCGCAAGATGAGCTCTCCTACTGCAAATACTAACGAAGAAGAAACTACTCCTCCCATGGGTGACAATAGTTTGGATATAGAAAAACAAGTCGAACAAGAAATGGACGAGTTCCTCAAGTTTAAACATAAGAAAAAAGAAGAGGAAGTTGAAAAAGGAGTAAAAAGAAGAAAGATCGATGACACCATCTCCACCAATATTTTGACAGAAGTATTTCTCAGGATCTACTATCCCATCTCTTCTTGTATGACAAAGAGCGTGTCCGCCGGAGTTATAAAATCATTGGATTATTCGCCAACTGTTATTTTAAATCACGGATCTAAAATGGTGGCCTTCACTGAAATTTCCTGGGAATCGTTTAGAAAACATCTACATCTTTTGGAATGTTATTTGAGTAACAACACATTTGGAAGAAGGACAAAATTAAGTCTGCTGGAATCCAATATCGAAATCGATATAGTGAAACATCGAGGTGGACAAATCGTCCGCTTTCGAGATTTAACCAAGCATGAGATGAAGATACACCTGACAAAAGATGAATTCTACAGTCTAAGTTGTGCTACCGGTCCTGTCACAAGATATCTAAAACAGCTAATATTTTCAAGTGCAATTATAAAAGAGTATCTAACCGATACATTGGATAGGCAACCGTATGTGCCGATTCTGTACGGTCCCGTAGATACGTCCATCTTCAATAGGATACCTCATGAAGTTGACATGTGGAGACAGTTGCACAACTATCAGACTAACTACAGTATAGATGAGCAAGCCCAAGAGGTGAACGAAGAAGGCTCATTCAATAATTGATAAGTGTAGACCCTCGGGTATAAAAGAGCGTGCACCGCGGTTTTGCAAACAGTCGTTTACCAACCTTCGTCATGAACAAACGAGTTTCGTTTTCTAACAAATCGGAAGTAATGGAAGTGAGACGAGGTATAATTGAATTCCAAGCGTTCCGCGGTAACGACGGAAGTTTTATCATAAAAGAGTTAGTAGTTTTAGATATGAACACATCTGTAGTTTATCACTATTTATTCCAACCGCCACTACCGTTTAACAGATTAACTACCAAAGCGAGAGTAACGAACAAGTGGTTGATGAAATACTTTCACAACTTGAGATGGGATGAAGGTTTTGTACACTACAGTATGATGCCGCAAATCATGAATCATTACTGCAAAGAATTTAAAATTATTTACACAAAAGGAGTGGAAAAAGCCAGTTGGATACAGAAGTTTACAAACCACGAAGTGTTAAATGTCCAGGTGGACAGGGATTTCCAATGTCATTTCGGCAACATTTGTATTTCATCGAAAAACTTTAAACATCGTCAATCGCAATGCGCCTTGAAGAACGCTTATCGCTTGAACGCGTATCTCCAACAGAGTGGTGGGGGATGGGAAGGGTATAAAAGCGAGGGGACAACCATGACCGGGCATGAGTATTACTCTAGCCACCGAGCAGTCAACACTTCACACGCAGATTCGCAAGACTAAGAATATTATCAACGAAAAAAGAAGAAGTAAAAAATGGCAACGCAAACATTTTTACAATCGCTTGTCGATCAGTTCAACAAACATTCCAAGTCCACAATCCTACCCACTAAAAGATGTTCGGAATTGAAGGAAGAAAAGCATTACATCATCCACACCATCAAGAAGATGGAAACAACTGTCGGAGACGCCATCAACTGCACGCTGAGTGAAGCGCCCTACTCGCCTGGTGATGAACCGAAGTTTCAAATCTTTCTTCCCAAACGCTTCGTCCAACTTCTGCAGAACGAAGATCTACGGCTCATCCATCCCGGAGCTCTCTACTTGGCGTCCCACGGTCCGAGCGGAAGTAATTCTACAGAGCTCACGCTTCACGTCATGCCTAACGCCAACAGTTAATCTGTAATTTCATATTGTTCTTGTAAACTTTTGTAAAATATTTCTAAATAAATGAATAACAATAAAAAAAAAAATAAAATAAAAAACACATATAAAGCAGCATATCGGTATGTGTTTGTACACATATCGGTATGCTGCCTTATATAAAAAACAATTTCGGGTGACCTTGACCTAGTTTCAAAAACTATATAAATGGAGCAATGTCCGTAAGAATTCGCTCAGTCTACGACTACCTTCAGTGCTGTACACATCTCCGTTGGTGATAGCACAATGTCTCTCAAGATCAAGTGTGCATCATACGATACCTCCACTATTACAACTTTTGAACAGCTCGACAATTTCACTAATGAATTGCGAGTGCTTCTTGCCGGTGGTTATCACTTGAACGTTGACACCTATGTAACAAACAAGAGGATGTTCTCCAAACAGAACTTCTGCGATGAAGAATTGTTCTTTCCCACACAGGCGGCGACAACATCCGCTCCATCTACTAAACCAATGTCAAATTCCACAAATACTACTAAATGACAAAGCATGACGGCAACAAGGGTTCGCTGTAAAATTTCGCTATAAAACGAGGGATCAACTCCAACAGAATCATCATTTGCTCTCCTACGGTCGCAGCGATAACAACCACTGCCGCCATGTTATACCGAATGATGATTGAATTCAATGGGAAGATCTACGGAAAGGACTATAGAACCGTAGAAGAGATGAGCGCCGATCTCAGTGTATTGACTAGAGAAGGGTTCCAACCAAAACTGATCCTGAAGTTTCCAGAAGTGCACCCGCTATCCACTGAAGAACTCATCGCCATGGCTAGAGCGAACAAGCAGGAACAGAATATTAAGAAAGAACCTAAAGAAGAAGAAGAAGAAAAGGACAAGCCAGCATCATAAATAAAAAAAAAAAAAAAACATCTTACATTTGTAAGATGATCTTTTTTAAAACTCCATTTGGATGACCTTGAGATTACCCCCACCACTTTTATTGATCTATAAAACACGCTATCCTACACTGTACAACTTCATTTCTTGCCAACACTTGGAAGCGGCAACATGGAGGAGAAGAACAACGAGGACGCACCGCGCTACTGTTGTGAACAGAAATGCACAGATTTAGGAAGATGGATGGTAGACGGATTAGCTTGTACAAAGTGCGAATTCTTCGGATCCTGTTACTGCAAGTGCAAGACAAAGCAACTACCGCCACCAGAATTGCGAACCTTCAAGATTTATAAATCACGATACTTCCACACTTGCTGTCCCCAGAAGTGTATCAAATTTCATCCGCAAAAACTTGCCACTTGTCGAAAGTGCAATGCATATTATAAAGACGACTTTTGTACATGCATCATAAGTGCGTGCAAGTACAGATCAGATTGGTCTTCTGATCCTGTTGAAACTTCAGATGTATAGCTGTAGTCACTGACTGCAGCCCTTTTTTAAAATTCCATTTGATTGACCTTGAGATTACCCCCACCACTTTTTTTACAATATATATTCTACGGATCATTCCATACGCTTCTCATTCTTATTTCATTACTCGCACTGACAACAACATGGATGATAAATTCATTTCCTTTCAACATTTAATTACCAACAGAGAAGAGATGGAAGAACTATTCCAAAACTTACTGACAGTCATTGATAGCTATCCTTTAAGATGGATCAACATCACGGTGCAATATGTCAATCCTACCACAATATTTTCATCCTCGTCATCTTCTCCTGGCACCTCCATGTCTTCATCGTCGCAAAGTGCAGAGGAAGAGGAACAGACTACTAATGGTGTTAAAATTGTTGAATTAAACGACGAGGAACAAGAAATGCAAGCTCTGGTTAAATATAAATTTAATATTTAATTTACAAACTAAGTATTACTATTTTCTACATTGTGTTACAGCTAGCGCTTATCTTCGTACGGCTCCCACAACCTATCCCGACGGCGTTTCGCGGCGAACTGCGATGACCGAAGTTCCCTCGTTCCCCACCCGGGCTTCGCCCCACCACTGTCCTCCCCCCACTCTTTTCTTCGCCCCACCGCTGTCCTCCCCCCCCCCACTCTTTTCTTCCCCCACCACGGTACCCCTACCGAATATAGGCGGCCGCCTCACCTCCGCTCGCCATTTGTTCGCCGACTCCCGAACGATGAGCGGCTTTCCTTTAGCGACAAGTACAAATACATTTACCGTAAAGTCGCAACAAGACTTGAAGGATATTTTTGAAACTTTGAGTGACGTAGTCAGCGCTCCCAACAACACCATCACCATGACTGTGGAGATCTCCTACAATTGTCCACAATGCGAGGAGATGGAGAGCGAGGACATCGAACCTGCAGGCGGCACTCCTCCACCTTCCGAGGCTGCACCTTCCGACACAGCTGACGATGAGGTTTAGTCAAAGACAACTGTTTTTTTTTTCTTCACCCCCCACCACTCTACAATAAATATGCACTGCATTCGTCTTCGCTTCTCATTTCATCGCCGACTTTCCGACCATCAACACCGCTCCCGTTTTTTCCCCCACCACAAACTAAAAAACACGCACACAGACATGATGGACGACGTTACGCTCAGATCACGATTGGAGGAGGACAGACTCAGACTGGAAATCAACAGGCTGCAATTGGAAACGGCGAACCAACAAGGCATGGTCCGCCTGCTGCAACTGTTCAAATGCGTACTGTGCATGCTGTGCGTCTACCTCCATTTCGCCATCACCTTCGGCGTCTACCACTGCGTCAACGGTGCACGACGCTCCAACGCCTCTCTGCACAACAACAACAACGACACTATTTTAATTTAAATTAATTAAAATAAATAAACTAAAAAAAACCCTCCCTCGGCCCGCCGCTCCCGCTCCGATCCGACCCGTCCCGAGTCCCCGCCCCGACTGAGCCCCTCGCGGCTCCGCTTTTTTAAAACTCCCTCCGGATGGCCTTGACCCACTTACAAAACACATCCATCACTGTCATCCACACCTGCCGGTTCGAACCGCTTGGCCTTGAAATGGGCCAGAACCGGCAAAACCCCACTACTAGTGTATACGAGTAACACAGGTTTTAGTTTGAAAAAAAAACTAATTTCAATAAAAACACTTTATTGAATCTTTATTTGATAAAGATTCTGTATCGGTTACAGTATAGTTACTTTTACAAACATCAGAATTGAAAGGCTCATCACAATAAAAAAAAATCGCTAAGATAATCAGAAACATCATCTAACGATTCTGTACTAGGACCTGATATAAAGTTATCTGTGTCAAGACTTAAACTAAGGTTATTATTAAAATGTTCCTCACTTTCACTTTGAGAGTTATCTACTAATTCACAAAGTATGGTGTTGACATTTTTAGCTATTTTGCGACGGTACTGTCTGTTTATTTTATATGTTCACGTTTGCGCCGCTGCGATGGGCCGGCGACGTTCTCTTCCTCCATCACGACCTCACACGAAACGAAAATAATTTATAATGGCGGTTGTATATTCTAAATCTAAATCTAAATCTTCATTGTGGTCGCATTCATCTAGGTGTCATTATCGATTACGGATTATTTGTGATTATGGATGATTGCGGTTGCTGGACGACTTGAGAGGTAGGTTTCTGGGTGGCTTGAGGGATATGTTCTGACGAAAGTCACCATTTCAGGCTGAGTGACTTGAATGGGCTGGTTCTTCAGTTTGGCCTTACCTTTTTCCACACCAACACTTATTGCAATTATTACAACAATTATTAGTTTGTAACATATATGTTATATAAGAATTGGAGTTCTTCCTAGGATACATATATCTCGGATTCTTGAAGACTTATATTTATAATGTTCCACACGTTCAACAGTGTCGCAACTACAGGTGACTGACCGTGGGTCACCGCAGGAGTGAAGGACCAGCTGCCTAGGGCTTGGATCACATTCACTTTTAAAGACAACTGGTAAGCACGTTGTTTTTTTAATATTTAGAGTGAGAGTATTTTGATCCAGCCAGCGCTTGATCCTTATCAGGTCGGAAGAAGCCTGAGCGTATACTTCATCCCACGTGCAGCCGGTGGAAACCACGGCCGTGTCGTCCGCAAAGAGAAACAATTTTCCACCCACGTTCAGTTTGGTTAAATTATTTATATAAATTAAAAACAACAAAGGTCCAAGATTGCTACCTTGTACGACCCCGTAGTCAATGTTTGTTTTGCCACTTTCCTTTAAATTGCGTGAGTTTCTCCACGATTATCGAGCATGCCAGAGTACTAGTCCAAAACCTTGAGGATAAAGCAACGAATACTGGAAAGGGACTTAGGGTACTTAGCAATTTAGGTCGGTTAGGGGAACCGATTCTCCAGATGGTTAATGTTCGAGGTTCACTTACAAATCCATCAGTATTGAGGACAGCATTCACTAGCACGCCTATCGGATTAATGATATCAGCGATCTCTTGTCATACTTTATTCTTCTTCTCGACATTACTCCCATGAATCAATAATATCTTGAATTACTACTTCTTTTCTCTCGACAAGTTAACTTTGAACATCGTAGATGGAAATGACCATGGTCCTCTTCTTATTATTGAAAACGTTTCTGAAATACAGTATTGTTAATGTGCTGTACACTAAAATCACGTAAAACGATTCAACAAAACATTACTATCTTGTTTAAACATTTTTGCCACATCAACATTTGTAAATAATTTTTATCTATAAAACATTTATACATTTATTTATTTCTCTATTATAATGAGAAAAAAAAATAATGGATATAAATAAATACAGTTCGCCAGCATGACATAACATTGCAGTTAATCTTAAAAAGCATTGGTCTATATAAAGAGTCTTACTTAATTTACAATTTAGCTCCTAAATATACATCGTAATGATTCGGCAGAAATTACTCAAGAGTTAAATTGCGACTTTAAAGTCGCTCTACTTTTTAAGTGACATTCCTACCATTCTTCATAACCTAATGCTCGATCCCATCGTCCTGTTTACTAAAAGGAGTGACTGTTACATTCTGTAGAGACCCCTTTCTTAAGGTGCTCGAAGAGATACTTGATTACGCGACGAGTCGTCTCAAGCTCGAAATTTATATGAGCCTCATATTTCAAAATAAGCGCAGCATTACTCGGCATGACCCGATCATGGATTGTCTTATTTCTTGAATTTTATTGTCCATTTATCGTCGTAATCTTGCCTATATTGGATGAAACCCCTGTCGTCAACATGGGAGTCTACACTTTGGCCAGGACAAGACTTCTTGTTTCCTCCCAAGTTGCACTATAACGGAAATTGATGGAAAAACGTCGGGAAACCCAGCCGAGAGACGAGAGACATGACATTCTCGTAATGCACCTTTAGGGAAGGTCAATACATGGTGCTTAATGCCTTTAAAAAGGAAAACGCCACAGATTTATGTACCTATTTCTAAAAAATATTATTAGCAATATTAGTTTCAAATTTTTACCACTTGTTTTGGATATTGTAAAGAAGAGATAGAAGCTCAGCCAAGAAAAAAATGAAAATTAACATTTTTAAAATATATCAATTTTGAAAGAAATTTAGCGTTTTCATAGCAACAATATATATTTTATTTTTCATGCACAGTTACACGCACTTACATTATTTTGATTCAGTAGGTAGTTAGTTATAGACCATGTTAGTGTGGAGAAAAAAAATTTAAGTCTGTAAGTTATTTCAAACCAGAGATATAGGTACATATATATACATAAAAGTACAGGTTTCGGGAAATCGAGTTTGAAGCAAAATCTCACTTTTAAAATTCCCCAGCGCCATATTGGCAGGCTTCTTCCTCTGCAATACCTTCTTTCTTCCTCTTCATTTGCCTTCTTTTAATACTGGCTTTCTTGGTCATTTCTAAAGCAGCTTTCTCAGCTTTTCTAAGGCGTGTCACATCAATTTTGCGCAAAGCGAGACGAGTATTTTTGCCCACGTTTACTCCAAGATTTTCTACTCTAGTTTTTGGTAGAGCACTATCATTGAATGTCAGAGCTGCATCCAGTGCTCCACATTTTAATGTAGGTAGTAAAACCTACAAATACTCTTTTTGGGATCTTTGACCAAATGAGATGGTTTAGGCTCTCGTTTGGATTTTGCGTTTTGCCATGTAAGCATTTACTATTTACCTAGCAACTGATCAGAGATAAGTCAGTAAATATTTGTTTGATGTTCAACAAAACTTCCTTCGGAAGTGAATTTTTGTGAGAATGACTCTCACCTATAGCCTTGGCTCTCTGGTACTTACACCAGGACTCGGGCCCCACTGGGCAGAACTTGTGGTTGGGGGCTTGGTCAGTTGGCATCTTGTAATACATTGCCCATACTGCCTTTTTCAAATTCTTTACATTGTCAGCATTTCTTCTAATGGCCAAGCCATAGTAAGACTGAAGTAGGAAAATTTGAGAATTGGTTAGCATACCCTTTCCAAAAAGGCCTTTCCCATCTTTTCACTTTAGGCCGCGTGATTTGTTTTTCAATCGGCTCAGTCGGGATCCCATCCGTTTTTTAATGTGATCCACGCATTCTTTTTTGTACTTCAAAATACCTCAAAAGTTTTTGTACTTCAATTTCATTTCCATAGGGCTTAGCATTTTGTACTGTTACATAAGCAGATGAATCACCATCGCCTAAGAACCTGGTGTACTGTGCATTTCTTTTTGATTCGGAACGTTTGAAAATATTTAGAATACCAACGGATTCCATTCCTCCGCTACTGCCTTCATAGTTTCTTAGGCAACCTTCATGTGTTCCTTTATTATGTGGGTTTTTTATACACCCCTGGCAGTATTTGAACATAACTTCCAAATCTAAAACCTTCCCAATGTCAAAGGATGTGGCAGTGACAATGCCATTGAGGGACGTGTAGCCCCGCTTCTGCAACGTCCGATCAAAAGCAGCTGCGATTTGTTTGTCACCTGAATTTTCCAAAACAGCCTCTTCAGCTGCTTTTCTCGTAGATTGTTCTACAGCAGGTTCCAATGTATCTACTAGGGCTTTTATATCCCCAACAGCACAGGGAGCTTGGTCCAAACTTGTTCCATGTCTAACAAGCCAAGCTACCAAGCTTGGTTTAAGCTTAGGAGGCCAAGTCTATAGGCTTGGTTTGGAGTTGTTTTAAAGATCGAAGTTGGCAGTTCGTGAACTTGTTCCAAGCTCCCACTCCCAAGCTCATTCCAAGTTTAAACACCAAACTCCCGCCAAACTCTAATAACCAAACCCACTCTAAGCTTGTCCTGAACTCATTTTTAACTTGCTCCAGAATTGGAGTGATTAAAGATGCTCATATTAAGTTTAGTGGGAGCTTGTTTTAAGCTCCCGTCAAACTTGGTTTTAACATACGTGAGTGAACTGGTTTTAGGCTCATTTTAAGCTCATTTTATACTTACTCCAAACTTTGATAACCAAGCTTCATAAAGCAGGGCTATATTAAGTTTAGTGGGAGCTTGTTTTAAGCTCCCGTCAGACTTGGTTTTAACTTAGGCGAATGAACTTGGTTTAGGCTCATTTTAAAGTTGTTCCAACTTTTTTTTCGACCAATCACTTTTGTTACCTAATAAACGGACTGTTACATTTAATACATATTTGGCATGGACCTTTATCCTAGGGGACCTCATTTTCACAAAAAAATGTTTTTGTGTATTTTTTTATTGTGGCCGTTTGAAAATCTTTGTGTCAAATGTCTTTCAATCAGTAGATTTAATCAAATTTTTACATGACACAAAAAAAGGAAAAATTGTAATTATGTTAATATTAATAAAAACATTGTTAAAATAAAACAACAAAAACTGAGTTATTGCATTTTTTCCTCAGAACAATCGACATTTTCAACGTAATTGATGCAAATTTAGACATTTAATACTAAAATCGCAATAACTCCATTATTTTTTGTCCCATCATTATAATTATATTCTACATTTGCCAACTTTTGTGTCCATTAAATTTAGGAAAAAATTGTCATAATGAACTGTTGGTATAAAGGTTCATGCTAGATAAGAACTTTATATAACAATCTGTAAGCCTGATGGGAATATAATTATTAGGTCTATAAAACAAAATAATATTAGATCATTTTTGTTAATTTAACCATTTTTTTCTTTATTTTTGTGCATTTAATCATTTTCCAAAGTCCTGAAATGTTTTTCTGACTCCCTGTATAAACCAGTATAGCTGTACTAAACTCATACTAAGTTCAGAAAGAATTTGTTAATGGGTCAGCACTATCACACTATGGAAATATGCATCTTGACTTTAGTGCATAAAATGTACATAATGCCACCAAGCATAGTGATCTGGGGAAACGTCCAAGAGATAGTTATTGAGTACAACCAATTTTATTTAAGGACACATTTTAAACTTATTTCTTACCTGGGAGACCAAGGGAATACAGAGACACATTTATTTTTTAATAAACTAAATTATGCAAATATCAGTGTCAATATCCCCAGATTATCTCAGATTAAGAGTCGGGAAATGATGATCATACCTGGGTGCCACCCGATTTCCAATGACACAGAGAAGCCGTGGCATTTCCATTGAGGCAAAGTAATTTTTATTTATAGGTTATGCTAAGACTTAACTCGAAATTAGTTTAACAGGAGGCCACCCATTTTAAGACGACCTAGAAGTTGCATGACTCCAGCCATTGTGTGCCACATAAACTCTGCTGGGTAGTTGTCCAAGTGGTTACGTTATGTATAGTGAAATAACTAATTAACTTAACGACCATGAGAAATTGTACAATAACAAAATTGCCTTGGTTCATAATTTCAAATTTTGAACAATGCTATTCTAAAGGGCATTGGTGTTTCTTGAAGTTATTTATTTTTATCTTTAAGATTAATGTGGGAAATAATATTTTATTAAATTGTGAATTTAAACAACAGTTTAGAGTAAAACATGGTAAAGAATGAAAGATGGTAAAAACCAATAAAAATAATCAAACTACCAATATATTATCAAAATTAAAGTCAATGTGGCGAATTTTGTGCTTCGTTGATTCCCCTTTATGCATTTTATCCTTTTATATTTTTCATTTGCATCTTAAATCATACCATTTTCCCCATAAAATAAATTTAAATTCATTAACCATTCACTGGACCAATTTTTTATTAGATTGCATTGTTGATTTTTTTAAAAAAACATTATCCATACAGTTAAGATGATAGGTTAAAAAAATATAAATTGTAAGATAGTTCATTAATATAATATCATAAATAACATAATTTAAGTACAACTATATACATTAATATTTAAAAATCTTCCGTACGATCTGCCCCAGCAGATGTATTACCTGAGATAACACACTTTATTTTCCTTGATGCCCTGCTCTCCTCATCCTCCTTGCGGTGGCCTCCTATTTATAAATCGAAACGTAAACTGCCCTACGCGACAACTCAGAACACTGTCCGACTAAGGCCTTCCCGGTTGCCCGCTGTCGCCGTGAGCCGCTCCTGCTGCTGCCGTCGTTGCCCCGTCACCTCTCGCATACCTCTTCTCAGCTTGGCCGCCGCTCAACAACTACTGCTGTCGTCGCTCCGTCAGCGCGGCTGATCCCCTCCATAAATTACCCCGCTGCCTCCCGGATTACCCAGACGACGGGAAATTTGGACCCCGGCGTCACAGTATAGACTACTGTTACATAGAACGTGAGAAATGTATTTAGTGTTGACTGTAGAGTGCCCAGATTAAAACGCTAGCGCTACACCACAGCATATTTAAGTACAAGTATTGCCTAATTGGTGGAGAAATATTACATTTCAATATTTAATAAAAGAAACCAAAATGTAATTGATGCCTTCAGTTTACATGTTATGTACAGTTTACGATAATTTTTAGAATTGAACACAATAGATTCCCAATTGATTTCTTTAAGCTGTGACTTTTATTAAGTATAGAACCGAACCTTCATCATTTACAATTTTTCAAGATCAAAGTCTTATGCCATCATTTTGTATTAACCTAGGCCTACTAAAGAAATATTTAAACTTAATAATAGATTGTAAATCTCAAGACAAGAAGGGAAGGAAATTACCTTTCGCCCATTCTGTATTTGGCTTGTTGCAGCCATTCCCCTTCAAAGCTCTTCACCGAATCATCTGTGGCTGAAGAGTGGACCTTCTTGACTGCATCTGTGAGGTTAAAAAAAAATCATCAATGAAAGCTATATGTAACAATTAAACATCAAAGAACCAACCCATAATACGAAAAATCTTTTCATAGAGGAAATTTTAACTGACTTAGTAATATTCATTTTCCCCGTAAATAAAAATCTTTTATATACCTCAACTGTCGAGTAATCCTTTCTGTAGTTTGCACCACTCCAGTTTCGATCCGCAGGGGATCTTCATCAGGTTAAAATACAGAGTCAAGATTTCATTCCAATCGGATTCGTCTGGTGATAAACATTTTACATGTTCATTGACATGTTACTTGTCGACGGCGACGCGTGCGAAGGGTTAGTCTAAACCAACCCTTCGCACGCGTTGCCGTCGCGCACTCCGTGTTACCTGTACCGGTGTAAAATGTTCATTGACTGTTTGTTAAGTGTTTTTCGTCCGTAACCCTATCGTCGCGTGTATGTGTAGTGTGTTAAATGTTCTCAAATTGTAGTTTTATCACCTGACGAATCCGATTGGAATGAAATCTTGACCCTGTATTTAACCTGATGAAGATCCCCTGCGGATCGAAACTGCAGTAGTGCAAACTACAGAAAGGATTACTCGAAAGTTGAGGTATATAAACCATTTTTATTTAACTTAAGTAATACGGTTGGCTAACATCATGAAATTATTCCCCATAAACATCATATAGTCAGAATAGTGTATGTGGTTTGTTACCATTGTAAACAAAATACAAATTAATTCCTTCCAATATATCCAATAGATTTTTTTGTTCAATAAAAAAAATTATTATAATATAACTAGAGGCTTATAGAGGCAAAAGCCCCTAATTATAAAATTAAAATTATGTAGAGCTGAGTGGAGTTCCGGTACTTAACTAAAAAGTTTCTAGAAGATTAATATTTTGATCGATAATTTTTTAGCAATATCGTTTGCATGGACCATCCGCTTTCAAGTCACTCTTTACAATCTTGAGACACACATCATTAATGAATGCTTAATTTTGTCTGTCGTTAAACCTATTTAAATTTTTAAAATGGTTTTTTGTTGTTGTTAGAAATCATAGTCCTTGAGCTTAGACAAAAATTACCATAATGTAGAAAAGAGGCAATGACAAAAACCCGTGACGGGTGCTCAGAACACATATCAGGATTAATTCACACTCTATAGTCAATAATCATAATCAATAATCAATCATCATCGTTTATTGTCATTCAACATTACAAAATGCAATAGACATGGTTAACAATAGAAAAAATGCATATCCAAGTAATGAATACTTAATACAATAAATACTTAGCCTAAAATAAATAAATAAGGTACCATACAAAAATATAGGGCCTAATGCAACAAGCAGGATGCTACCGTAACCGTACCGTACAATATAGGGCCTAATGCAAACCAGCAAAATATATAACATGGGGCCTAATGCAAGAAATAATGTACATTTTTTACAGCAAAAGTGCAAGAAACTAAGCTAGGACATTGGTTATACAGCATCAGATTCAAAAAACTCTCTAATTTCATAAAAGGGATTTGCTGTTAACCAGTCATGCAACTTACTTCTAAAATATTTAAAAGGCAACAGTTTGGTGTCATCATGCAATTTATTAAACAATTTCAGACTCAAAATAGGGAAACTTCTCATGCAGACACTTTACCTACTATATGGCACTTGAACAGAAGAATTTTTCCTAGTATTATAAGAGTGAACATCCATTCTAAGAGGTAAAATACTAAGGTTTTTCTTGACATAAAGTATAGAAACAAAAATATACACATTTATAACTGTCATGACATTAGTTCTGATAAAAAGAGTTTTACAATGTTCATAGAAAGAAGATTTAGTAACAATTCTAATTGCTTTTTTCTGGAGCAAAAGAACATTAGTTATATGGCAACTATTTCCCCACAAAATCAGACCATAGCTTAAAATAGAATGAAAAAAAGCGTAATATGCTGACAGAACATAAGATTCAGGTACAATTTTGACTAGATTGCTTAATAAATAAATTACACGGGCAAGCTTATTACAAACAGAATCAACATGCGGATACCAAGTCAGATTTCTATCTATACTTAAACCTAAAAATTTTACATCATGCAATGATTGGTCAATATCGGTTAGGCCTACTTGTTTGTTTTTTTGGCATACATCTTATAATCTGAGTTTTATCATGATTTAGAACAAGACCATTGGCACTAAACCACAAGCTGGCCTCGTTGAGAGCCTCCAAAGAAATTGACTTTAATTCATTTAGATCAGTGTGAGAGCTAAAAAATGAGGTGTCATCTGCAAACATGACTGTGACTGACCTCAGAACACGATAAGGGAGATCATTGACACCAACCAAAAATAGCAGGGGCCCCAGAACAGAGCCCTGCGGAACACCAGACCTAACCACTACATCATCAGACCTCTTGCCCTCTACCTCAACAAATTGAATTCGTTCGGACAGGTATGACTCAAAAAAAGCACGAGGTATACCACGGATGCCAAAGTGGTCAAGTTTTAAAAGCAAAATGTTGTGATTTATACAATCAAACGCCTTGCTCAGATCACAAGCAGTTATCTGAGCAATTTGTCTGTCCTCAAAGGAGTCTAAAATCAGAGCAAGAAGAGAGCCCATGGCATCCGTGGTAGACCTACCATGACGGAAACCAAACTGTGATTTTGAAAAAATTTCAAAAGTTTCAAAATACTTGCATATCTGTGATTTGATGGCCAGCTCAAATATTTTTCCAATTGTTGGGATCAAAGAGATCGGCCGATAATTCTCAATTTTTGACTTGTCTCCTTTTTTGAAGACAGGGATGACTCGAGAAATCTTCTGTGAAGTAGGAAAAATTCCTTCGGATAGACATGCGTTGAGGCAGAAAACCAGAGGTACCAATATAACATCAATAATCTTCTTGATAATGAAATTTGAAAACCCATATACATCTTTACTTTTGGATGACTTCATGCCACCCACCACACTACGAACACTTTCACAGGACACTTGAACCCACTGAAACTCGACATCAGGCCTTGGAGCTCGCTGAAGAAGTTCATTGGCTGATACTGCGGGCTGAGGGATGCGGCTCTTCGCTTGGTTGACAGACTCCACAAAGTAGTCGCAGGCGGCATGGGCTGACACCTCTGATGACGTCTAATTCTGCTTTAGTCCTGTTGCTCTCTTTATTGTGGCCCATGCAGCTTGGCATTTGTTGTTTGAGTTCTCAATATACTTCTTGTTAGCTTCAAGTTTTGCTTCATTTATTTTAGTTTTATAATAATGCCTACATTGCTTGTATGCATTGTATGCCTGATCCGATCTAGTAGCCATATAAACAGTCCGATAAGACATAACTGTTTTCTTAAGTTTATGCAGTTCTGGTGAGTACCAAGATATCTTAACATTGAGGTTTTTGTGTGGATTTTTCTTTATAGTTTAATAGGGCAGTGTAGGTTATAGAGTTCTCTTAATTTATTGAAAAATAGGTCAAATTTTTCCTCAGCATTAAGGTGGTCATCATACAACATTGTGTGCCAGTCCACACTCCGCAGTTCATTCATGAAAACATCAATACAAGGCTCAGATATATCTCTAATCCAAGTAAACTTAGGACAGACAGGGTTTACCTCATCAGTTGATGTTGAATGTTCAATTTCAATCCTCAACCCTTCGTGGTCTGCAATATCAGGGTAAATAACCTCAAATTTAAAAGAATGAGGAGGAATGTCAGTGAAAATATTATCCAGACAAGCATTTATACGAGTAGGCTTATCATTAACATAGAAGCAGTTAAACTGCTTTAACAAACAAAGTAGTCTTCGTACACTAGGCTGTTCCTTTGTGACGTCAAACTTGGCATTAACATCACCGCCAATAACAATGGGTGCATTATAGCGACTCAAATATAATAGTAGTTGTTCAAGGTTACTTAAAAAAACTTCAGCATTACCTGCAGGAGAATGGTAGACACAGACCAGAGCAATCCTAGGCTCTTTGACAAGGACGGCCACACACTCAAAGTCTTTATCAATAGCTAACCAATCAGTATTCAACAGTTCACAGCCAACATTAGGAGATGCTCAAATACCAACACCACCACGAATGGAATGTTTTCTGGAGAATGAATTTAGTAGTCTATAACCTTTAATATGCTTGTAGGTTAATTCACTCTGACTGAGCCAGTGTTCACTTAAACACAAAATGCTTAATTTATTTGTTGACCCATAAACGGATAGCAAATTTTCTTTTAGTTCAAGTCCTTGGACATTAAGAAACAACATAGTAGTCCTAATCACCTTGTTATGTCCATTAGTAGAACCAATTACCTTCCCAGATAGGTTAGGCCTAGGTTGTGTACTTCTTGTCACATTAGACCTAGTTATTTCGGGCTCGGAAATCCTAAAAAAAAAAAAAAAAACAGATTGGCCAGGGTCCACATCTGAGGTGTTCACTGCAGTGTCATTCAGTTCTTGATTCTTAGCTTGAGGATTTTGGTGTTGTCTCTTAGTTACAAACTTTGAAACAAAAACGTCTCTAGGCCAGAAATCTGGTTTGAAGACATCTTTCAGTAAAGTCTGAGAAAGGCCAATTTTAAAAGAAGAGTATTTATCCGGGTATCTTGCCTTCAATTTTTCAACTGAAAAATTCTCCTTTTCATAATGTCCCTTAAGATAATCAGACACATCACTAGCCTCTGTAGATGGACCTAGCCTTGAAACGAAGAGAAAAACTTTCTTGCCGACAGTGGTGAGGTTATGTTTGCCAGTATCGGATGCAGACCGATTACCAGTTATAAATCGCTTTCTGTTGCCACCACCATGTATTGGTTTATCATCCCTAGCAACCCTTTTATCAAATTTTAACAGCTTCTTAGATTTTACAACAGTAAAATCAGTCATTGGATTCGTTGTCACAGCTAAAACAGTTTACGTAGATTGCTGACTAACAATATCAGCATAGCTCTCAGACTCGGGTTTAGTAAACTTATTAGAATTTAATTGATCTTGCTCGTTAAGGTTCAATTCATTTGTGTGCTGCTCAATCGATGGGGCCGAAACTTCATTATCGATTTTGGCACCGGGTGAATCATTCGATGAAGAAGTTTGTAAACAACTTAAATTAGAATGTGGCAACTTTGATTTAATGCTGTCAAAGTCTTTAATTACTAAGTTGAGTTTATTTGTAATGGCCGAATTTTCTAACACCAAACCCTTCATAACGTCCAGCAATTTATGTAGCATCAAATTATCTGACACACCGTCAACGTTCACCTGTACGTTACTTGTACTGCAGGCTCACATTTCACAAAACCAATGCACTTTGTTACCCAACTTTTTAATCATGTCGTATTCTTTCACTAACATATTAACACACTTTAAATGGAATTTTACTTTACATACACCTTCACATTCCATGTATTTATCTGTACTTTTGATTAAAACTTTGCACGTTCCACATTGAGACTCATGATAGTCGGCCATCTTGCCGCAGAAAAAGGCAGAATCAATCCTGCCAAGTTTATCTAAATTTTAATCAGTTACACTCATAATTAAACATAGTGTTCATAATACTCCACCCTTTTTTCAAACATTTGATTATCTTGTTTGTCTATAAGTTGAAATAGTAATTGCGCTCCTGTAGATTTTATTTTTTTTAGTGTAGCAAAATATTAACACACCACCTCAAAATAGACCGTCTTCACTTACTGTAAATTTTCGGCTCTCCAAATAAAAACATGTATTTTAATAAAAACAAATTAAACTTTTTTAATCCCTATAAATTTATGGAGTATTTTCTCTGTTCTTTCTCATTTATTTGGAAGTTTTTGCTGTTCCCTGTCCCTAGTCTATGGAAGAAACATCTCTTATCGATTGTAATTTAACTCAATTGATTAATAATACTCTTTCGATCCTATCATTCTACGATTTGTATAATACCCAAAAGTTATCTTGGGTAGTTTTTCAGAATTCCAACACTTCGTTGGTTGCCAAGAAAGTTTTTCTTGAACTATAGGCCCAAATCATTGCTCATTGTAAACGTCTCATGATGAAAAAAATTATTGTTTACTAGCTGTTTCCTGTCACAACTTCGCCCTTGATTGAATTTATTCTATAGGTAAATAAGCTCGTTCACAACGCTCATTTGCAGTTACACTCACCTTGTATATAAGAAATTGCTAGAATACCTAAAATCAGAATTTTTCATTGAATTTCTTTCTTAGCAACCAATGAAAATAGATAAAATAGAGATTTTTTTACAAACTTTTGTATGCCCTCTGGGTCAGGGCCCTTTGGACAGATTTGCACCCAACTTCACACAAACCATTATTGAATAATGCTTAATAATGCCTGCAAGTTTCATTACAATCTGACAAACGGTTTCGGAGTCTATAAGCAACATACATACATTCTTCCTCTTTTATCTATATTGATGTATTGTGTATTGCTATTTTTGTAAGTAACTAACGCCTAGTGATACAAAATGGCTAAAGGTGATCCGGACTATGTTTTTAATTTTATAATTCTTGATGTTATTCGTCATATATTTTTGCAAATACTTCTTGCCTATACTAATTATATATTATCTTGTTCTTAATCAATCCAAGCAAAATGTATACAACTTAGAATTTTTATTATGTGTGTCTAAAATTATTTTAGGGAAAAGCAAAGTTAGATAACATTTTTTCTTGTACTTTTTTTAATTTTTAACCTATAGCCTAATTTTGGTAGGCCTAACTAGTATAAGGTTAACAATTTTTGAATTGTTACATAGTCCATTTTATCTACTTTCATGTGATATAAGTTATACATACTTAGGCTTGCCATACATCCCGGTTTTTTCACCAATGTCCTGGTGTCCTGGCCGGTTTTGCTATTGTCCCGGTTTTTTTGTTAAAATTGAGAGAACAGTAAATTATTAAAAAAAGAATAATAAGTTTTAATTTTTTCTTTTATTAATTAAAATAAATATTCTTTATATTTTTCAGTTAAAAGTATTACTAAATTAGCATGACGATTAAATTTTTAGAAGGCAATCAAATTTAAAGTCAAAATTAAATTTTCCGTCCATAAGGTTCATACTGGGCGTCCCGGTTCGGTCACTGTAAAATGATGGCAAGCCTGTATACGTAGTTATAATTTTATCTTAAAAGGTCATTAAAAATAATTTTTGTAGTAATTTTTATTTAAAAGTATGCAAAACATTCAAAAATGTGTAACGCTCTAGGGGTGCAACATTGAACACTCGGAGGGATACATAGGTTCTAGGCCTATCTTGTTAAAAAAAGGTGAATAAACTTAATCAATGTAATTTGAGTATGCTAATTTAAGACCTAGAAGTTAAGGTATGCTACAGATGTTATCAAACTTAACCAAGTGAGGTAGGCTACAACCAAACTTACTGTAGGTACCATAAATTTACAATAACAGGACTTATTTTTAAACTTTCAAGGTTTATTATCTTCTGATTTTTCAGCATTTTAGGTACGGTACCATAGTAAATGTGAGTTAATAGAAACTCTAAGCATATCAGCAAAATTATGATGGTATGTAGGCTAATTTTAGTCTGGTCTAAGTCTAGGGTTAACATTCAAATGTACTGTAGGCTAGGCCATTTGACGAAAACAACAATAGCAAAAAGGCCTAAGTTTCAATTATTGATTGTCCAAAACAATGAATAACAGCCATGTAGAAAGAGAAATAATAGCGAATTAAATAAAAATTATGAATATTAATACATCCTCACCAAACTTAATATGGCTTCATCATTCTAAAACAATGTGCCCCAGTGAAAGTAACCTGTGGAAGTGGTTGAAAATTATAGAGATTATTTGAATTTAATTGTAGGTTTACATTAAATATTCATCCAATAGGAACTTATCTTTAGGAGTAGTATACTTTCCCTGCTGAAATCACGTGACCAAATCCGCGCGAAAACCAAGAATTGGGTTTTAGCATTTGCTGGTTTGGGCGCGGCCGCCTGGCATGGGCGCGGCAGCCGGGCATGCGCGCGGCGCGTGGCTCGCGCTGGCCGGGACCGGTTTTTTTGGAGTGCCGGGTGTCTGTTTAATCTATTCCGTGTTGAGATAGATCCAGTTTTTAAGTGTCCCGGCAAATTGATTGTCGCGTCAGCGATTTCCTGATCGCCAAATTGGCCGCAGTCCAGATAGAATGTTTCGGCGACGTTATTCTAAATAACGATGTATTTTGTTTTGGATTGTTCCTCATGCGCAGAATATTGTGAGTTGCCACACCCAGATAGGAATATAAAACGCTTGTCGCGCAAACAAAACTCACTCGCAGTAATGGCAGCCCGCTACTACCTGACCGTATATTTCGAGGACCGAAGCCGCGAGGAAGTTCTGGATCTTCTGGGCCAGCTGTCTCAGGTGACATCTCTGCCGTCTCTTCCGGACCACGCTTTTGGGGGCCCTCAAATAACAGGTAATAGAATTCACTTCACTAAAGTAAAAGTAAACCTGGTAGAACGTATTTAAATAAAAAGGATTGTATTAACACTTTTTCTATTTAAAGTATCGTTTCTAGTCTTGGCAAATACGAGCATAAATTTGATTGTTATAATACTACCCTTTGTTTGCCCTGACGTAAAACGTCTATGTAAATATCTAACGTAACAAAGTTTCAAAAGTAAGATGTAATTTCATTAAACAAGTTTTTATGAACTAGATAGGCTACTATGATAAAACAAGATGAAAATATTTCTAAATAAATATTTCGAAGAACCAGATATTACGCTTCAAAGCCATTCTGACAGTAATGTAGTAAAACACATGATGCCCAAGTTATTGTACTATGATAGAGTTGATTTTCCAATATAAAGTAACTATAAAACATGTATATAGAACAGTGCTGTAATACGATGTATAAACTTATACTACCGTTGAAAGGCTTAAAGTTAAAAGAATGTTTAACACCATGCATCTTATTTTTTTTATTAGCTAGAGGAAAAGACGTAGCATCGAATCAGGCCCTTAGACTAATGCCTTAATACATAATATGCATGAAACAAACAGTTGCGAGAGTATATTCACTAATCGCTTTAACACATTGTTGCATACATTGCATTGGTGGATAGAAAATAATAACAACACATTTCTGAAAAGAGCAAAGTTTATTGTTTTTAATTTAAATTGAGCGGTAATATATAAGAATATCTGGTGAATTCCCACTCATCCCCGTACAACGAACCCGCCAACCCTGATCCCTCCTCATCTCCACCAGTTCACTGTCAGTTAGCTGTTCGTTGAATCTAGCTGGTAGGAAGACGATCGATCGCTCCTCGCCGTTCATTATATCGAGTACAACTGCGGGTCCAAATCTGGTATCCACTCGTCTGGCGTCCAAAATCGGATACCCGCCCGCCGCTTTAAGGTCTTTAGCCGGCACCCGGGGATAATTGGGGAGACATTGCAAAGTTTCAAATTTCTTTGCGAGTGACATGGTGCTGTAAAACACGTATTATATTAGGACCATGCTATGAACTTTTAGGATCTTTTAATAAATGATCAAAGCACACTTGAGTACATCTCTTTTTTGTTTATAGGCATCCCTCAGACTGTCTGTGTTGAAGAGAGACGGTGGGTGCGTGAACCCTGGCAGCGGGGAGTATCCACACCACTTCGTGCTCTACCGTCCACCGGCTACCAGCACATACCACCACCCCCACCCGCACTACCAATCCAACACTACCAACCGCCACCCTCACGAGAAAATCACCTCACCCCGACGCTCCACACCAACTCAATATTATATAGAATTCTAACAACACCAAAACATTCGCACACACCACCACCACCACCACCACCACCACCACCACCACCACCACCACCACCACCACCACCATCACCATCACCACCTCACCACGACATTCTACATCAAATAATCAAAGATTTAAACATTCCAGAAATGTATCAATAAAAGAACAAGCGCCTTGGCTTCCCGTCTTTTTTTAATTTTCCTAAACCATTTAGAACCATACTTGAATGCACCATATCCTTAAAACTGCACCTTATTGCTAGAATGCTAAAATATGCACAAAAGCCAGTAAATTAAAAATAAAGTGTATTACCAAGTGAAAGAGTATTAGTAACGACAACGACAATGACATAGTACATCAGTAAAGGGCGGATTAACAATTTTTATTAAGCTATGAACAAAAACAACTGAATCAACAATAAAAATGGATGAAAAACAATGAAATATTCACATTATGTTAATAGCAATGTATAAAAAAATCCACTACGCTTTACCTAGCTATTATAAAAACCTAAATACATCTTAAAATGTAAACTTATTTTAGGTGTAATGAACTGGTAAACCAGAAACATGCAAGCCGAAATCGTACTATTTAGGTGTTAAAACCACAATAGCGAAGCAAGTATAGCGAAAACCTTTACCATCACCATTATTTATCCAATCCATGCATAGTATGTATTGCAATTCACAAATATAAATTATCCTATAAATATATGTTCACATATAGAGCAGTGTAAAAGCTGTAAATAAAAATTAGGTTATGTAACATAAGAGTACCATGATATACAAGAGTAACCAAGATCATTTAATTAAAATCATTTAAAATCATTTAACACTCTGTGGCAAACATAAACCAACTGAAATCAAACTTCCCACCATAGGAAGAAATACTTTAAAGTTTCAAAATGTAGAGGCTCAAATAAAAGTTCCTATCATAGTGTGTGCTGACTTTGAGTCCACCCTGAAACCCGTTAACACAGATGACACTGATTATGATGGAAAAACTTATCAAAAACATTTAGCAAATAGTTTCTGTACACTAACCACCTCTACATACAGTAGTGATATTCTTGAAGAATACGGAATCAGTACAGAACCGTTTTTGTATAGAGGACCCGATGCCGGAGCTAGATTTCTTTTGCATTTAAAAAATCTCGCCGACCGAGTTGCAGTATTGTATTCTTGTAATAAGCCCATTAGCATGACTGAAGAGCAGCGTATACGACACGAAGAGGCTATTGAATGTGAACTTTGCAAGAGAATGTTTAGTGAATTTAATACAGACACAACCAAGTGTGCCGATCACGACCATATAACATCCGAATTTAGGTATTCATTGTGTAACCGATGTAATCTAAGATGCCAACCGCCCAACTTCATTCCCATCTGGATTCATAACCTCTCATCCTACGATCAAGCTTTCATCATTTCAAATTTGAACGTTTTAAAAGGATGTGAAGTTAAAATGATTCCTTCGAATAAGGAACAAATGATTAGCATCTCAATAAAAGTGGGAGAGATTTACTTACGTTTTTTAGACTCTTACAGAATGATGTCTGCTAGTTTGGATGAATTAACGAAAAACCTCCCTCCCTCTGATTTTATCGAAAGCTCCAAACTAGTCCCGCCTGAACATTTTGATTTAATTAAAAGGAAAGGGTTATACCCATATGATTATATCACATCAGAAGATAAATTCCTTGAAACCAGTCTCCCTCCTAGAGAAGCTTTTAAGAACAAGCTTAATGATAGTGAAATCAGTGAAGATGATTACGCTCACGCTTGCCGTGTATGGGAGGTTTTCAAATGTAAGAATCTTGGTGATTACCATGATAAATACCTCCTGTTAGATGTTTGTTTGTTAACCGACATTTTCAATTCATTTCGCTCTATTTGTTACAAACACTATAAATTGGACGTAGCCCACTACTGGACAGCACCATCCCTTACTTGGCAGGCGATGTTGAAACATACGGGAATCGTTCTCGAGCTAATGACTGACTACGACATGGTACTTATGGTTGAAGCTTCAATCAGAGGTGGACTAGTACAGAGTAGCCTAAGATATTGTAAAGCTAACAACCAGCTTTTAGAACGTTCAACTGACTACAATAGCAACGACCCCACTAGCTGGCTCCTCTATATTGACTGTAATAACTTGTATGGGTTCAGCTTGTCACAGCCACTTCCCACTGGAAACTTTAAATTCGAAGACAACCCAGAACAGGTAGACTGGTCCAACCTCCCTGCAGAATCACCCTTTGGCTATATTTTAGAATTTGACTGCTATGCCCCTCAGAGTGTTCACGATAAACTGAACGATCTTCCCCCTTTGCCAGAAAAGTTAGTGCCACCTAACGGTAAAGTGCCTAAGCTGATGGCAACACTAAATAAAAAGGAACGGTACATTGCTCACTATCGCATCGTACAGCAGGCGCAAAAGCTTGGTTTGCGTGTTACAAAGGTCCACAGAGTGTTAAAATTTTCCCAGTCTCCGTGGATGAAACAGTATATAGATTTTAACTCGGAATTAAGAAGTAAAGCATCGAATGATTTTGAAAAATCATTTTTTAAACTTATGAACAATGCAGTTTTTGGAAAGTCTATGCAGGATAATAGACGTCACTTTGACGTGCGTGTTGTGACGACAAAGGAAGCGTTTGAAAAGTACTCAAGACAGGCCCGCTTTATCGACAGAACTATTATTAAAGAAGGCGACGAAGATGGGATCATCTTAGTGTTCTTGCGAAAAGAAGTGATTTTCTTGGACAAACCAACCTACATCGGAAGCGTCACACTAGATCTATCTAAGGAGCACATGTATTATTTCTGGTACCACGTACTACTATCTATTTTTCGCCCTCCAGGATGTCATATTTACCTTTGTTATGTTGATACTGATTCGCTAATATTCCTAGTGGTCACACAAAACAACGTCTACGAGATTTTAAGGACGATTTCTAAGGAACACTTGGACCTTTCCAACTACCCAGACGGACACCCTATGAAGGATGAGACGAACAAACAGGTAGCGGGCAAGTTTAAGGATGAATGCAAAGGCAGAGCACTTTATGAACACATTGGTCTTCGCAGTAAAATGTATTCACAGCGCTTTTCCTCCACTCCCGTCACTGACGAGACAAGAAGGAACGAAGTGAAGAAAGCCAAAGGAGTGAAAACCTCTTTTGTTGATAAGAAAATGCGCTTCGAACATTATAAAGATGCACTGTTTAACAAAAAAGAATACAGAGCCAGTTTTAACCTTATCAAGTGTAGGAAATTTAATTTAACATCTATCAACGTGGATAAACGATCTTTATCTTTTGATGATGATAAACGTTATATTTTAGATGATAATATTCACACCCTAGCCCATGGCCACTACAAGATTGTTCAACTAGAACATCAAGAGCATCGGAGTGCAAGCTCGTCAAAATTGCAGGGGAGCCTATAATAAATTGTTAGTGCCTGGGTTGCTGGCCCCGTTGCAGCATATTTTTTTTATTAGAAATGGATTCCCTTTATAATAAATCTGTGTTGGCTTTTAGCAGACATATCGATGTAAATGATTTAGAATCTGTTGATGATATTAACGTTTTATCGCTTCTTCCCGTGACTATACAAAGAGATGTTAGAAGGGCGTTAAAGTGTATTTGGTTTAGGGATACCTCTCCCCCAGAAGATCCTTATAACTTTGAATATAGATACTTGGACATTTATAGTTTGGATCGAAGAGAGTTTTTAATGTTAATTAACCACCCTATAGAGCTACGTCCCGAATTTTTACCATACGAAATGGAATCATGTCATATTAGCTTTAATTATTACGAATTTTCTTTTGGTACTTTGTCTTGTTACAATACATTTGTGTTATGTCAAAAATGTTTCGAAGTTACATGTAGTCCATCGGAAGAACATGAATACCTGGATTTTGACTATCAAAGCTTTTGGTCTGAACGTAATTGGAAATTTTATAATATTACCAGACATTACAATATTAGTGTTGGCCGTTTTATAAGCCAGGTTATTCGTCAAGAGAATTGTTGGTGTGACAGATGTATTTTTAAACCATTGTTCCAATACTTAGACTCTGAAATGTGTAGTAGATTAACACACAACCATGACTATGATAACAACAGTAGTGACAGTGACGCGACAGTTGAAGCTTCCCATTCTGTAATTGAGCTGTATGATCCATTTCGTTTCTAATTTTGTATAAACCTGTTGACATGGTTTTATTTGAAATTTTTAAATCTTAATGTTATTTTTATTCCTTGTTAATATTTTACTAACAAATATTGTCCTATGTGAACACATTGTAAACGATCTGGTGAACTGTCATTGTATATTTAATATGTTTTTAATTACCTTCTTTCTTATTCGTGTTATGTTCTTTTATCTGCATTGATAACTATTGAACTTGACAAAATATGCTTTCATAACTTGTAACAAGTTAAATATTAAGGAAAGTTTAAAAAAATATTTTTAGCAAAACTAAATAAAATTTTTATTAGCTGAAAAACATTGTACTCATAATTTGTTTTACTTTAAAATAGATTATGCAGTAGTTTTCATTTTTGTGTGGAACAATGACTGATAATATCTTTTGAGCTTTACATTTGTTCACATTTATAACTAACAGTGTACTATGTTTGTTGTCGTAAATGTAACTTGTGCAAAACAAATAAACTTTTGACTAACCCAAAATACTTGTTCTAATTTCATCTCCTTTCTTCATGAAAAACTGAATTTGATTTTGGTAGCTTGAGTTATTGCAACACATTGGTGTTACATCGAACCTGTTTCAGTCCATCATAGAAACATAAAAAGCAAAATAAAAAATAAAAAGTAATTTTTTCTGTTATTTTATAAGTGACAAATAAGCAGTAGTAGTGGCATAACGAGGGTGCTGGGCCATGACGTCATCAAAACAAATAAACTTTCGACTAACTCAAAATACTTGTTAATTTCATCTCCTTTCTTGATGGAAAACTGAATTTGATTTTTGCTCGTCTTATTGCAATACATTGGTGTTATATCAAACCTGTTTCAGTCCATCATAGAAACATAAAAAACAAAATAAAAAGTAGTTTTTTCTGTTATTTTATAAGTGACAAATAAGCAGTAGTAGTTGCATAACGAGGGTGCTGGGCCATGACGTCATCAAAACAAATAAACTTTCGACTAACTCAAAATACTTGTTAATTTCATCTCCTTTCTTGATGAAAAACTGAATTTGATTTTTGCTATCAATACATTGCTATAATACATTGGTGTTATATCAAACCTGTTTCAGTCCATCAGTGAAAACATAAATAACTATAAAAAAATGAACAGTAATTTTTTTCTGTTATTTTACAAGTGACAAATTAGCAGTAATATTACCAGACATTACAATATTAGTGTTGGCCGTTTTATAAGCCAGGTTATTCGTCAAGAGAATTGTTGGTGTGACAGATGTATTTTTAAACCATTGTTCCAATACTTAGACTCTGAAATGTGTAGTAGATTAACACACAACCATGACTATGATAACAACAGTAGTGACAGTGACGCGACAGTTGAAGCTTCCCATTCTGTAATTGAGCTGTATGATCCATTTCGTTTCTAATTTTGTATAAACCTGTTGACATGGTTTTATTTGAAATTTTTAAATCTTAATGTTATTTTTATTCCTTGTTAATATTTTACTAACAAATATTGTCCTATGTGAACACATTGTAAACGATCTGGTGAACTGTCATTGTATATTTAATATGTTTTTAATTACCTTCTTTCTTATTCGTGTTATGTTCTTTTATCTGCATTGATAACTATTGAACTTGACAAAATATGCTTTCATAACTTGTAACAAGTTAAATATTAAGGAAAGTTTAAAAAAATATTTTTAGCAAAACTAAATAAAATTTTTATTAGCTGAAAAACATTGTACTCATAATTTGTTTTACTTTAAAATAGATTATGCAGTAGTTTTCATTTTTGTGTGGAACAATGACTGATAATATCTTTTGAGCTTTACATTTGTTCACATTTATAACTAACAGTGTACTATGTTTGTTGTCGTAAATGTAACTTGTGCAAAACAAATAAACTTTTGACTAACCCAAAATACTTGTTCTAATTTCATCTCCTTTCTTCATGAAAAACTGAATTTGATTTTGGTAGCTTGAGTTATTGCAACACATTGGTGTTACATCGAACCTGTTTCAGTCCATCATAGAAACATAAAAAGCAAAATAAAAAATAAAAAGTAATTTTTTCTGTTATTTTATAAGTGACAAATAAGCAGTAGTAGTGGCATAACGAGGGTGCTGGGCCATGACGTCATCAAAACAAATAAACTTTCGACTAACTCAAAATACTTGTTAATTTCATCTCCTTTCTTGATGGAAAACTGAATTTGATTTTTGCTCGTCTTATTGCAATACATTGGTGTTATATCAAACCTGTTTCAGTCCATCATAGAAACATAAAAAACAAAATAAAAAGTAGTTTTTTCTGTTATTTTATAAGTGACAAATAAGCAGTAGTAGTTGCATAACGAGGGTGCTGGGCCATGACGTCATCAAAACAAATAAACTTTCGACTAACTCAAAATACTTGTTAATTTCATCTCCTTTCTTGATGAAAAACTGAATTTGATTTTTGCTATCAATACATTGCTATAATACATTGGTGTTATATCAAACCTGTTTCAGTCCATCAGTGAAAACATAAATAACTATAAAAAAATGAACAGTAATTTTTTTCTGTTATTTTACAAGTGACAAATTAGCAGTAGTAGTGGCGTGACGAGGGCGCTGGGCCATGACGTCATAACAATAATGTAAGCATTGATGTCACTATTACTTCATATTGCGTTACAAAAATGATGTAACCTCATCTTACCATGATGACAAGGCCTCTTTTTTCTGCACCCTCTTAGGTAAAGGGAAAAAACAAAAATAAAAAAACACACAATTTTTAGTGATACATGTATTGAAAGAAATTCACCATTTACAAACATCGTATTTTAAATCATGGAGTAAATTTTCGCTTATAGCGGACACACAGTAACGTCTGACTTCAGAGTCTACGAAGGGCACTAGAGCATCTTGAAGAGGTGTAGGCTGAAACCATCCATCTTGCGAAAACGGCAGTCGTCTCTCGTTGAAATCCATCAGAAACACAGGTAAGTCTTTGATGATGTGATGTTCGATCTCTGATGGTATCTTTAAAGCATTCGTGTTGTGTCTGGCGGCAGCCATCAATGTCGAAGTCCTGTAGTGTTTGGTGAAATATTTTGTATACCTTTCAACGAGGCTCCGTACCATTGGACAACACTCGTCGCAAATACGATAGTAATTTTCAACACAATCAAGAGTTCTTTTCAAAGCTGTCCACCCAGTTAACTGAAGCACTAACGATGAAGTTTGGCACAATATGCTATCATTGGTGTCCACTGCTTGACTGTGGTGCGGTGGTAGTCTTCTCACTTGATAGTTGGCAATTGAAATAATAGCGCCGCTACCGCCACCGCCAGACTTGAGGAGCACAGTATCAAAGTAGAAAGGTGTAAAGTTTGTTTCATTGTTGAAAAATCTGTCTATCACGTTGATCACGTTAACACTTCTCAAGCTTAGCAAATCTTCAAAGGTGAACTTGACACACGTTTTTGTATTAACCAGATATATCGAAGGATTAAAACCACCCGAAGATTCTAAACCAATAACCGCATCCGCTTGGTTTGACAGTTTATACATCTGTCGTAGTAATAGTTTCGGTTGTTGCGCTGCTTGCTCTGGTTGATATGTTTCGTGCTGCTGTTGCTGCTGCTGCTGCTGCTGCTGCTGTTGCGGTTGTTGCTGCTGCTGTTGCGGTTGTTGCTGTTGTTGATGCTGCGGTAGGGCGTAGGTGTAGTAGTGAACTTGAGTCTTGGCTTCGGGTTGATCAAAATTTTCCAAATCTGCTAATATAGCTTCGAGGTTCATACTAGCTTGTTGGTCTTCAAGACATCGTTTACTTGCTGCGGCCGACACTGATTGCGCACGTTTACGTTTCAACTTATTCATGTCCTTACGAGGCGCGGGTAAAGTCGGCGCGGATACACTCGGCGCGGCGGCTTCCATGGCTACACTGAAGGCTTCTCCGCGATGGATTGGGGAGGGGCGGTCCAACAACTGGACAGCCTTGAACAAGTCTGAACGCGCTCGGGGTGCTTTGTTCTAAGGAATAAGGTCAATGTTCCCATTAGAATCCCATTTCAATCGTCTGCCCTGGTAGTCGTATATTCCTTTATTTCGTTCGAAAAACCTCAACGAAGTGGTGGGGACAAATTCTTTATCCGTACCGTACAAGTAAAATACGTTATTGTTATCCGGTGTTACTCCAGCTACTAAAACCGGTGCATTTGCACTGTTCTCGACTAGATTAAATGTACGCGTTCCACATCTGAAATTACCGACAGATTCGTCATATTGACATGTTTGAGACAGACCGGTGGCATCGTTTAATTCTATTGCGGGTCCCAAATTTTCTATTCTAATTCCCCTAGCATCCCATACAGGGTTTGGCAGATTCGTTTCCAGTTGTAAACAAGTCAGTCTCAACTTATTCACTCGATCCTCAAGCTTTTTCACCTGTTTTTCTAAATCTGTTATCAAATGAGTTAGCCGTGTCTCGAGTGCTGCTACCTGGTTTTCCAATTGACTCAAAGTGGCTTTCGATACACATTTACTTCCTAAATCTGTTATCGATTGAGTTACTCGTGTCTCGAGACCTGCCACCTGGTTTTCCAACTGACTTAAAGTGGGTTTTGAAACACATTTACTTTCTAAATCTGTTATCGATTGAGTTACTCGTGTCTCGAGACTTGCCACCTGATTTTTCAATTGACTTAAAGTGTCTTTAGATACACATTTACTTTCTAAATCTGTTATCGATTGAGTTACTTGTGTCACGAGACTTGCCACCTGGTTTTCCAATTGACTTAAAGTATCTTTCGATACACATTTACTTTCTAAATCTGTTATAGATTGAGTTACTCGTGTCTCGAGACTTGTCACCTGATTTTCCAATTGACTTAAAGTGGATTTCGATACACATTTACTTTCTAAATCTGTTAATGATTGAGTTACTCGTGTCTCGAGACTTGCCACCTGGTTTTCCAATTGACTTAAAGCGGTTTTTGAAACACATTTACTTTTAAAGTCAGTTTGTAGAACATAATTGTTTTCAAGGTCTGTCTTTAAGACAAAATTATTCTCCAACCCCGCTTTTAGAAACACAATTTTAGTATCAAAATCTACTTTTGAAACATAGTTATCCTCAACATATCTCTTGTTCACACTGTCGTATGGCTCTTCTGGTTCGGCGACGTATCTTAATCTTTTGTTGCGTACGTCGTAATGACTCCCATCCAAAGCGAGTTTTAGCTGCTCTTCCCCCACGCCGCCGTGTCTGCGTTGCGTAACAAAGAGTACTCGTCCGAACTTGTCTATCGGGTGACGCTTCATCTTCAAACTGACATGCTCTGTACGACCGCACTTGCCTTTATATCCAAGAGTTCTGCTTCATACCGAGCCATTTGACGTATACTCTGTTACCCTTTCTTTTCAACACGTTTTCCACCAGATACGTGTCTGGATACTGGGTTTTTTGAAGCTCAGCCTCGTAAAACGCACCACGAATGGCTTTGCCGTTCATGTCGCGTAGCATGTATACGTGCGGTACAGTGTTGCGTACCTTGTCCACGACAAATAATTCCGTTGTCCAAGACGGTGTGAAACCCTTTTCGAATAAGGTTTTCCATTTGGAAATCCTCACGATATCGTTGACCTTGTAACGAGGTTTCCTGTTGACCGCCACGCGACCGTTTAACTTTTTCACCAACACTTGTTCATGCTTACGCTTTACGTCCTTTGGTTTCATGCCTATCGATCGGTGTACTCGCGCGTTGTACTTTAACAACAGTTTGTCTAAAAGTCCATTTTTACTCCACACATATGTTCCTTGCACGCCGAACGCTTTGTACATCCACGTCTTTATAGTGCGATTGAAACGTTCCACCACTGAAGCTTTCAACGGGCTGAACGTGCTATAGTGGTTTATATCGTATTGTTTCATCAAAGAGGAAAATTGTTTGTTGAAAAACTCCTTTCCGTCGTCAGACTGAATATTTTTAGGGACACGCGGTTTACTTTTTAACAAGATATTTTTCATTGCAGTTGTCACTGAGCTAGCTGATTTGTCACGTAGCCCTGCCGCCCAAGCGTATTTTGATAACACGTCGATTACTGTCAATATGTATTTGTGTCCCCCGTTTACTTTGGCGTAGTTTTGCATGTCGATCAAATCGATTTGCCACAAGTCATCAAATCCTTTCACATAGACATTTCGCCGTGGAAATCGTTTTCTCGCCTGTTTGTGAAGTTCATCAACGATTTTTTCTTTTACATCCACCATCTTACAGTATGACCTTGTACAATCGCAAGAGATCGACTATTTCAGCAAACTCTTTAGAGTGTCCCGTGTGACCGGCGTTTTCCGACATCACCAGTAATCTAAGTCGATTCACCAATGTGTTCACATTTTTAACGTTATCCATCCCACTGCCCACAGAGGTGGTGGCGGCGGTGGATTCCGCCGCGGGTTGATCATCCGAAAATAAACTTTGAATTACATATGTATATTTTTTCCCTCTGTTGGCGTTGATAGGCTTCTCGGCAGAGTACATTTGTTTGTGTGCATTGGTCGTTAAAAGCATCCTTTTATAAATTTCCACATCTCTGCGTTCTATCGAGTCTTTATCAGGTACTCGCATAAAAAGCAATTCCATTAGTCCTGGTGTAACGTCAAATCGTTTATCTTTCAATATCACTTTTGATCTGCTAAATGAAATTGCGCTATCACCCAATACCGTGCCACCTTTACCGTCGGGTCTAACACCGTAAGTTGTGTCCAACTTGTTGCGTTCAGACGGAGTCGACAGTTTCCTTAAATAAATCTCAACCAAATTGGCCTCGGTTTGAGTCGACATATCTGCTGTTCTGTTGAGTTCATCCTCGCTCTCACTATCGCCTCCAGTCGCTGTACTCTTTTGTTCTTTCTTAACTATTTCCTGTTTAACTGGTAGCGATTGTTTGATGCTTTCAGCCGACTGTTTGATGCTTTCTGCCACAGATTTCTGTAGCGGACTGACCAAAGGCTTAGTGGAAGCTTCAAAATATCGCTCGACATCTTGTACGTTTCTTTGTAGGTCACGATATTTGTTGCGAAAACTTTTGGTAAGTCTGATTATTTCCCTTTTCACGGCTAACGCGTCTCCAATACTTTGCCTCCTGCGTTTTATTTTCTTTCCTCTCCTGTCCATAGTGCTGAACGATCGTCAGTGAACTATACGCTACTTTATGATGTTTCTTCATTTATATCTGTTATAAAGGTGTCCAGACCGCATCTGTAGCGACCCTTGTTTAATTCATGGTCCTTGCTGATCACCACAAAACCGTGTCGATTCCTATTCCAACACTCGTGACATAGTTCTTTGAATTGATTAAAGGACATGTCAGTTACGTGGTCTTCGTATACGTGCTTGAGATTTAAGTCATCCTGTCTAAATAAGATTATTAAATTGGCATTATCCCTGAGAAGGTGTTTCGGTATTCGGGTGTACGACTGTGCGAGATAAAAACAATCCACACCTTTGTGTCGACCCATGCTAAAGTAAGCTCTCATATGATTCTGACTGTCACACGCAACATCGTCAAACACGAATACAGAGTTTGGTTTTGCCTCACTGGGGCTTTGCACTTCATCACCGTTTTCGTACGTGTAGTAACCAATCTGCGGGATGTTGCCAATTATTCGAGACAACAATGTATACTTTGGTTGATGCAACGATTTACTGAAGACATACAAGTTTGCAAATTTCAAACCGTTCGGCTCCGTAAGCAGGGTGAACATCAACTGAGTTTTACCCCAGTTCGAAGGACCACTGATGATTCCTCTTATCGAGTCTGGCAGCAACGGACCGTGTTTTTTCGCTGCCGCATCGCTGACAGTCAAACCGTCCAAAGTTTCGTTGACTGTAAACGTTTCCCGCTGTTTCTAAACTTCATTGTTTGAATTGTTGTCGTCGACTGGGTGACATAAAAGGGAGTTCGCATTTATAGGCGATCATCAGTACAAAGACAGTCGTCGGCGGAGACGGTCGCAATGGCGTCGAAAAAGAGGAAGAATGTTAGACGCACTGGAATCACTCTGGGTGATGCGATTAGACAGGCGCGTAAGGCCATCAGGGGTCAAGGTATCAAGTCGTCAAAGAATCTGGATAAGCGGAAACTGCGTAGTGCGACTGTGGCGGCGTTAAAGGCTGTGAGGAAATTTAAGAAGGGCAAATCGGTGGGCAGCAGTGGTTCACGGGTCTTGCCACTACCGAAGTCCGGCGGTGTCTTACCACTGTTACCGATTTTCGCCGGACTGAGCGCTTTGGGCAGCTTGGCGATAGGCGCTGCCGGAGTGGCGAAAGCCATAAACGAAACGAGGGATGCGAAGAGGAAATTGGCCGAGATGCAAAGACACAACGAAACTATGGAAGCCATCGCGTTGCGCAAAGGCAGAGGTCTTTATCTGAGGCCGCACAAAAGAGGCGGATTGGGACTGTACATGCAACCGTATTCGCAATACGCAAAAAACTGCTAGAGCGCCTGCCCAAGCGGGCGCTGTACGACGTCGATCTTGTGAAACTGGCACAAGAACTACGGATACCTCATTTTAGAGGTGTGTTCATGCGCGACGACTTACCGAAGCGGCCGAGACACAAGGAGTCGACCATCGTGAATTTGGATAACAGCAGTGGTCGCGGTACTCACTGGGTTTGTTTTAGAAAGACTGGTAAACTTGTAGAGTACTTTGACAGCTATGGTAACCTGAAACCTCCTTGCGAGATTCAACGCTACCTGAAAGGAAACTACATCTCTCACAATACCACTGCTTATCAATTTGTCAACACCAATAGTGAAAATTGTGGTCAACTGTGTTTGGCGTTTTTGTCTATGGTCAATAAATAGGATACACATAAAATACAGTGTGTTTTGTTTCTACATCCAGTCATGTCTTTGACGTTTACCTTTACAGGTACAGAGTCCACTCTGTCCGCTGACTTTTTCCCTCCAGTGGAACTCGATCAGAACCACGTTTGGGAAATAGGCTTGCTCAATTTCGAGTCTTACAATTCGATACCGAACGTGGACAAGACTAACAACACTTTTCATTACAACAATGGTTTGACAATTGAAATCCCGACGGGTACGTACGAGGTGACTGACATTGCGGAATACTTGCAACAGATGCTCTGGAAAGTGGACAAATCTCTCTTTATAAAGTTGACTACGAACAACAATACGTTGCACACCACTATCAAGTGCAATTTCCCCGTCGACTTTACGCCTGCGAATTCTATTGGTAGATTGTTCGGGTTCAAGGAGGAAAAGATTGACGCCAATCGCAAAGTCAGCGCACCCTTGATAACCGACATATTTAAAGTGAATTCCATTTTTGTAAATTGCAGCATCGTAACAGGTTCCTATATAAACGGACGTCCGGCCCACACTCTTTTTCAGTTTTACCCGAGTGTGAGTCCAGGGTTCAAATTGATAGAAGAACCATCACCCGTGGTATATCTACCCGTGACACAAAACACCATCGACAACATAACATTGCAACTGGTAGATCAGGACGGGCGGTTAGTGAGTTTCCAAGGTGAACGAATCACTGTTCGTCTGCATTTGAGACAACGACCCACTTAACCCATGGGGTTCGTATACATTTGGTCCAAGAGACCCCCTTCCTATTTATTGCCAAAGGCAAAGGTCCACGGTATTAGTAGTCGTTTGACTGCCACACGATTAACAACGAAGAATAAGAGATTTTTACGCTCTCTTGGCTTTACGCTGTTACAATGATGAACGTTCAAGACATTCTGTTGAGTACTCCGTTCGACGATACGGTCACCCACATGGAATGGCATACCCACCTGCCGTACGCTTCGATGACACTCAACAATAGCGATGAAATAAGAATACCCATACAACAACAGGATATTTGCGTGGTACCGTCAATGAGTTACATTTATGTCGAAGGTAAACTTTTGAAGGAGGACGGCAGTGCCGCTCCTAGCAGGACAAAGTTTGTCAACAACGCCTTTGCACATCTGTTCGACGAATTGCGTTACGAATTGAACGGCGTAGAAATAGACAAAACCAGACATCCAGGCATTTCTACTACACTCAAAGGTTACGCTTCTTTTGATAATGACACTCTCAGGTGTATGGGCAACTCGAGTTGGGTCGACTCGTATAACGATATTGGATCAAGACTTGCGGATCACGTGGTCGACAGCAATGGGAATTTCAGTTTTTGCGTGCGGTTAGGCAGCCTTCTCGGCTTCGCCGAAGATTACACTAAGATGATCGTTAACGCGCGTCACGAATTGGTTCTTGTCAGGTCGGCAAGTGATAAGAACGCCGTACAATGGCAGCCGGGACCTGCTACGGGTAATCCCGCTGTCCCGGACACTAATGTCGAAAATATCAAGGTCACATTGGATAAACTTTGCTGGCGGATACCATACGTTACGCTCAGTGATGAACAGAGGGTCGCTCTGCTTAAGCAACTCAACCGCGGCACGAGTATCCCAGTGGAATACAGGAGTTGGGAATTGTACGAATATCCTGCGCTTCCTCAAACGGGTAAACAGTCGTGGGCGGTGAAGACAGCCAGCCAATTAAACAAACCTCGTTACGTTATTGTGGCTTTTCAAACCAACAAAAAAGCTAATCTGAAGGAAAACGCTTCCCATTTTGATCACTGCAAACTGACAAACTTGAAACTTCACCTCAATTCAATCAGCTATCCATACGATGACCTGAAACTAGACTATAGCAAGAATCGTTTCGCTTTGCTTTACGACATGTACACTAGGTTTCAAGACTCGTATTACAATGCCACACCACGTCCCTTGTTGACGAAAAAACTCTTTAAGGATTACGCCCCAATTGCTGTTATCGACTGTTCAAAGCAGAACGAGTCGATCAAGTCTGCACCTGTAGACATACGATTGGAATTCGAAGCTGCCGAAGACTTTCCAGAACATACGGCCGCCTACTGCCTAATTATTCATGACAAGGCGTTCACGTACAACCCGTCAACCAATCTGGTCAGACTCAACAACTGAAGCCCCGCCCACCGTCTATAAGAGAGGCGCAGCTCGGCTCGTGTTCATTCGTGCTCCGGGACCCGTACTATTCGGCCACGCCATGAAAGCCGTCATCGATTTCAGTGCTTTTGTGGGCAAAAACAAAGATGTCATCATCAAAGAGTTAACCGTAGTGGACATCGAATCGGGATCAGCGCAGCATTGGATATTCAAACCACCCAAGGATTTAGATAATTATTATAACGGCTTGTGCAACATCGATCGACACAACAATTGGCTGAGCAAACATTATCACGGTCTGGATTTTTGCACTGGATTCAGTCAGTATGAAGATTTACTCTCAACTCTGAACAGTATTTGTTCACCCTTTCAACTTCTTTTTGCGCCGGATTTGGAAAAAGCTACAGTACTGGAAAACATATTCAAGGCTAGGAGATTGGTCTTCAGTTTGGAAGATCTCGGTTGCCCACCGATCACGAGAAAACCACTCTTTCCCGCCTTACCAAAGCTAGACGAATACGGTGAACCATGCGATGAAGTTGACGCCGTACCTAATCAAGGAACACGACAGTGTCTGTATCATCACTTGAACGCGCCAGGTTTCATTTGCACTCTCGACAATGCGACCCAACTGGCCGACTGGTGTGCGGAAAATCTGGGTCTACTCGACATGCACAAACCAGCAGTGAGGGAGAAGACTTTCTTTGACTGGAATAAACCATCTCCCGCCAGCAAAGATCTCGCTGCTGCAGGATTTGTACGTGTGCATTCCACAGTTGACGCGACAAAATGCGTTTATTGTGGTGTGGTGCTTTGCAAGTGGGAAGAGGATGACGATCCAATGGCGGACCATGACTACAATTCACCTTTCTGCAGATTCATTCGCTTCAATATGCAAATGAAGAGGGACCAACAGTTGAAAGACAACAAAAACAATAAAGCTAAAAACTGTGATAGCACCAAGGAAGAAGATCATTTTTACATGCGTTTTGGAAATACGCCAGATGTTGACGAAACTGATTTAATCAAATGTTGTCATGCCTAATAAATACGCTTACATTCACATTTTTCTTATCATTTCAATATGAACCTTGTCACCTTCTCCAATCCACTGCTGACCACTTTTTATTTCATTGACCATCATGAAGATAGAAGACCTAACACCGATCATTTACATTTCCAAAAGAGAATACTCGAGATGGAGAACATACTAACACGCTGTCTACTCAACAAAATTCATCATACAGCGACTTGTACTCTGGCGGACCATAGCAATTGTAAAGTGACAACATCCTCTGCGGAACGGTCGTTGAGGGTGGAGCAGTTGCAATAGTTAACCTGCGATTTATCATGTTACATAATTGTGAAATAAAACAGTAATACCCACAAAATTGTATTTACTACCACCCAAGTGCCCAGGCTGCAGAGACCACGTGGTGGAGACCGGGCCGCGCGGCCACGCCCCCACACCGAAATGCTAAAACACAATTCTCGCAACAGACACTCCAAAAAACCGGTCCCGGCCAGCCACGCGCCGCGCGCATGCCCGGCGGCCGCGCCCATGCCAGGCGGCCAAACCAGCAAATGCTAAAACCCAATTCTTGGTTTTCGCGCGGATTTGGTCACGTGATTTCAGCAGGGAAAGTATACTACTTTTAGGAGAACTTAGAAAACACTAACTTGAAGGTATAAGTTACACCGAACAAACTAAGTTTTAACTTGCACAAAAATGTTCACTTCAGTAGCAACAAGCTTTTCACTCGACTCAAAATGGAGCAGGCGGGCGGGGGCGAGGGTGAAACGGCGGGTGGCGGCGACGTGGCGAAAACGAGAAAGTGGCGAGAGAGAGAGAGAGAGAGAGAGAGAGAAAGAGAGAGAGAGAGAGAGAGAGAGAGAGAGAGAGAGAGAGAGAGAGAGAGAGAGAGAGAGAGAGAGAGAGAGAGAGAGAGAGAGAGCATGCGCAGAGCAGCAGAAATGTTGACGTCAACGTGCAGCTTGTTTTAAACTCACTTCCATCGTTCCATGAACTTGTCGTGAGTTAAGTTACTGACCTAAAACCAGACTTGGTAAACCAATTTTAAAATGAGCTCCGACCAAGCTTGGGGTTAGTGTAGTAACACAATTTCATTACACCAAGTTTATTTTAAGTTTGGAATGAACTCCAAAAACTAAGCTTGGTCTAATAAGCTAAAAATATTCTAAAACCAAGCTTAGTTTAAGCTTACGTGCTGTCTGGGATGGGTGACGAACTTCAGGGGAGGAGGCGACTTATTCATGATTGCACAAAAGGCTCGTGTCCCTGCCACACCTACACCCGTGGGATCCTTTAGCTCCAAATCCCATAGCTCCGATGACGTAAATATCCCACTTGTCCGATGGCGTGTTGAGTCCCAATTCTCCGAATACTTTCGGACAATTTAGATTCTCTCGCTTATTCATCGGAGAACTGGGACTATTGCTGTCGTTCGGAAAACTTAAAACAAGAAAATTCTCTTGGGTCCGAGTCCCAGTTCTCCGATGAATGGATATCCCTCCCTCCCTCCTACTCATCTCCCCTACACCCCTCACTCTCCTCACGCCCACTCTTCTCCTCCGCCGCTCCCACCACCACATGGATTGGTGTTGTGGCACGACGCTTCAGCGTCGCTCGCACGCGCATACACGAACCTTTCTCCGTCCCTCGCGACGTAGGTGATCGAGCCACGATGCCGCTCACAGTGTTTGAGCAGTTTACCCTAGCTCACGCCACTTTTTCTGCATTTCTTTTTATGTATTAACCATTTTTAGTTCATCATTTTTTAGTGTCCAATAAACTTCTTTGATGGCCTAATATAAAATGAAACAATGCATTTTTAACTTATCTAAATATTTTTTATGACCAACGTATTTATTGTAACGAGAAATTCTGTAGCCGTTCGTCCTTCTTCAAATATTTTAACACAAAATATTACTTAGTACTTAGTTACTTTTTAAAATCACTTAATGCTTACTTATAAATTAAATATAATAAATAAAAATATACTTATAAATTAAATAAATTGTTCTTTGTTTACAAAATTAATTTTTCGATTGACTAGCAACTAGCCAACAGCAAGCTAGCTTCCACTAGCTCCTGTGATGAGCGTGTTAACTGTGAAGAGGTATATACACAACAACCGTTGGTTGTTGGGGGAAATTTAATAGATCTATTACCGTGACACTGTATCAAAACTGAATTAAAACCAACGAGCAAGGCTCCGTTAACCTGGTACTTTTGTTTTAACAATAAAAAGGAATAACAAGATTTTAAAATGTCCCCCAGAGGTATTTTAAAGAAGAAAAAAATACAAGAAATACAATTTTTGAGTTGTGTAAAAAAGTGATTAGTAGGAGGCAGAGGAGATGGTGGGTGAGACCCTGTTTTTTGGAAGAGAGGAATTTGGAGCTTCATCTATACGCTATTGAGTTGAGAGTGGAATATCCTGATGTATTCAGCATGCACTGTCAACAGCTGATACGCGTGCAAGTCTTGGGGCACAACTTTAAAAGTTGCATCCATGTGGAGCCTCCTGGTGTTATGAAGTGCATCTTTTATGCGAGGAGACACGTATATTGCTGCTGTCCAGCCTTCCGCCTCGCCTCCAAAGACTCCTTTGAAGAACGGTTCTTCTATTGGTGGTTGACCACCAACCGCCTCCACTTGTACTAGGCTTTGCCACTGCGGTTGCTGCAGGATGTCGCCAAACTCTAGCACAGAGTGTGGGATTGGCGGCAAACCTTGCTGCCTGTACCGGTAAAGGGCAGACCGCACGGTTGGAAAACCGATTAGGGCTGCAGCGCGGGGGTGCATAAACATAAATCATTTCAGTATAACATACGAATCTTTTTAAAAATTCGCATTAAATATTGATTATGTTGCTGTTGAGTTCAGACAAGGAACAGTATGTTTGTTGGTTTTAAATAATTTATTTGCGACATACCTGCCTATGTTATTATTACGAAATCATTAATCAGCCTTAATTAGTCTACTAGAAATCCGGCCGGCGAATTAAAAATGCTACGTGGCTATGTGTGGGACCATATAAATTTACCATTACGAGATAACACGTGTTTTTTTCTAGCCTCTTTTTGACTAATTTAAACAACATACAGTATTTGATAAATTGCCATGATAGTGATGAAGATTTTAAAAAAATTACCGTATATTGATGCTATAGAAACATCAATCATTGTTTATGTAAGTAATGAGGAATATAAAAGAAAACTGTAGTCTTTGCATTCTTAGTTTATAATTTTAAACTAACCATAAAGAATTACAAGCACTGAGTACATCCCTTGGTGAGTTCCTCTTTACTCTTATTTGTGACCTCCAAAGTGAAGAGGTAAAGTTATATAATTAATTTACCGTTGTCGTAATTACAATTAGTACAATAATTATTACAATGATGACAATAATTACAATGAACAATGAATAAAGGTAGAATAGTTACAATTAGCGCCGATGATCCATAAATGGGGGACGACGCATCTCCTTCCGTGGTTAACTCAGGAATTTTGGAGGAGAGCTCGGTAATATATCCGGCACAAAAAGCTCACACAAAGACCGTTCGGTCCACTCACTCGACCTCTTTCTTTTTTAGACGAGCTTGTTTGCTTCGCACACTCGCCAGACCGGAGGGTGCTGCATTTTGGTATAATTTTTGTAAACCACAGGTTAAAGATGTAACACATTGGTTCATTTTATCTTCAGTTATCAGCTGAAGTTTCTTCAATTTATAAATCTCCATAAGGATAATATGGGATCTTTTAAGTGCTCTAGGACGGAAACGGGATTTTTCCCAGCCATGGGACAAGTTCCAATCGATTCCTAGAGGCCAAAACCATAATATTCAACAAAAAAAATCCTATGAGGGAAAAAAGTTTGAACGTACAAACAGTAATTGTTTTAGAGTATAAAATAGTTTGTTAGCTTGTGTTTGTGTTTTACTGAAGTATTTTAAATTTAAATACTTTATTTTAAGCCCGTTATAAATACATTTTTGCCCCTCCCCCCTGTGGGCACCCCTGTTACCACTCTAGGTATATTTTTTTGTCATTTGGTTACTAAGAGTTCTTCACTCAATATCATCATCTGTCTCTTGTTTTAAAATAAATCCATAACATTTGTTTCAATGCAGGGGTGCCCACAAGTGGGTTACGACGCAGACGTGGTAAATTACGTCGTTGAAATTTTTGGGCCGGGCAAAAAGTGGTATTTTTGTCCGAGATTGGGGGGGGGCCGCGATTTTTTAAAGTATACTTTTATAACGAGCATTAAAATCAAACACAGTGACTCTCTGTATTCATTTCTCTAAGGTTGGCGAAATCTAGAGTCTGGTTGCTATGGATACGGGCGAGATGTTTTAAATGGCGCTCGCCGGAAGTCGGTGCCAAAGTGTTGACTCACTTTATTTTTTAAAACAACACCAAAACAGACACATTAAGCTGTTTGTAATTTGTACGGAAAGTAGCGTTTTTTATAACAGTGGTCAAGGTTTCTGTGATTCAAAACCAGACAATTATTGAATATTGTTCTAAAGCAGACAACTTATTAAATTTGATCGTATTAAAAACATACAAAAAAATGCAAATTATTAAGATTCATGTGTTCCTGATGATTGATGAAACATCAAAACAAACGGAACAATCAAATACCAAGTTTATAGTCTTGATGCCGTGCCTTTCTCCTATTCACGTTGTCAAAGATAAACGGTGACCCCCGCACATTTCACTTTTAAAACATTAGAGTTTACCTCAATTGGGCCAAACCAGTAAAAAGTTATTTTAATGTGTAATGTTAATAATTATTTTAGTTTAATATTAATCTTCCGTAATAACTGCATTGACCCGAGACTTTTAAGAGATATAGGACGTAGGCTAACCTTGAGGATAATCGTGTATTTAAAGGAAATGCTGCAAATATATTCATCATGCTCCTTAATAAATAATAGATAAATCATGAAAGTTCGTTAAGTAGTTACTAAGAACATATCGTTTAAATTGTATAACTTATTAAGATATAGGCCTATAAAAGTTTTAAAATGTGCTCGAAAGTCTACATCCTAATCAGTTTCGCACTTTATTATTTTATTATATATATATTAAAGATTGCTCAACTATTAACATTAAACAGCCAAGGCTACATTTAAATAAATTTCTTGATAAATGAATTACAGAAAGCTTACACGAGAATAGTTTTTAATTAATTAGAACAAATTTTTTCCGGGGGGGGGGGGGATTACACACAGCCAATGGGGGGGTCCCGGTCTGGTTGGGGGGGGGGGGGCACCTCTGTTTTAATGTACACAAAGCAGGACGTTTTCGAATCGTTGTTGAATATGTACGAAATATACTTTATCAAATATAATAAATGCATTATCCAATTAGTAGCTTTCTTTTTATTCAATAATTTGCTTAATCTAAAAAGTTGTTATGTTTTTATCTAATCAATAAACAATATGAATCTATTACAAATCAATATCGATTAACGTAGGCCTAATGGAGCTGAAGCCTACTTTATTACTGTAGGCCTAAATGGTTTTCATATTAGTCAAAGGCCATTATTTAGTCTCCTTAAAAAGCGATTAAGCGATAAAAATTGCATATGTTTTATTATTTCAGTTTCTTAATATTAACATTCATAAAAAACAGTACATAGTATAAAATAAAAGTAAGATAAAAAATAATTAATTATTTGATTATAGTGTAAATGTATTTACCTGCGACAAACGTCATTGAAGATTTCGCTAGGTCCTCGCTCTGGGTCCCGGTTGGCCTCAGACCTGAAGTCAGCTTTAAGCCGAAACAGTTCGACTTGGGCCTCGTTGATGGGGTGGTTGTGAGGGGACACCGACGACACGTGACCATTGGGTAGGACGGTTGCCCAACTTTGACACCCGTGGTCGTAGCATCTGAAGTAAGTCACATCCTAATTTATATTCGTGGTTTTATTCTTTTCGTACACAAAATCACCACATACGTACACATGACCCCCGTCACTTTCAAGCGCCTCCATAGCAAATAAATTAAATAAAATACGATTTAAAAAAAAAATTAAAGAGAAATATTACAATTTAAAATGAATTAATACAATTTAAATAGAATTACTTGAGTTTAATAGAGAATCAATAAGATTAAAATATAATTAATAAAGTTTAAGCAGAAGTAATAGAAAAAAATACAACAGCGAAAAAACAGCTCAGGCGTCCGAACGTATCAAGGGATGCAGGAGAAGCATTCAGCATTCATTCCTCTCCTTCAGCATTCATTGTGTCATAAACAGTTCTGAGCCCAATTAAGGATTTTTCCTTAAGATTTTCAATGAGACATTCCTTATTGATGGAAAAGCCCCTTTCCACGCTAGCATTTCCATGGAAAAGTATGAGCACTCTCTCCAGAAAATCTCTAAGATCAAAAATTCGTTCAGAGTCTGCATTTTTAAGTTCTTTGATCCAACAATGGTCAACCCTGTCTTTGGTTCTTCGAAATTCATTCGCAGACTTTATGAAACTGTCAGTTTGAACCAATATTTAAACTGACGAGATACTTTGTCTCCTTTGGTCCCGCTGATCCAGTTGAGTTTTACAAACTCTTCGATTAGCTTATCAAGCCATTCTTCTCCTTCTGTCTTGATTGCGATCTTTGGGTCAAGCGAGGTCAAGTTTCTAGTGACTTGGTACTTCAAAGGAGAACAGGTTTCCAACTTATTTACAAAAGCCTTCAAGCCACATCTTGCTTCTTTATGCAAAACTGCAATATAAAGGTTTTTCGCCATTGATTTGCCTATCTCACTTTTGGTGGAAAATCCAAGATCAATTTTCTTTACAGGCAATTCCAAATCAACGCTGGTTTTTATTTTCTCTGGCTTCACAAACCTTTTGAGCACATTATTGTGCATCCTTAACAAGGCACCATGGAGAAAAGGAATATAAGGCCAGTCTGTCTGGAACTCTCTTAGAAAAGGTTCAGCATCTGAGGCCAGTGTTTTGAAAAAGGCTATCTTTGGTCCTAATAGGTGATCTTTCAAGCAATCAGTCATGATCTTGAAACTTGGAGATTTTTCTTCTTTGGTTCTGGCAACACTTTCCACATACATCTTAAGTTTATGTAAGATGTTTAGGCGGTTTGGGCTACTTCAACATTCTCGACCCATCTTACAGCCCAAAATTTCTTGGGGAAGATTTCAGAATTAGTGATGCGAATGAAATCACCTCTTCGTGCTGGAGAACCTTTGAAATAATTGTAACATGCTCGGAGGAATGAAACAATCGGCCAACCTGTAGCAACAATCCCTGATTTGAATGCATTATGGGCAGTATGCAAGCCACATGATCCAAAGTCAACTATTTTGCTTGTCTGATCCTTGTTCAGCTAAAAAAACTTTCAAGTCTTTGAGAAGACTTAAATTTACATTTGGACCATCCATAGATACTTGCAGTAAGTTGTTTATATCTAAACAATCAATCTATGCGATTAGTGCCTTTTGCAGATCTTGAGCTTTACCTGAGTGGAGATATACAGAGGTCAAGTATCTAGTTGAAGATTCTTCTTTTTCTACATTCCAAAACCCGATACTGATGTCCATCTGTTGTTTACTTGAAACTTTGTTGAACGATTCATCGAACAACACAACGAAGCTCGGACAATCTTTAACTAGGTTCATGAAACTCTGATGGAAATACAGTGAAATACCAAGAATGAGTAAATATGATAATTTGACCCATCGCAACTCCAACTTACTCGCAATTTTGCATTCTGTGAACATTAATTTCATTACTTCAATTCCAGAAGCAGCACTTCTAAATGAACTGTGTGTCATAACACAATGAATGGCCCATATTATTTCAGCTTTGGTGACACTGTGGCTATCACAAGTATTTGCTTAAAACTATTGTATGTATTTGCTTAAAGACTGTTTCTTAAACTGTCACTTTATTTGATCACATGTTTAATGTTTATGTTTACTTTTTTCTTCTAAGTTTTGTTTATTCTGTCTTTAATACAACTTGTTCCAATCTCTGACTTATTATTATTAATATTATGTTGAACTTGTACATGGCTATTATTTTAGTACATTGGTGACCCCTCAAGAAACTAATTTTGAATGTGATTATATTTTGATTGCTGAATTTTTTGTTTGTTTGTGGAAATAATATAATGAGTACTCAAGAAGAATCTCTACCTGGTACATCAGACAAAATGCATATATCACCGGTTTTATTGAGAATTCCACCATTTTGGGCTAAAAACGTTTTGTTGTGGTTTCACCAAATTGAATGCCAATTTTCTCTACATGGAATCTCCAAAGAAACTACGAAATACGACTATGTAATGGGCTCGCTAGACACTGAAGTAGCAAGTAAACTTACAGACTTTATCGCCAAACCTTTATCTTCGACTCCCTACTCCGACTTAAAGAAGAGGATATGTGCCGAATATGAGATCTCGGAACACATCAAACTGAAGCAACTGACAACTGAAGTTTGCCTCGGAGATAACAAACCATCGACTCTTCTGCGTGAGATGAGGACATTGGCAGGCACTCAGGTAACTGACAATTTCTTAAAAGTGATTTTTTTGCAACGTTTACCTAACCACATTCGTACTGCATTGGCAGCATCTCAAACCGATTCACTAGATGATTTAGCCAAGATTGGAGACCAAATAGCTGAAGTTTCAACTGCTGATACTTATGTTTGTGCTCAAGGGGCTGGTGCTCAACCACCTGACCGCATAGCACTCTTAGAAAAACAGGTAAATGATCTAGCTCAATCAATTGATGGTCTGATTAAGTTAAGCAAACAGAATGTACCTGCAACACCAAAACAAAGGAATCTTTCAAAAGAGAAGGTGTCTAATCAAAGTGAAATGTGCTGGTATCACTACAAATTTGGTAAGAATGCGAAGAAATGTATTCAACCATGTTTGTTCTCACCTAACAGGCATTACCAACAGGAAAACCTCCTGCCCCGTCATTGAATGCGGCTAATGATGACAGGGGCTTTAAATCCTGCCGCCTTTTTGTCACCAACTTGCTTTGTGGTCAGAAGTTTCTTGTGGATTCAGGTGCAGACATATCCGTCCTACCTCCAGCTACCAAAGATAAACTCACCGTAAGTAACAGACAGTTATATGCTGCGAATGGTTCTGTAATTAAAACATATGGGGAACGTAATATTAAACTTGATCTCGGTTTGAAAAGGAAATTTTCCTGGTCTTTCATAATTGCTAATGTGACCCAACCGATAATTGGAGCTGATTTTTTATCACATTTTGGTTTACTAGTTGATATTAAAAACCAAAGGTTAATAGATACTAGAACTCAATTGTCTGTGGTAGGATTTCAAAACCACTCATCCCAACAATCTGTTTTAGTTCTTGATCCAAACGGGAAATATTCCAAACTTATCTCTCAATATCCTAATTTACTTAAAGAAACCCCTGACTTCCATATCTCTCAGGACACAGTCTTTCACTCAATCCAGACAACAGGCCAACCTGTGACCTCGAGAGCTAGGCGTTTATCTCCTGAAAAACGTGCATTAGCAAAAGCCGAGTTTCGCAAAATGGTTGATCTAGGTATTTGTAGACCTTCAAAAAGCTGTTGGTCTAGTCCACTTCACATGGTACCAAAAGGTGATGGTTCATGGAGACCGTGTGGGGATTACCGTGCCCTTAATGCTAAAACAGTTCCTGACAGATATCCAATTCCTTATTTGCAAGATTTTAATGGCCAATTAAATGGGAAAACTATATTTTCTAAAATTGATCTTGTCCGAGCTTTTCATCACATTCCTATAGCCCATGAAGACATACAAAAAACCGCTGTCATAACACCGTTTGGTTTATTTGAATTTCTTAAAATGCCATTTGGGTTAAGGAATGCAGCCCAAACCTTTCAACGGTACATTAATTCCCTTCTGCAAGATTTGGATTTCACCTTTTGCTACTTAGATGATATTCTGGTTGCATCTTCCACAGAGGATGAGCACATTACTCACTTGAAAAGGGTTTTTGACAAGCTAAGTGAACATCATATCAACATAAATACAGCAAAAAGTGTATTTGGAATGAGTGAAATTCCATCCCTTGGTTCCTTCTCAAGGATTTTCATACATGCTGACCATCATAGACCGCTTTACCCGTTGGGTTGAGGCAACACCTATCAGAGACATTACTGCAGAAACAGTAGCTGAAGCACTTCTTTCCACATGGATATCACGATTTGGGGTTCCTCAATTCATCACAACAGATAGAGGAAGACAGTTTGATTGCAACCTCTTCCGGGAATTAACCAAACATCTTGGTATCCATCACATCAAAACTACAGCGTATCATCCTGCAGCTAATGGTAAAATAGAAAGATGGCACCGACACGTGAAATCTGCCTTAACTGCCCAACTTTCATCTGACTGGACACGAAAGCTACCGATGGTGCTTCTTGGATTGAGGTCGTATATTATTCCGGATTACAATGTTACGTCTGCGGAGATGACATTTTGGTCAGTCCATTAGGTTACCTTGCGATCTTTTTCAAGCCACGCAGGACACCTATGATGTTCCACACCTTGTTCATGATTTAAAAAGAAAAATGAAAGAACTCAAACCAATAGAAGCCAAATACCATTCATCTAAGAACATATTTATTCATCCAGATCTCCGGACATCAAATCACGTTTTTGTGCGAAATGACGCTGGAAGAAACCATTACAACCAGTCTATAACGGTCCATACCTAGTGGTTTCACGGTCAGACAAGTGGTTTGCTGTTGAGACTCCGACAGGCACGAAAAATATCTCCATTGACCGACTTAAACCAGCTTTTCTTCTCAACGACTCGACTACTGAAAAACTAGAACACAAACGTGACCGATCAAAGTCTCCTAGAAGAATGGATGTACCACCTCAAAAACTTTGGTGTTCACAAGATCCGGACGCGCAGTCAATCCCCCGGTTCGTCTGGCTTCTCGCTAACACTAAGGGGGGAATATATGTGGCTATCACAAGTATTTGCTTAAAACTATTGTATGTATTTGCTTAAAGACTGTTTCTTAAACTGTCACTTTATTTGATTTTAGTACAACACTATCGCCTAAAAGATATTTCTTTAAGCCTGTCTCTGGTAATGCAATGGATGAAGTAGCTCAGTGGTAGAAGAGAGTGAGGGACAGACGTGGAATGAAGAGGGCGCTGGTTGAAGATTACTTGCGGACGATGGCCCAGGTTGTGACGAGACCTCAAATACAGGTTTAGTGGGAGGATTCAAAACTTCCGCGGTCCCTGGCCTCCTATGTAAGAATGGAACAACAGAAGTAGAAGACAGTGATTTGAAAGCTTTCGTATGTTTTATGCCTTTCATGTGGCTAACCAGAGCTTGACGACCCATAGATGAGAGTGAAATCGTTGCGGCTGTGCAAAATCGACATGTGGCTGAATAAATGTCACTTGGAACTTTAAGAATCCAAGGACCCAGTTCTGGATCAAGGAGCCATCTGTCTTGAAATGCAGTCTGACCATGACGATACTTCTTCGGTGGCATTGTAGTTTTACCTGCAAAGAAGAAGCGGGTATCTAGAAAACTTGATAAAAACTAGTATTCACTTTACTGTATCACTTTTATTTCGCCTAAGCTAGAAAGTATTCGGTTATATAAGCCCACTGATATCTTACATTTTTATAGCCTAAAAAAGTCACAAACATATATGCCAATAGGTATCTAGTTGAAAAACTTTGAATATCCAACGACATGTAGGCTGTGCCCTACTTCAAAATAAAAAAATTCCTGAGAGTAACTTGTTTTGGACTTATGTTTTATATATTTTTTTAAAAATTATTTTTCAGGCTCAAATGTTATAAGTGCGGATAAAGTTAATAATAAAAAGCATAACTAAATCCTAAACGTTTTAAAATTATCTTTCCTTAAATGACAATATGAGGAGTAACTGATGCCTACCAGCAGGCCTTCACCTAATTTAGCATAGTCCTACAGGCATTATAGAAGTTAGGGCCTATGAAAAATATATATTTGGTACACTAAAAGAATTGAGCTTAGTTTGTAAGAATTGGCATATTCTAGGGGCCCGGGGGCCAGGCCTCCCTCAAGATTAGTACCTCATAGAATGTTTACATTGTTAAGAGAACAATTATAACAATTTATTTTGGTAATTATTTAGTTTCCGGTACACCACCCGAAATTCAAATTTTTTTCAAAATGCTCGAAATTTGACGCTGATCCCGAAATTTATAGTAATTTTTTGCGGAAATCGTCGGAAAATCCCCGAAAATGGGTAAAATGGTTTTTCCTCAGAAAAACTTTCGTGATCCGACTTCAGATAAGCCGGAAAACCCGTGGAAATTGTCATTTGTTAGGTTTGGTTAGGTTATTTTAGGTTAGGTTGAGTTAGGTTAGGTTAGAATATCAAGTCTAACCTAACTTAACCTAACCACACTAACTTAGGTTAGTTTTTATATATTCGTGATCTGCTCGTCTTCCCGGTTATTTTCAATACCCACATGACCAATTTCCGAAGAAAAACAATTTTTCAGTTTTTCCTATTTTCCGGGTTTTCCGACGATTTCCGCAAAAAACGACTATCATTTACCTGCTCATACGACAGCATAACACTATTTAAAAAGTATAAGTTTCTGTTCACTCCATCCTGTTCACTACAACACACCAACACTCGGCTGGAATCACGACACCTTCCTGTCCACCAATGGCAGTGTGTTGACTATCAGTATTCAGTATTGCCAGGTTAGATGCAGTTTTACCCGCCGATCTTTGCTAAAATTCCCAGTTTTCGCCGTTTTTCATCGTAACCAGGTCCCCATAAAATACCCGCACGACCGTAAAAATACCCTAAAATCGGGTAACTACTCGGTTGCTGGCAACACTGGTTGCACACGAGACTCAATCTGCGCCGTGACCCGCCGCGCATTCGCACAGAGCAGACGATAACTGTCACTGGCTACTTCGTTAGCCTCACTAGGCACCGTTTGGACGTGCCATAAATGTGAGCAATAAAAATGGACGATGTTTTGCTCTCAAAAGACGACAGTTGGTTTTTAATTGCAACTTTGGTTTTTGACATTTTGTTTCGTATATTTTGGAATAATTTTAATATTTTGGAATGTGTTTTTAATTAAATTATTTAGAAATTCAAGGTCAGACTTAAAATTCACACATAATCCACGCACTTTTTCCCGGTCACCGAATTTCACGCATAATTCACGCACTTCAAGGATTTCCCGGTTGGTGGCCACCCTGATTCTGTAGAGAACCTTCTTTCTTAAGGTACTTGAAGAGATACTTGATTACGTGTTAAGTTGACTCGAGCTCTAAATTTATATGAGCCTCATATTTCAAAATAAGTGCAGCATTACACGGCATGACCCGATCAGGCATTGTCTTATTTTTTTTTTTAATTTTTATCGTTTATTTATTGTCGTAATCTCGTCTATATTGGATGAAACCCCTGTCGTCAACATGGGTGGTTTGGCAGGCAGGTTTAGGAAACCATTTTCTACGGAAGCCTTTCGCAGAGTCCTAACAGGGGAAGTCGGTTCTGTGATCAGTACCACAAGGGCAATGGATCATATCCCTTAGAACCAACACCCTCACTTACTCTCCGGATTCTTTTTACTTGGAAGTGATAACCCTTTCCATCCCTCAATATAAGTAGCTTCTGTATTACACTCAGAGTTATTTCAAGTAATGTCAGGTCTCTTAATTATAGAAGTTTCCTGCACTACTTTTGGATCAGCAGATGTAGCTTTTGTAGCTTTCTTTTTCATGTTTAGGGATAGACTACGAAGACAGAAATTGCAAATTCGTTTTAGCGAATTTCCCTAGGCGAATAAGCTATTACCGTAGGTCTCATAAGACCTTAGCCCAGGACCACGTTGCTTTTCGTGAGGTGCCCAGAGACCAAAAATAATAGTCATAAAAATTTATATATATATATATATATATATATATATATATATATATATATATATATATATATATATATATATATATATATATATATATGTATGTATGTATGTATGTGTCCCTAGACACGATAACTCTCGTAAAAACGGACCGATGGAGACCAAATTTGGTTGATATGTGTAATCCTACCTTTATTTGGATGAGTTCGTAAACCAGATATATCGACCTATCGGAAGGGGTAGTTTTGAGGGGTTTTGTTCCCCAAAGATGAAGTTTTACATTTTTCATATGTAATTTTTTCCCCACTGGATTTAGCTAAAAAAAAAACACACAATTTAGTATTGTGAAGCTTTGCTCTATCTCCATTGGTTACCGAGATATTAAAAAGTCTAAAGACAGTACATTGTATTTTTTGGCTCCAATGTTAATCTTATGGATAATGAGGATCTGTTCATATTTCCCTTGTCAACCAATATTTTTTATGAAACTTGTTATTTAGCTTCATTTGGTTGAGATTCAACTATTTATGTTAAGAAAATTTATTTTTTGCACTTATCATGGCAGCAAACCTGCAAACTCTTTTCCCTTGTTAATCATATGTAGAATAGGCCATCTCTTTTCTTTATGGACAAATATTGATGAACTTAGTGTATGGCTTCATATAGTCGAAATAATTTTTTTTATGCTAAAAACCTACTTTTCGTGTTCCCCATGGCAGCATACGTGCATAATCTTTCCCTATATTTATCATAAGGAGAATAGACATAAATTTCCCTATTTATGAGCTCGTAATGAAATTTTGTTTACAGGGTCATCTGGTTAAAATTAATATTACTAATTTAGAAATTCGCTGAGTACGCAGGTCTGCTGCGACGGGGAGTATTTGGCCATGTCCTTCCTCCATTTCATCACCATCATTCACCATTTGAGAACAGAATTCTAGTGCCTGAACTGCCTTACTACATTTTATACATGTATGCGCGCCACCAGGCAAATTGCCGTCGTTGCATGCCGGGCAAGCTATTTGTGTATCTTGTGACGTAGGTTATGCATCTGGCTCACTCAGAGCAAGTAGATAATTGACTGTTTGGTGGGAAACTTTAACCAGGGGACTGTGGCATTTGGTAGGAATGGTATTTTGATTATCTGAGGATAAAATACTGTCCATAGTCCCTGCTATTTTTATTGCTCCGTCGCACATTTGGCGGTATTACTTTACAAAGTCATCTACTCTTAGGTTCTTACTTAAGAGATTTTGTTTTATTTTTGAAAACTCTGTTTCAAAAGATGCTCCAATGGATCTTGAATATGGACTCTTCATTATTGTGGGCAAAATATTGCACCAAAATAACAATATGTACAAAATAACAAGGTGTTCAAGTTTGTCAACGAACTCGGGCTTACATTATATTGTCTCTGTCGCCATCGTCAATAATGGTTTGTAAAGTTTCTTTCCTTACATCTTCAAACCACGTCTTTAGGTTTTTTCTTAAACACCATCGACAGTACCGGTAACATTTATGTCAAAAATCTCATCTAAGTCAATGTTTGCATCTAAGTTTTGCTCCTCAATGTCATCTAATAAAACATGGTCAAAATTAGTTTCGACTGCAATCCTGGAGAAGAGGAGCTTCTTGTGTTCTTCACAAGGCGTGGATAAACCAGTACTTGCAGAGATCCCTTCAGTTTCACTGAACGCAACATTTATAATGCTACGCAGGGTTAACTTTGCCACATTCATAGAAGTAGATTGTGCGATTAAGACTACAAGTCTAATAAAAAACTCCTTTGTCCTTTTTTTCAGTTTGCTTATTTCAGGCCACCTACGCACTAGGTTGGTCAAATGTGACATATCTATTCTTATCAAACGTTTTGGACGTTTATTTTCTGTCCCTGTCATGTACAAGAGACAGGGTTTCAAGAGAGATGCCGTCGACGACTCACCACCAAACACCCTGCATACAGTTGAACTTATAGCTGCAGAGTCATCAACAACTATTACATTTAGATTTCAGCTCCAGCGCGAACCCATTCCGAAAGCCAAAAATAGATGGCATTAGAATATTTTTTCTTTCGGATAACATTTGCATTACAGGTACTAGGCCCTCGCCTGGACCGGGGATTCTTATTCCACCTAAATAAAGGAAAACGTGGTGACTTCTCGTATTTCCTGGTCTATCTAACTTGTTGACGACTTTACCGGTGGCGTCAATAACAAGCCTAGAATAAGAACTTTTGCAATGTTGGTTATAAATCTTTATCTGTCGGGTGTAAGAATGTGTACAAAAAATGGATCACTTCCAATGTCATGGATCGAACACATGTAGAGTGGGTTTTTGCTGTACTTTAGAAATTGTATGGCTTTTATGGGATCGTTAACCATCCTTCTACATTTCCGAGTTTCTGAACGTACCTGTCTCCCTACGCCATTAGAAGGCAGGTGAGCAGGATATACGTCACCATAATCCATTATATCACTAGCCTTTTGTTGTCTAAATTTGCTAGATTTAATATTTTGGCTTATCATTATATCTCCCATGCTTTTTCTTTTACTACCAGCAAAAGGCCGTTTCCTGATTTTCTTCGCCGTGAAAGTACTATGGTTTTCTGTGTTGCCCCAAATCTTTACATTCAATGTTACCCCTGTATTCATGGGATCTGCAGGAGGTGGATTAGGGCAAGACATGATTAGTGTATTCCCACATTCACACTTGGCCTTTGCACAGTTTGACATCTTCATTTGCACTAACATAATTCCCTTTGAAGGACCAACTGCAAGGGTACTTTACACAATCCCAAACGAGATTGTTAAAAACTTCAGCCCACACTCCTGGCTTTAGGACCTTGTACTTCTTTCTGTTATTTTTTTCTCTGTGGTTCATGTCTGTTATTTCTATGGTACAGGGAGCGGCAAAAAGATCTGACGGATTTAAAACTAAAATAATTCAAACATTTAAAAAGATAGAAAGTGTTTTATTGCATATTACAGATTGATATTTATGGAAATTAACAAAAATACCTCAAGAAGAGCCGATTTCATTTGTTTAAGACTTGAAGATGATGTCTTTTAAATGATGTCCTTCTCGGCCCATGCATTCTTCCAATCTTGCGGTGAAGTTGTCGAACACCTTCCCTAGCATTTCGGGAGACAAGATGGCGATTTCTTGTCGTATGGCTTCCTTCAGGTCCCCAAGTGTGAGGGGTTTGTTTACATAAACTCTTGATTTAAGGAGTCCCCACAAGAAAAAATCACAAATGCTGAGATCAGGGGAGCGTGCTGGCCACGCAATGTCCCCGAAACGCGAGATGACTCGTCCAGAAAATTTACTTCTTAGGAATTTGTAATGTTTCATTCGCCACATCCATTATTTTAGTATAAGTTATGTGTTATTTGTTTAATATCGTTATTAGATTTAATTCAATGAGTAGCTAATGAAGACCAGATGGTAATTCAGTATTAAACCAAAATGATTTTATGCGTTTATCACTTTGTTAGCTAATATTACTATATAAGAATATCCCACCTTATCACCCCTTAGAACATAATTATCATAATATCAATAATTTATTATTTTATCCGAAATACATTTAAAATATGATCAAATGATTTTAAATTAAAGAAATATCCCAATAAAATGCCCACTAGCCTAAGTAATTATTTATTGTGTAAAAGAGTTGCAATACAAATTAAAACATTTTATATAATATACATATATATTCAAAACCAAATTTACCAATTAATCAAAATCACATTATCCAGTGTTGTGCTATGTGTTTGTGCTTCAAGATGTGTGAACCCCTAACAGTCAACAATGAAGAACATGTGTGAACCCCAGAGAGACACCTCTGACCTTTCTTCTTGATCCAGCTTCCCTAGTGTTAGCATCTAAATTTTATAAGGACACAGTTCCTCCATTTAAATAAATTCCCCAGTCTGGACTAGAGCTTTATTCTAGTAAAAAATGATAGGGACATTGCCCAAACAGTACTAAATTTAATTCAATCCCATTTTAAATTTATTTATTCCCAAATATATATAGTACTGGGCGAAGAAGTATTTGAAGCAGATTTGGTAAGATCCACCCATACATCCATCAACATCCAAGATAGTGACAAGAAGACCATAGACTTAAACTGTATTTTATCCCTAACCTTTGTGAACAATTAACATTCTTTTAAAGATTCAAAATTTATCCATGATATTAATTTCTATTTCCAAATTGAATATAAAAATTGAGTTTGCTTGTCAGCACGAGTTCCCCTCCCTGAGAAAGAGTCTGAATGTATTCCATTGTTAAACCCAGCTGATAGACATTTAACTATAATTGTGAAGCAAGAGATATAAGGACTGAAATTACCCACATCATTTTGTATCCATTATAATTTATAAATAATCAAGCATAAATTTAAATTAGAATTGTATTTCAGATAGGTAATAAATTTAAATTGTTGTAACAAAATAGTCTTATTATTTCATAGGCCTAGATAGCATATTAACCTAGATTAGCTTACCCATCAAGTTGACCTAAAAATAGCACGACACAGATAAAAAAAAACAGATAGATATATATAAACACCACTACTAATCAAGAGACAAAATAGTATTTATCAAATCTTTTATTAAGTATATCCATTATTCTAAGATATTTTTCATTATAAACAAACACTTTTCCAACGTTAAGAGCAACCAACATGGCGATCCCCTTCAAGTAAGAACGATATGAACTATCGCATCGCAACAACATAGACTGGCAGTGTGTGTGTACAATTGCAAATTCCATCACCTCGTTGGCTGTATGGGCAGTCGCCCCGTCCTGCTGGAACCAAATTCTATTGCGCACTAAACGATTTCTGCGAAGTTCGGGAATCAGGAAGTTTTTCAACATTGACAGGTAACGTGAATTAACAGTAATGGTTCGACCACCCTCTTCTAAAAAATATGGCCCAATGACACAATTTTTGGTTACACCACACCACACATTTACCTTTGGGCTATGAAGAGGCCGTTCATGCAGTTTTTCTGGATTCGTAGCAGACCAATAACGGAAGTTCTGCTTGTTCACATATCCATTCAGATGAAAATGTGCTTCGTCGCTCATAATGAGAATTTTGTCATCTGTCATCAAATCAATCATTTGCTCGCAAAATGCAAGGCGTTTTGCATAGTCACTAGGCTTCAACTGCTGCACAATAGCCATTTTGAAAGGATGAAAGTGCAGGTCGAACCGCAAAATTCTTCTTACCGATCGGTCAGACATTTGCAGAGCTGCTGCTTGTTTACGAGCTGGCCGTTGAGGACTGGCTTCCACAGCTTCACTCTCTCGACGTTCTCCGGCGTCCGGGCTGACCTTGGGCGGCCTGCCGACTTCTGTTTCAATGTTGAACCGGTAGTTCTGAAGTTTCTCACCCACAGCAAAATAGTGTTTCGAGTTGGGACTTTACCTCTAGGACCTAAATTGAATAGTCTACGAAATTGTTGCTGAACAGCAACACAGGAATCGCAGTAGTGTGTTTTGGTTACTTCTGGACCGGAAGTCGTGCCATCTGCCCGAGCAGCTGCTCGAGCAGATGGCGTCAGATGCTGGGGTGCAGATGGCGAGAGCATATGCCCTGAATTTGAAGTAGAATTGGGCATGAATTAACAGTTAATTTAAAACTGAAATTTAACAGTTATAACTGGGGCTTGGAAAGTATGTCAAGGTCATCCAGAGTAAGTTTTGAAAAAGCCTACCCAACTACCACCAGAAATAGTTCTAAGTTGAACTAGTTGGTGATAGTAGGATAGGTTGAAGTAACTTTTGAATTTTATTAGTGAACATACAATTAATGTGCAACAGCAGAGTTTAAACAAGTTGAACTTTTGTGATGAATTACAGAGTTGTAAATGCAAACACCGACGACGATGAGAAGGTAAATGCAGAGTCCCCAGATGATGTATTTGAAAAGCTTGAACAAATGTAACATTTCAAGTTGGTTTTCCCGTTCCATTTCCAATCGTTTAATTTCCAATTTCAATTTATCCTCTTCCATTCTAGTTACGAAGGGAACTTCATCCATCATATCCATCATGATTGTGTTAGTGTTTGAAATTTTAGTGATGTTGATAGTTCAGAAGTCGAAGACGGAATAAGAAGTGAAAGGGAGAAATGTTAGTTAAATAAAGAAGTGGTGAGGGGAAGGATGAATTACAAAGAAGTGGTGGGGGAAAGACGTTGCTCTTCATTATTACCATCAGTAGTGTCAGATGGTGCAGGAGTTAGATTTAGTAAACTGTCTTCGTCTAAACTTTCAACCTTATCACAAATAGGACAATCGTATGTTATTTCCAAATTCATTTTGATGGTTGTAAAATTATCTACAAGTTCTTGTAAAATATTAAAAATGTCTTGTAACTCTTCTTTAGAGTTTATTTCAAAACTAGAATTCATTCGGGCCAATGGAGAGTTGTTCATTGTTGGAGAGTCGGTGATGGAATGAGGATCGACGCATAGGGAGGGGGCTTATATAATGGTGACCTTGAGCAGGCGTCTAGGGAGGGGGCTTATATAATGGTGACCTTGAGCAGGCGTCTAGGGAGGGGGGCTGTCTAGGGAGGGGGCTTTTATATGGGGAACCTTGAGCTTATGATTGAATAAAATGTTTAGTTGTTCTTCTTCGTCTTTTAATTCAATTATTTGAACCGAAGTAGTTGTTTCATCCTCTTCACTCGATGAAGAAAACAATTCACCAGGATTTAAATATTGAACTACAATTCTGAACCATCTTATAGGATATTCGTCAATGATAGAAAGTAAGTTTTGAAACAATTCTTCCATCTCTTCCCTGTCAGTTATTATATGTTCAAACTTGATAAATTTGTTTTCCATGTTGTTAGTTAGAGTGTTGGAAGTGGAATGATTTAATATTATATAAAAATTAGAACTAGTGGTGGGGGGAAATCTCAAGGTCATCCAAATGAAGTTTTAAAAAAGAGTGTAAAACTGAAATTACACATTTGATGGTTCTACAGGATCGGAATACCAATCTGATCTGTATTTACATCTTTTTATCATATGTGTACAAAAATCATCTTGATGAGAATTGGTGCGTTGACAATGAGCAAGATCTAGAGGGTGAAATTTGAAACATCTTTGAGGACAACATGTATGAAAATATCTTGATTTGTAAAATTTGAAAGTTCGCAATTCCGGTGGTGGTAGTTGTTTTGTTTTGCATTTGCAATAACAAGATCCGAAGAATTCACATTTAGTACAAGCTAACCCATCCACCATCATTGGTCCTAAATCTGTACACTGTTGTTCACAACAGTAACGAGGTTTGTACTTGTATTTTTGCTCTTCCATGTTGACGCTGCGGAGTCCAGTGAAAGAATAAGAGTGTATAGTGTTGAATAGTGAGTTTTATGTACTGTGAAAAGTGGTGGGGGTAATTTCAAGGTCATCCAAATGGAGTTTTAAAAAATTATACCTTACAAGTGTAAGGATTATTAAAATTTAGGAAGTTTGTTTCTCTTTGTTTTCTTCAGACTTTTTCTCTCTCTCCGCCTTAGCCATAGCAACAAGTTCTTCTGTTGATAATGGATGTACTTCAGGAAATTTTAAAATTAATTTAGCTTGATATCCTTCTTTAGTTAATACATCTAAATCTTGGGTCATTTGTTCAACGGTGTTGTAGTCTTTTCCATAGATTTTTCCATCAAGTTGAATCATCATTCTGTACAACATTTTCTTAAATAGGTCTTGTCGTGGTGAGAGCTAAGAAGCAAATGATTATTTATACAAGTATCACATCCTTTTTATTAACTCACATTGATCATGTGATTCTTTAGTTGTAGTTTTGTCTGTCAAAAGTTATTCAACATTGGTAATACTTTTGGAACTTGATGTTATGTTGACCAGTTGGCGATGAAGAAGTTGTAGGTTGTGTAGAAATAAATATTTCATCATCGCAATATTTTGTTTTAGTGAACATCCTTGTATTAGTAGCACTAACATCAACAGTTAAGTGATAACCACCGGTAAGTAAAACTCGCATTTCGTTGGTTAAATCTTCGAGTTGTTCAAAAGTTGTAATGGTGTTGGTATCATAAGATGCACATTTGACTTTGAGAGACATCTTTTAGTTTTTATATTAAGCGATAGAGTGAGCGAGATGTGTACGGTACGAAAGGTAGTCGTAGACTGATGAATTTTACAAGTAGATTTTCGCTTTTATAATCACACAAAAGTGGGTCAAGGTCATCCCGTGGAATTTTTAAAAAAAGCAACATATTGTAATGTACAAAGACATCACAATATGTTGCTTCTTTTAATTTTTTTTGTTTTTTCTTTATATCATATTTATTGAAAAACAATTACAAACAAATAGTTACAATGTTATGTACAAACTAATCAGTAGTAGGTGTTACATGAATAGTTAGTTCAGTTGAGTTGTTTCCACTTGGTCCGTGCGAAACCAAATAGAGTGCGCCGGGTTGAACTACACGAAGATCTTCATTTTGAAGAAGTTGTACAAAGCGTCTTGGTAGGAAGATCTGAAATTTTGGTTCATCACCAACTGTATATGGAGCCTCGCTTAATGTGCAATTAATAGCATCACCTACTGAAGTTTCCATTTTCTTAATCGTATGAATGATGTAGTGTTTTTCTTCTTTTAGTTCAGAACATTTCTTTGTAGGTAGAATTGATGATTTAGAATGAGCGTTGAACTGATCAACTAAACTTTGAAGTAAGTTCTGTGATGCCATCTTGATGTTGTTGTTAATCTTCTTGTTAATAAGAATGTCCGTCGGAGATGTTGTCTCTTCGGAGGTTAGAGTAATACTCATGCTGCGTCATGGTAGCGCTCTCGCTTTTATAATCGACACTACCCCCACTACTGACACTACACCCACCACTTTGTTGAAGGAAATTGTTCAAGCGGTAGGCATTCTTTAAAGCGCACTGCGACCTTCGATGTTTAAAACTTTTTGATGAAATACAAAGTTCGTTGAAGTAGCATTGGAAATCTTTATCAATTATTGCATTAATCACTTCGTTGCTTGTAAATGATTGTATCCAATTTGCTTTTTCTAATCCCCTTGTGTAGATAATTTTAAACTCTTTGCAATAATGATTCATAATGTGCGGCATCATGTTATAATTAATGAAACCTTCATCCCATCTTAAGTTGTGAAAATGTTTGTTCAACCATTTGTTTGTAACTTTCGCTTTAGTTGTTAGTCTATTAAATGGTACTGGAGGTTTGAACAAATAATGATAAACTACTGATGTGTTCATGTCCAAGATTACTAATTCTTTAATAATAAAATTACCATCATTTCCTCGGAAAGCTTGAAATTCAATTATACCTCTTTTAACTTCCATTATATGTGGCGCATTAGAAAACGAAACCCGTTTATTCATGATGAAGTCTTACTAACAACTGACTTAAAAATTGAATGAGCCGATGTTTATAACAGACAGGATTGTTCTTCTTCTTTCACTTCTTGTGCCACTTCATCAATATTAAAATTGGTGTGATAGTTGTTTAATTGTCTCCACATTTCAACTTCTTGAGGTATTCTATTAAAGACTGAAGTATCCACGGGACCGTATAAAATTGGAACAAAAGGTTTTTTGTCCAATGTATCAATTAGATAGTCTTTAATTATTGCACTTGAAAATATTAGTTGTTTCAAATATCTGGTGACGGGACCGGTAGTACAACTTAAGGTGTAAAATTCTTCTTTAGTGAAATATAATTTAACATTATGTGTAGTTAAATCTCTGAAGCGAACAATTTGTCCTCCACGATGTTTTACTATATCAACTTCAATATTTGATTCCAATAAACTTAATCTTGTTCTTCTTCCAAATGTGTTGTTACTTAAATAGCACTCCAAAAGATGTAAATGTTTCATGAGAGATTCCCAAGTAGTTTCATTAAAAGTAACCATTTTGTTTCCATGATTTAAAATAACAATTGGTGAATAATCCATTGATTTTAAAATTCCAACTGATATACTTTTTGTCATGCATGAAGAAATTGGGTAGATAATCCGAAGAAATACTTCTGTTAAAATATTGGTTGTAATGTTAACTTCAACCTTCTTCCTTTTTACTTCTTTTTCAGCTTTTTCTTCTTCTCTCTTCTTATGTTTGTTGAATTTTAGGAACTCGTCCATTTCTCGTTCAACTTGTTTTTCTATATCTGAACTATTATCATCCATTAGAGGTGTATTTTCTTCTCCGTTAGTAGAATTCATCTTGCGAATGATGTTTCCCATACGACGGTTGAAGATAGAATGAAGTTTCTACTAATTATTTTCTCGCTTTTATATTTTTCGTAAAATCCTTGAAATTTATACAATTACATAATTGTTTGTTTTCAACTTGTCTTTCACAAATGAAATTCTAACCTCAAAAATTAAAGCAGATAATTCTAACCTCAAAAATTTGCAGTTGTTGTACAATTCTTCTTAAAGTACATTCTTCACAATTCCGGTCAGCGGTGTGTAAGTAACTATTTTATCATGTAGAATTAGACAGTATGCCGAAGTTCCATCCGCTACTGGTTCTTCAAATTCCATTTCAATTTTTATATCCACACTTGATGATTTTACCGATTCATTTTGTTTTGAACAATCGATTACAATTATTGGAGCCTTGGAATAATACTGGTCAGGTGATAATAGTGGTGTATTAGTCTTTCCATAATATGATGATTGAAATCTTGCATACATATCGTATAAAATGGAAAAACGTTTTTTGCTGAACATGACATTCAAATTGTCATAGGGAAAGAATTGAGAGTTTAGGAAAACTTTACAATTCTTTATTTTACAGTGATCAAATTGACCAGCATTTGCAGTGATAACATCTTTTCGCTTAGTTTGAAAACCGAGTATTATGTACCTTGCTCGTTCCAAGTAAGTTGATGTCTTGACGGTCCATGTTTGTCGTTCTGTCTGAGGTAGGGTAGGGTATTCATGAAATTCCCAACTTCGGAATGGCATCACAATATCACGGTCAGATTTCAACTTTCTCAATAATAGGATTTTATGTTCATCAGCCAATCTTACATGAGGTACTCTCCAAACAACTTTATCCAACTGTAGTTGCCATTCCAGTTTATCTTCCGTAGTTGCAGGGTCTGCAAGTATCAAGTCCTTATTAGTTGAAGATCTGAGTAATACTAATTCTTGTTTGACATTTATTATTACCCGTTTGTAATCTTCAGCGAATCCCAAAAGCAATCGTAAAGGTACATGAAAATCAAAGTGACAGTTGGAAGCTGGTGTTATAGTGTCTTTATCGGGGGCAACCCAACCGGCAGTGACTATTGAATTCTTCTCATGCGGTGTTAATGATGTTAATCCTTTCAATGTCGTTGTTAAACCAACCTTTTTTGTTGAATCAACCGTCACCCCTGATATTTCATATCTTATTTCATCAAAAAGATATGCCATCGGGTTATTTATAAAAGGAACTGTTGAAGCAGTTTTTCCATCCAATTTTAATACCCGTCCTTCGATGTACAAGTAACTTTCACATGGTAAAGTGTAAATATCTTGTTGTTGAATGGGGATCCTTATTTCATCGTTATTGTTTAATTTTGATGAAGTGTAAGGGTTGTGCGTGTGATATTCCTTCTCCCATAGTGTTTCGTCGAACGTTGGTCCTTGAGATATATCCAGGATATCCATCGCTGTTAAGTTTCAATCCAATCTTCTGTAGAAAACGAATGTTTTCCGATGTTAACTCTTCCAATGTCGAGGAGCTACTGAGCTCCCGACTCTTCCGTTGCGGTTTAAATGATAATCCCATGTTGACTTTTATGTTGCTGCTCTGATGTGTATCCGTATAGTAATTGTTTCTCCTCTAAAGTCAACACTATGACCGTCTTGATCCAATATGTTCAGTACGATGTCTGAAATGAAACTGGTGTTTAACGGTAGGTATATCAAGTTTTGTGGCTTCTCAACAATTTTAAAACCAGGAGCCACTGTTGGATAAAATGTATGTAAAATATGTTGATTAACTCCATCTCTATACGATCCGTGTATAATGTTGCACGTGACATCAATACTATTTACTTTCAATATTGTTACAGTTGAATCACCTGAATGAGTAGTTTCAGGAGTTAAGATTTTCTTTTTTGTATCTGTAAATCCAAGTAAACTGCCAATCGACTGTTCCAAGCTGACATCAATATAATATTTCGAAGTTATTTCTGCTTTTAAAGTATTATTGTTTCCTTTAACGGTGATATTGTCTTCTCCGAGTTGTTTCTGTAATAATTGGTTTATGTCATCAATTTCATATGCTCCAGTAGGAAATGTAATTATTTTTAATTCTGAGTATTTTCCTGCAGCATCCTTAGTTTCATAATAATGTAGTAAATTGTTTTTTCCTTCTGTAACATTAGGAATTGAATTGTAGGTAGTCAAATCAAGTAATGCCGCTTCCCATAATCTTTCCTTGGATAGACGCAATGCTGGGAACAGCGTACTTTTCAATGTGGATAAATTTCCACTCAGTGACACTGTATACGATGACATCCTAAAGCTGACTGACACTCTTCGCTAGAAACTCCAAACATAAATGCCCACATATTTCAGTATTGTTAGGTTATTCTCTTTTGTAATTGTAAAAAATGTTTTTGGAGTTTCGAAAATAATGTTGCAGTTCTTTTGGCGGTGGTAGATTGCCAAAACTGTCAAAGTAGTAAATGGTTTGTCCGAGTTTTTTATAGCATACCCAATGAGTGCCTGGACCATAGGTGGAATCCAAATTTACTATTCCAGTTTCATTTTTCCATATTTTAGTTGGTAATGCATCTTTCATAAAAACTCCTCGAAAGAATGGTATTTTCAAACATTTTACATAATCATTTAACTGATGATTTGTTAAGGCTTTATTTGGAATTATCAATTGATTCTTCTTATTTAGTACACACGGTATGGTCTTAGGTATAAACCTGCTCCGTTTTTTACCATTTGCCAAACAGAAGTCTTCTTTACACTTGCCTTATGAGTTCTACGACGTCCTTTTTTAATGTTTCCACCTCTTTTGGGAGCGCCTCTCTTTGCAGGTCTTCCTCTGCGACGTCTTCCACCACCTAACTTTGCTTTTGTCTTCATGGCTGTAGTTACTGCCCAAGCTGCTGCTTTTTCTGCAATATTTGCGTCACTTGATTTTACTCTTTGCCAAGCTTTTTCCGCTAGAATTTTATCTGCTATTGATCTATTTGTTGAATCTTTATACTTTGAATATGCTATATCGTGTTCTTTGCAAGCTTGATCTAATTTATTAATTCCAGGATCTCCTCTTGCTAAACGTTTTGCCAGCTTAGTTCCAGGTCCACAATATTGATAACCTCCGGGCAGATGTAATTCGTATGGTAAAGCGTCTATCGTTCGATTTACAACAGCACCAACTGGAATCCGTCTGAGCAGGGATAATGCAGCTGATGTTATACCACGTCCTCTCTTGCCGCTGTCTTGACGATGACTGAGCGATACGGTCTTCATTATGTTGTCTTATATAACTGGTGTGTTTACTCCACGAGATACTTTACATAAATGAATAACTTGTGCAAAATCTTTTATATTTAAAGACTTAGTTATTCAAATTAATTATATACTGATTTATGATTCTATTTTTAATCCAAGCTTCTCGTTCATCGGGTTGAATCACCACATGATTCGTTGTACTAGCTATATGATTGTGGGTATCAATAAGTAAATTACCCACTATTCTTATTAAACAATCTAAAGTTACAGCATCTTTCGGATGTTGAGGATCTTGTAACTGCATAATACGTTTATCATTACACGTGTAAGCGGTTAAATCGCTTTTTGATGTTGTTATGACTTGTCCAATAGTAGCAGCATCATTTGAATCTTCACCTGGTAAAATATTAATTATTTTCTTCATCTTTGCATCATATTTGGTCCCAAAGTGTTTATCCCAAGTTATTGTTTGTCTCAATGTAACACAATCATCATCTCCATAACCAGGATAAATATTTTTTATTCTTCTATTACGACCATCGTATGTATCTAATCTACCACCACTTGCAATTAATGTTTGCACCATAAGAGGTACATCTGAATCTTTTATACCAAATCTTCCATTTGTTATTGTTTTATGTCCTGCATCCCATTCATCATTATTTCCTTGCATTAAATCAAACTTTTTATTTCCATGTATAAATTTATCTCCCCGCTTTAACACGGCATCTTCATGTTTTACAAAATTTGATGTTTCTTTTTTTAATTCTTTGGATAATTGCTCCATAGTAACAGCATCTTTTGGTTGAGAACCAAACTTTACATTTGTCAATGTTTTTCCATGACAATCGATTCCATCAGCATCTTGTAAAATACAGTTGTCCTTGATGTATTTTAGGTTTACAGCATCACCGTCTTCTTTTGGGTATCCAATGTCATTTATAATAAATTTATAAAAAGAAAATCCATGTTCAGTTTTTTCAGGTATTATAGAATGTAAATATTCTTTATTAACTGAATCTTTATCATTTTTGGGATTTCCCACGTTGGTTATTCTATAATTTCCAGCATTATACGTTTGTCCATCTTTTAAGTTATTACCCCATTGCAATTTTAAAGTATTTAAAAGTTCAGATGATAAGTACTCTTTAGTAATTGCATCAGAACCTTCAGTTGGTTTACCAACATTAATTAATCTATGTGATTTAACATCGTAAGTATTCTTATGTAATTTTAATGATGTTGAAGTAGCTTCTTTTACTGTCTTCAAATTTGCTCCATCAGTATCTTCTTCTGGATCTTTAACTAGTTTTAAACGTTTATTACTTATGCTATAGTCACCTTCAGGTGTTTGCGGTAATCCACTTTTTTTCTGTCTTCTCCAACTTGCACTCCTAAAGCGGAGTACCGTCCGAACTTGTCGACGCTCATGTTAGAACTGATACGTCTTATGCTTGCACCTCTTTTATATCCACGGACAATTATACGACTATACCGCGATTCCTAAGTTCATCAACTAGAGCCACCCATTCATTATTCAAACCTGTATGACCGGCTTCCATGGCTTCATGCAATAGTCTCATTCTATCAACCAATTTATTGATATCTTTGTAGTAAATCACATTCGTATTGTATAGATTTTTCATCAATCCTTTACCAGATTTTGAAGTATCTCCTTTACTCTTTTTACCATGTTGTTCAAGAAGTGATAAATCCATAAGTGATAAAGATTTTCTTTTCAGTGGTTGTCTCACCGCTGGTGCAGTACGTAATGTTGGCAATTTTCGTGGAGGAAACAACTTTTTTATAACGATGTTATATTTTGTTGCACGTGAACGATTAATCATTGCATCCTTTACGTAGTTTCTTTTATGAGCGTTAGTATTTTGGAGAATCTCCTTAAAAACACTTAAATCTTTGGATGAATATCTTAGTGGTATGTTTTTAAAAATTAATTCATATAATCCTTTTGTTCCTTTATATCTATGCTCACCAATAATGATGTAATCGTCTTGTGTTATTTCAAGCTTTGAATCGCCAATCTTCAATTCATTCCCATCAATTCTTGCTCCGTATACGTGTGATCTACTCAAATTCGGGTTTGATTTCATATCATGTAGCATTTTCATTATATATTTTCTTCCAAGAGGTCCATGTTGTAATATATCGCTACTCAATTGAGTTAAATTTGGAATAGATTGTTCAGCTTCAGGTATTGGCTGTTCTTCTTCCTTTTCAACAATTGGTTCTTCTTCTTCTTTTGTTTCTTCTTGCTCACTAGCACTTGTATATGAATCATCATCTTCTTCTTTTTTTAATGCTTGTACTTCTTGTTTAGAAACTGGTAGTAAAACATCTCCTTCATAACGAGGTTTACCAATAGTTTCTGATATCTGTTTTAAAGGTTCCGTAATAGGTTTAAATGTAGTCTCTAAAAATTCTTCTCTTTCACTTAAACCCATCCTCAATGCACGATTCTTCATCCTAATAGAATCACTCAGTGATTTTATTTCTTTCAATAGTTTTTCTTGATTCACCATGTTTACACTGTGAAGTTCAACATGTAACTAGATGTAGCATCGGTAGTTCAACGCATAAATACAAATTTATCCAACCCTATACGATATCTACCATTTTTAATATCTTCTTCCTTCATAATAACGAGAAAGCTATATTTCTCATTCCATGCTTTGCCACACATCTCTTTAAATTTTTCAAATGGCATATCTGCATTTACATGATCATTATATATATGCTTTAAATTTGTTTCATCTTGCTTGAAGATGATCAACATATTTGCATTGTCTCTTATAAGTTGTTTTGGAATTTTACTGTATGTTTGACCAATGTAAATGCTATCAATATTATGATGTCTTCCCATAGCAAAATAATTCCTTATTGTGTCATGATTTTCACAAGAAACATCGTCAAATATAAAAATAGAAAATGGTTTTGCTTCATTTGGTTGCATAATTGTTTCACTGGCATTAAACTTGTAAAAATTTACTTCAGGTACACTTGCAAGTACTTTATCCAATAATTGATATTTTGGTTGTTGCAATGATTTTGAAAAAATATATATATTGTTAAAACGCAATCCTTTAGGATTAGTTATAAGGTTAAAAACAACATTAGTTTTTCCACAATTTGAAGGACCAGTTATTAGACATCTTATCGTATTTGGTAGTAATTCACCATGTTTTCCATGATTTAACTTATCATTGTCAACTGTCAATTCATCAATGTTATTGATATTAAATCGATCTTTTTGTTGTACAATCTCCATCTTGTATAAAGGTTAAACACACAATGAGCTATTAAACAACTATACTAAGTCTTTTGAAGGAATCCAAGAGTCTTCACTTTTATCAAACCCTAACCACCGGACTTTAACCATATCCTTTTTCCTTTGTAAAATCTTCTCGACAAGATATACATCACCAACTGTTGATTTCAACAATTCATGTCCGTAGAATCCACCTTGAAGTAATTCACCCTTGTTATCCTTTAATAAATAGGTTTCAGGTATAGTTGGTTGCACTTTATAAATTGTAAATACTTCATTAGTCCAATTTGGTAGATATCTTTTACTAAATACACCTTTGTATTTGCTTATACGAACTTTATCGTTGACCTTGAACTTCTTTGGTTGCAATTTTTCCAATTTCGGTGTTGTATTATTTTTAATGCGTTGTAATACAATTTTGGCATTAGCACTATTTACCTGGATAGGTTTCATTCCAATGGTACGATGATATTTGTTGTTATACTCTTTTATAAGTTGTGGTAATATGTCATACCACACGTATGATCCTCGTTTTGAAAATTGTTTATACATCGCACCTTTTAATGTTCTATTGAATCTTTCAATTATTGAAGCTTTAACTTCAGAATTTGTAGAATAATGATTTATTTGATATTTCTTCATCAAAGCTCCAAAGTCTTTATTAAAATATTCTTTTCCATCATCGGTCTGTAGATGTTTAATTTTAAATTTATTTCTTTGTATTGTGGTTTCCATAGCTTTTGTAACACTTTTACCAGTCTTATCCTTCAATGGTAAAGCATCAGCTATTTTAGTAAAACAGTCTATAATTGTTAAAATATATTTAAATCCTTTATTTAATTTACTGTGCGGTATCATTTCAATGAGATCAGCTTGATAAAGATCATTCATTCCTTTAATGATTGTACTTCTTCTTGGAAATCTTCTTCTTGCTGGTTTATGTAGTTCATTTACAATCTTGTCCTTCACACTTTCCATCTTCAGATGTTTCTTGTACACCGCTTGTAAAAATACTGACCCATAGAATAGTTAATTCTCATTTATATAGTTTGAATATAGGTCAAGGCCATTTCATATTAGTGTAAAAAAGAGGGAACATGGCATTGGGCTTGCCATGTCCCCTCTTTTTTACGGAAAGGAAAAAGGAAGAAGGTAAAGGACGAAGAATAGGTTTACTGGTCGATAGGGTTCAGGGAGTAGTGGCCGAATGGTAAAGTATTAATTTTATCTTCTAAAATATGGCGCTTGTCATCTTTGTAGCTTAATGCCCACTTTGTTTGTTTGACACTAAAAAGTTGATGATTATAACTTCTAATAGTGTTGAAAGTTGCAGTTGTTTCAACATTTTCAAACAAACATCTTTTATAATGTTCAAACTGTACATTCTTCTTCAGGAAAGAAGTTTTTATTCCTTTGGCTTTTTTCGTGACTTGATGTTCATTCCTTTCATTTATGTACAGTTGAAATGAATACAGTTTGGACATTAATGCTACAATTTCCATCATCGGCACACCATTTGTTTCATCTTTAAATTTTCCCAATACTTTCTTGTTTTTGTCGTAGTCGTAATTTGGATGATCCTTAGGATAATCGGAAAAGTCGAAATCATCTTTATATATAAAGGTGCGTAGATCTTCATACATGTCATTTGTTTTAATCCAGTAAATGAGTGCATCCGTATCCATATATGCAATACCAATGTTCTCTCTTCCATAATAGTTAACCATCTTCTTATAATGAAACTCATACATATGTGTTTTTGAAATATCCAAGATTGACATTCCAAGATACAAAGGACGATCCATTTCAACTGACTTCTTGTTCATGGAAATAACAACTAGATTTTCATTAATAATTACAGATGAACCAAAGTTTGGTTGTTGCACTAATTTCTGTAATTTTACTGGATCAGTTACCAATTTGATATCCTTATGTTTCCTTTTGTTTTCCAAAGTCTTGCCAAATATTGCGTTGTTCATTAATTTGAAAAAATCTTTTTGAAAACTTGATGTAGCGGCGGCTCTTCTTCTTGTGTTGTTGTCGATGTAAGGTTTTAACCAACAAGATTGAGAAAATTGTAGTACTCGATTAATTTTTGTAATTCTCAGTCCTAAGTCTAAAGCCTGTTGTATCATCCAGTAGCGTCCAACATATCGAGACTTGTCGGTTAAAGTCATCAATAATTTTGGCCATCTTCCAGTAGGGGAAATTTCAGTCTTCGGAAGAAGTGGTAAATCATAATGTTGATCATGAAGATGTTCAGGATATTCAAAATCCACATCAAAAATGTAACCAGTTTCACCATGCTTCGGTATATCCATTATGTTTCCAATCGATTCTGGATCTATCCATGTAAAATTATCATATGGAAGGGGATTTGACATTGCCCATCCGTATAAGTTATTTGCATCAAAATAACCCAGGAATGTTGTTGGTTTTGATGCATCATAATCGGGCAGATACTTGTTGTTCGCCTTAAAATGTCGTGTAACGCTTTGCGTCAATCCCCCTCGAACTCCTGACTCTAACATTAAAACCATATCTATATCAGTAAGAAGTTGTATTTTACAATTTGTTTCTTTCAACATGGCTTGCCATGCTAATCCAGGTGAAGTGTACGAATGAAGAGGGTCCAATCCATAAGCTGCAAAACACGTATTTCTAAATTCTTCCATTATATCACATAATAAAGTTACATCTAATTTAACATAAAAATCTGAATATTCTCCTAATGTTCTAAATCCTAATTCGTTCCATACTTTACATGCATGATCATAGTCCTCTTGAGATATGTCCATGTCGTAAAGTTTACTTTTAAATTCTTCTTTAGCCGGAAGTGATGTTTCATTAAATTTTTCTAAACTGTCTATGTAATCATATGGAAACACACCTTTCCGAAGTACCAAATCCAGTTTGTCGTTATTTACAATCTTCTTTGTTTCGATGAAATCTTGTTTCCTTAAATTTTCTGAAAGTTTGGACAAACTCGACGGCATAAATCTGTAGGAGTCTAAGAATCTTAATTACATGTTTCCAACTTCTTTGGAAAAACTGATGAACTTCTCTGAAGTTTCAGCTAATACATCAATTTTACCATCGTCTCTTCCTAATTCGGGTATTATGAAATGAGCATCGTACCCACTGAGGTTATGCAGAACCACAGGAATAAATAGTGGTAAACGATAGCTCAAGTTGCATTTATTACAAGCAGCACCCCTGTAATAACCAGTGAGGTGATCGTGATCTTTAACTTTATAATTCTCAATAGTAAAATCATTTTTGCACAAGAAACATCGAGTTGCATTTTCATGTTGAATTTCTTCTTCTTCCTCCATCATTTTCATTGGTACAATATTTGTATATAATCTTTGTACATTTCCAGCTATTGAATATAAGTGATCAAGAAATATTTTTTCTACATTTTCACCACGATATACTAGAGGTTCTGAAGTTAATCCATATCTGTTTAAATGTTCTTCTGATAATGTCGATTTCACCATTAAACAAAAACTGTTTGGTTTGTGCATTTGATACTTGACACTTTTTCTAGCTTCACAATTTTCATCTTCAACAGGAACAAGTGTTGATTCAAAGTCCGCAAACACAACAAAAGGGATACGGTATTGATAATGAACCTTTTCAAATTTAACGAATGCTCTGTTTTCCGCAGGTAAATTAATCTTTGCTTCATAATTATTGTTACATAGTCTTTTGTGCTCTTGTAACCATTCTCTTCCTTCTCTTCCTTCTCGTTTAAAATTAAAACATCTCTTGCAAATTATCTTTTTGTTTCGATTTTTTGAAAGTTGCTTGTTAACAAGACGATCAAATTGCTTTATGTACACATAGTGAGACACATCTCCTCGCGTTAGTAGTAGTAAATCCGTATGATCTGGTAGCTCTTCTTTTGCAATACGTAAAGGATACACTTTGTTTGAACTATCTAATGCAAAAACATTGATAGACGTACCGGGATTTTTCTTCTCAAATTTTGATATATCTTTCAGTGATACAGGATAAGTGATTCCTTGAAAATTGTATCTAAATCTTTGATTTTCATATTCTTGGTCAGGTCTATTCGCATGATGTGGTACAAATTTAGTTGTCATTGCATAACGAAAACATTCATTGTCTTCATTTTTAACATTAATACAAGATTTTGTATCTTCAATTCTTTTTGGCAGAGAAATGTAACTTGATCCCATTAGTCCATATCCATGTTTGTGAACTCTTATATCTAATACTTCAATACTTGTAAGACTCCATCCGGATCCTCTTCCTTCGTGTTCCTGAATTTTTGTTAATATTTCTTCTATACAGTTCTCTACTATTGAATCAATGTTTGAACTTTCCATAATGGTTCGGTTTTTTGTTATGAATCCTCTTGGTGATAATTCTTCTTGTACATTTATAAACATAGCTTCTAGTAGTAAACCAAATTTAAGAAAGTTCAATCTTTTTAATTCTTCTTTTAAAGTTTTACTTACAATTGGTTTTGCTTCTCTAATAAATTCTTCTAGCTTCAAGTTTTCATTTTGAATCTTATGATGCATTACTACTTTACCAGGTAATGCAAATACTTGTAGATTTGGTAAAGTAGTTGAAGATGTTGCTGTTATTTCATATTGTTCTTCTTGTTCTTCTTGTTCTTCTTGTTCTTCTTGTTGTTCTTGTTCTTCTTGTTGTTCTTGTTGTTCTTGTTTTTCTTCTGGGTTGTTGTGAATTAGTTCTTTATGACAGTCTAATAGAATTTCATCGTGAAACGATTCCGAACATTTATCGCAACGATACATGTTGAGATGTTTACTCTTCGAAATTTCACCAAGAAATGAAGTGGGCTCTCACGTTCCTCCTATTATAATGGTTCCCCCACCACTATTTCATCCTCTTCACTATCCTAGGAAATCAAACATTTTCAACAAAATATTAACCTTCTACAAACTAATTGTTCATTCGTGTTCTTTATTCCCATTGGAGTTTTAGTATATACTTCTTTATATTCAAACTTTAACAAACTTTCTTTTAACATCTGTTAGGACAGATGTTATGGGACAGATGTTAAAAGAACAAATGTTGGAGTGGAAATGGCTAGAGCACAGGCACTTGGTTGAACTAAATTTGCGCATAAATTAACTAGAGTTGAACTGAAAATTCGCATAAATTAAAAGTTAGTTCAAAACTAAAATTCGACAGTGTTAAAAAACTCTAACAGTTGAATAAAAATAAACATTAGTTCAAAACTGAAATTCAACAGTGTTAACCAAATTCTAACAGTCAAACAAATAGGTCAAGGTAATCCAATTTAACGCGAGAACAAGGAATAGAGCACTAAATGGCATGTTAGTCCATTACCACAAAGTGATCTATTCCTCGCTCTCTATTCTACATCTACTTTTTTCAGTTTACTTATTTATATTAAAATGTTCAAATTTTACTATGTAGAATGTCCATTCTTTCTCTTCAACTCTTCGATTGTTTTTAGCAATTGTAACAAATATTCGTTAGTTTTCACCAAAGTCTTTAGTTTGCTACATCCAATTTCAATGGAAGGTATTATAAGTTGTAATTTTATAAGTTCAATCTTTTCTTTCTTGCGAATTTCTTTCTTTATTATATTATTCCTTATTTTTGCTGAAGATTTAAACTCCATGTTGTTTCTGCTAAAGCCACAATAATAATAAAAGTCTCTTCAAACAACCTGCATTTATACACATTCCCCCACCACTTTATAATCCCCACTCCTTTCCCCCTCTTCTTTATATGTGGAAGGAAGTATTATAATTAGATTCCTAATATTTCTTTTCCTTTTTCACTACATGGGGGGAAGGGTAATTTGTTATTACACTAGTTGTGCAAGAAAATAGCCGCCAGTGTCCACACCTTGTTCATAGCACTCCATCATAGATTGTGCCCACTGCAACATGCGGTCTCTGTCATTTGGTGTGACAAGGAAAGAATGACTATCACCATACAATATAAAAGAGTCAATTCGTACATAACATCCTAAATTTAACCATTTATTAGCTTCAACTATAAACTTTTCTATTGTATCAAATGGAAATTGTGGATCAATTGCTATAACCTTACGTTCTTCACTAAGTTCAACAGTATAATCATCATCATCCTCACTCTCACTATCATTATTTAAAATGTCTTCAGGTTGTAGAAAAACATCGGAAATTTTGGAAGAATTAATATGGTCATTCACATGAGGAGGCATTTTGAAGTAGGTAATATTGTAAACAGCAGAGACGAAACAACAAGAGCGGCGTGTAGAAGCAAAATGAAGGAGTGACCAACGCTCGCTCCGCTTTTATAACAGTATGCAAATGAGGGGTAAGAGCTGACCTTAACCGGTCATCGACCCAAAGGAGTGGGGGAAGTACTTTTCTTACTACTCAAATGGAAGTAGGTTAGTAGGTCACGGGACTTAGAGTGTTAAAAAATAATGGGGGAGAAACACAACGCTATAACGCATTGTGTTTCTCCCCCATTATTTTTTTAGCAACAATTTGGAAAAAACTAAGTGAATTTACTGTTTACGCCCCCACCTTGTAATACGATCCTTTTTATCCCTGAGGAGAAAGTCTTGAGAATCTAAAGTGTTAAATCTCTTCTCTTTACACAAATTCTCACAAACTCTAATTTTATATTTTAAGCCGTTACATTTTGCCAAAATGTGTTGGTGGTCAACAACACTTAGAAAAAAATATTTCAAACCTTTCTTAAGCCTCTCTCCTCTGACGGATATTATTTTAGGATCGTCTTCAACGGTGGGGATTTCTGTCAGTTGTGGTTCAGAAATATGTTTCACGATATGTACACGGCAAAAACTTTCATTTTTAACACATTTCCTCCCACAAGCTGATCCTTTCTTAATTCCCTTAATAAGCATTTCAGGGCAAGTAGTGGGACGGCTAAATGCCCTACGACGCTCTTCTTGTAATGATCGAAATTGCTCTGAAGGAGCAGGTTTAGGGGCAGGTTTAGGAGCTGGTTTAGAGGAATTAGTTTTGTGATAGGTATGGTCTTCAAGTGTAGCAAGTGGTGGGGTAGGAGGCAATGGTGATAGTGGGATAATGGGTGTACTAAGGTGATGAACAATAGTTTCAATGGAAGGGGTATTAAGACGGGGAACTGGCTTCTGCGGTGGCGGCATCATAGTTGATGGTGGTGCGGAGTTGTTTGAAGGCGAAGGTGAAGGTGGTGAAAAAATACTGCGAAGTCTAGAAGTGTTGGTTGGCGGAAGAATAGCTCCAGAAGTTGAAGGTTCAGATGAAAGCTTCTTCTTATACCAATCCGGAGGGTTTTTCAAGCGAAGAGTTTTGTTTGATGCAGTAACAGCCGTAGAAGTCGAAGTTGAAGTTGAAGTTGAAGTGGTAGAAGTAATAGAAGTAGTAGTGGGCACAGAAGACATCGTTATAACTCCAAGTTCACAGCGTAACGTCTGGAATCGGAATGAAACACTAGTCCCGGCCAACACGTCTTTTATAACGGTATGCAAATGAGAGGGGTTAGCAGCCGGCCATGACCGGTCATTGGCCCGGGAGGTGGGGGAAGGAGTGGTGGGGGAAGGGGGGGGGGCTCCATTTTTTCGGGGGGGGGTCTCCATTTTTTCGGGGGGGGGTCTCCATTTTTTCGGGGGGGGGAGGGGGGGGAGGTCATTGACCTTTCCAAAAGTGGGTCAAGGTCATTCAAGATTTATAATGATCCAAGGTGATGGGAACAGTAATACTGTTCCCACCACCCTGTTTGCCTAACGGTTCCCACTCCCAACCCACTAGTTACGTTCTGCAAGGGACATCGACGCAATTTTGTTTGGACCGTCCGGGTCTACCGTAACGGTCCGGTCCGGGTCTACCGTAACCGTGAATTCCAAGGGAAACTGGAACACCTAATGCAGAAACGCAACTCTAACCCCACCCAAACTAATCCCACCCATTATATTCCTAAACAAAAATGCAAAAACCTAGTCCGCATTTTGCGGATGTCCCACCCCTTCTAAGTGAAGTTCAACTGAACTTCTGAATTTACATTTAATCTACCCCCTAACATCTAGCTGTAAGGCAAAACAACATTAATTAGTATTACCAACACTTAAAACTAACAACACATCATTATTAAAAAACCAAATAATTCAACACAACCAAATACCATCATTATTCTTAAAATTAATACACCTTAATGCTAAATACCTCTTAAAATTAATACACCTTAATGCTAAACCCAACTTATAACTAACATCGCAATGCGCAAATTATTTCTTAAATTTAATACAACTTAAAACTAAACACACACACACACATACTACATTGCATTAAAAAACGCAACGTAGTAGAAGAAGTTCAAATATATATAGGCCTACTATATATTTGAAACCTCTTGCTGAGTCGCCAACAACCTTTCGCTATGAAAGTTTGTTGACGACTGACGCTAAGATCAGGCTCGTATCGCTCCTCGGATTCTCGAGTAGTGGGGGAAGTTGTTTCACTACAGTACAGTGTTCAATCCAGTCCAATTCGCAGCAGTGTAAAAGAAAGGCGAAGGAGTGGGGAACGGCGCATGCGCAACAACACAAAACCAAGGTTTGAGGTTAGAATTATCCATGTGCAGTAGCGCTAAAGTGAGTAATACAGGACTAGGCGCATGCGCATAGCATAGACTCATTCCGATCCGGAGAACTTGTTGCATGCGCAGCAGGTTTGAGGTTAGAATTATCCATGGCAGCTGCCATATTTAGTCTGGTTTCACCACATAAAGTCAACAACCGGTGGTGACCGGCCATTCACCTGGAGGAGTGGGGGAAGGGGGAAGGGGGGGGCTCCATTTTTTCGGGGGGGAGGGGGGAGGGAGGGGGGGAGGGGGGGAGGGGGGGGAGGTCATTGACCTTTCCGGTCGGTCATTGACCCCAAGGAGTAGGGATAGACACAGAACCCTACTTCTCTTACTACTCAGGTGAAAGTCGGTCAACCAGTCATTTGCTTGCCATCTGCCGCCATCTGGCTGGAGTTATTGCCTCTATAAAGGTGGGTAGTTTATCGCGCTACAAACATTCATTGCCTCGCATCCGCTCGGTCATCATCTCTCGTTAGTTTTATGTTATGACTACTTCACTTACTAGGTTTGAGGTTAGAATTATCCATGGAATAGCCTTTGTAAATTCTAACCTATAAAATTACTACTCTGGCTTTCTGTTTCAATTTCTTTTACACTTCATTTTATATCTCAGTCTTCTTTTAACTTCTGAACTTAACACATCGGTTATGATGACTGCACAATGTTTAAAATTAAAGCTTTTGCGAACACAACACATATTACGAAGTACTTCTAAACCTTCAATTTCAAAGTGTAGAACTAATTTAAATAGAGTTAGGAAGAAGTACAGTTTTAACCCATTATACTCTTCAAAGACTTCGCAGGTTAATGTTGATGATAGTGTTATTTACAACATTTTGCATTCTATGTTACAATTCAACAACTTTGAACTTGTTACACCTATCGACTGTGTTCAACAAGTTTTTTTATTTTACCCCTACTATTCCTCATATAAGCGCTGTCACCACAATTCCTACTTCATGCTCCTCTATTCTCTTCAGCTAAGCTAAGGTTTGAGGTTAGAATTATCCATGGCGGCCGCCATGTTTAATTCAGTTTCACCACATAGAGTCGGCAACCGGTTATTGGTCTAAAGGAGTAGGGGAAGGGGTGGTGGGGGAAGGTTGCCGTTTTATAAACCCTCTCCCTAGGCGGCGCTTCTCATTCGATCGCCAACTTTCAAACAATAAACACCTCTCCCATGGCACGAATGAATTATCCCACTATCACCAACTAGTTCAACTTTAAACTATTTCTGGTGGTAGTTGGGTAGGCTTTTTTAAAACTTACTCTGGATGACCTTGACATACTTTCCAGGCCCCCAGTTATAACTGTTGAATTTCAGTTTTGATCTTACTCTTAATTTTTGTTCAACTTTTAGAGTTTAGTTAACACAGTTGAATTTTAGTTTTCAACTAACTCTTAATTCATGCCCAATTCTACTTCAAATAGACGCCATATGCTCTCGCCATCTGCACCCCAGCATCTGACGCCATCTGCTCGAGCAGCTGCTCGGGCAGATGGCACGACTTCCGGTCCAGAAGTAACCAAAACACACTACTAATCGCCACTTATAAAAAACGTTTCTACAACAAACGCACGGTGCTCACCCGACCACTGCTCCATGGCTACTAATAATGTCCGCGTTTCGGCCTTTGAACGCTGCTATCCCCACCACCCTCCACCACTAACTCACTCGACAGCGCGGCAACGAAAATCGTCAGATCATTTTGCCGCTCCCTGTATATAACTTCTTCTGGAGCTATAGCCTTCCACTTTTCCTTTGGTATGTACAGTTTGAATGTTTTTGTTGACTGGCTGCAATTTTCTACGTCTGATTTTGTTTCGACAATGGAGTTTAAGTCTTCATTTTCAGATTTGTCATCTACCTTACTGACGTTTTCAAAGTCTTCGCTGTCATGTATACCATAATTTACATTTGGATTCGTTTGTGATGGCTGCGTAGCTATGCCTAAATCCACTTTAATATTCCATTTGTTACATGATACATATGTGTACAAAGCCTTTGCTGACTTGATGATATTTTCTTCTTTAAACGCTTATTTTCTTCTGGTTAAACACAATAAAACTATATATAAAAAAACATAGAATACTATTTTGACAACTATGCTAATTCCGGGGTTGAAGGTAATGAATCTCTCGATTTTCAGGTACCTACTCAAATATGATAGGAAAACATGAACTACGCCTCTACTATACTGTTCGAATATTATTTGCTTTCAGATATAATTGCCTGAATTTTAGTTTCATTTTATTTGTCTCTTGATGGGGTCAAGTTCTGGAACTCTAAATAAATACTACAATAATAATAAAAGTGGATTTAAAATAAGTTATCTGTTTAAGTTGGAGGGTATTGTCCCCTGTAACTCCGCCCATGTATATGTATAAAATGAAATAAATGGTTCTTACCATGATTTTGCTGTTGGCGCAAATCGCAGGAACGCAAGACGAAAATAGTGTGGAACAAATAACATATAAACACTATGTAATATCAATAAATAAGCACAAATTACAAAAAACCACAAAGGCCAAAAATGTTGATGCTCACTCAGCAGAAGAAGCATTAATAATGGACACAACAACTACCTTGAGATGAGGAGATTGAGGGGTGGGGATGGTGTGGAGAATTTGGCTATCTAAATATATGATTTCTAGGAAAAGATTTGTGTGGCTGTCAGTGATATCAAGTCGCAGAACATGAGTTCTTAGAATCGAGCGTCTCAGGTGTCGCAGTAGATAGCGTTTGGCTGTGCGAGACACGTGGTTTCGGAATTCACAAACATATCTTATTTGAATTAATATATTCGACATATCTTCACCGTATAAATGATTTTTATGAATTTTGAAACAACGATGCTCGATCCTCTTTGAAAAACATAGGCAAGTCTGAGTCTGGACTTGTTAGTTAAGTTAAATGTCCGACGGCGCTGGCTTCTCTCCCGCTCTGGGTTTCAAAATGATAGTGTTTGTTTAAAATATGTGAAAAACGGTTTTATAGTGATGCTAATTCTCTTGAGATCGTTTTTGCTGTTTTTAACAATTTTTTTACGGCACAAAACCACGAATACATGTTTTGGGTGGGGTAAAGTGACGCTGTCATTTTAAAGGTTTGCTAGATTTTCGAATTACGAGCTCTAACTTTCAAAATTATTACATTCGATAGCACTAATTTAGCACTTTTTTACACCTCCAAACAAGGAATACGTGTTGTGGGTAGGGCTAATTACCCTTGCCACATTAAAATGTTTACCTAATTTGACAGGGTCTGGCGGTGGTCTTAGATACTTTGCCGGTTTCTCCTGGCTATAAAACCCCACAATTACCCTCTTGCCACTTCGACTCTTGAAGATGGAAATCATTCCCCAAAATGAAAAATCACCTACTATTCGTACTACGAAAACCAAAAACCTGATTACACGGTAGCCTATTTGCAAAGTGATATCAGTGCGGCCTATGATGGTGATAGGTTGCTCAGTGGTGGTATTCATATTAAAACCATGTACAGGTCTGATATCACTATGGCATTCTGTTAGCAAACTCTCGTCAATGCAGCTAACACAAGTACCAGAATCAATTATAATGAACCTCTCTGTTTGATTCGGCACTGCCACCACCTCTAAAACACCAACGGTCCTCACTGTGTTCGTTGACGTACCCTACCCACTCTGTCGAATCGCCCATCCGATGTATCTATGAAAATTACAACTTCTTTTATACGTATTACGTGGCGTGTTCCCACTATACCGCAGCCAAGTATTGTGCCACTCTTCCTTTTCGTGTGACTCACACAGCGTTGCTAGCCTGGGAGAAGCTGTCTCCTCCTTCACATAATCACCTGCGCACGCACGCACGCACGAAAATGGACGAATGGTGTTTTTTTAATTCTGGTGACCTCAACAAGAAAAAAATCACATATTTCTGGTCAGGGCTTTTCCCCAGCCCTGTCCCAGTCCATGCCCCTGCACCATACTCGACATCATCGTCTTCACCACGATCTCCTTCATTGCCATCGCCATCAGAGAACGCATCATCGCCTACGCTATAATTATCAATAATGATGTTGTGGAGTACCTAGGAGGCTACGATCGTTTTACTTACATTATGTAAGTTTGTGAGTTCCAACAACTTAAATCTACGAAATTTACCCTTAAGCTTACCAAAATTTCTTTTAATGGTTGATCAAGCAGAGGACAACTTACGTTTGTAAAAATTTGTTCTTCTGTAAGGTGATCATTGTCTCGAAATGAAGTCATCACGTAAGATGTTAAACCATATGCTTTGTTCCCAACTAAACGTAGATCAGGGTGGGGAGTTATGTGCACATAATCTTCTTCTAGTTCTTGGCCTAAGCCCCTTAAACGGAAAATACGAGAATCGTGGGATAGACCAGGAAAACCTTTGATGTTTGATGTTACGTGATGTTATAACATTTGAACTTTCCGTTAGTATCACAGGTTTCTTGTAATATCACTGAATGGTTTTGAAACCTGTTGCTGTTGTTATTGTCATTATGGGCCGGTTTTTTTTATGGAAATGGGGGTCCCATATATGGCCCTAACAGTGCTTGGAAATTTATTTGATCTCTCCCTGAGTATCTAAAAAAAGGGTCAAAAATAACTTTTAAATTTATTTTTAATAAGATAAAAAATGAGCTTAAACACATGCCGATGAATACAAAGAAATTGTGGATCTCCATCAGCCACCATTTATTTTTAACTAGGCACAATTATCGAGAGAAGTAATCTATAAAAATCCACAAATACATCTCCCGAAACTAAATTATATATTAAAACAATATCATCTCTCAGACAACCTAATAGTTTATGTTACCTAATTCTAGAAATGGCCAAGTGATTTTGTTCGTGTAATCATAAAAATCCAGTAGACATGCATTTTCGTGAAACTGATTGTGGTTTATAAAACTGCTGATTATACTTTATCCATATATTCAAATTTTTACCGGCCGATACTTGAGATATTTGGGTCTCCTCTACAACCTTCGGCATACTTTAATTTGTGTTTACAAGCATGTTCTCATATAAAACTATAGCTTTGTTTATAAAAATTAAAAGAAATCCCGATTCAATGCCAAAGTTACAAAAATAATAATAAAGATGTCCTCTTATTAGGATCTAGTTGCGGCGTCCTCGGCATCTCTCGAGGACGCAGTGAACCAGGTCCAACATCTTCTCCCTTTAAATTTTGTGGACACCATTTTTACAATGTGTGCATTAGTAGCCTCCTCGATGTTAGTAGGTTTTACCATCAATCTTGCACACAACACACATCCGCATTCCATGATTTGGCAGTTGGAGAGTGTTGTGACGATGGGGATGGTACTGAGGGTTGTTCCCGTCTGTACCGACAACGGGTGGAAGGGGAAGAGGTGCACCAGAGCTTTATAGCTCATGAATCATATTGACATTGAATTTGTATCTTGTCATTACGTTCTTATGTTGAGACATGTACGCGTTCAACAGTGTCATTTCAATAAAATTATAAACTATGTTCCTCCAGTACTTACTATTTGTTCGGGTGCATGACAAATGGTAAATAATTTTGTCTTTGGAATCTACCCCACCCATAAATTCACTGTAAACTTTGATCATTACTGGCTTTCCTGAGACTCGATTACTTTTGCTGACAACTTCGACGCCTTGGGCCTGCATACAATTTGAAATGAGGTGAACCGTATGTAATGTTTGGCCGGACCACTTCCGTGCAGAGCAAATGCCGTGTAAGTGTGTGTAAAATGTTAGGGTCGCAGCGCCAGCGGACAGCCGAGGAAGGCAAGTACCCTTGTTGTGTTTTCTGTAATTGAGTGTCACTAATTGTAGTGTCCTCCCGCCACATTAATAATTCGTCCTAATTCTTAATAACATTAAGAATATTTTTTTATATATATTCTTTTTTACTTAGGTCTAGAGTGCAATTCAGCCTACTGACATAAGACTCAAAGAACATTGTGTGGAATTTGTCAATTAGAAAAGCAATTGTGACTTAATATTTAAAGCATTTTCAAGAAATAATAATCCAAACAGAGAGAGGTGGAACTCTATAGTCTCACAAACATGAACTAAGTCAAATGATCTAATACGCTACTTTTTCATCTTCTCACATAAGTGTACACAGTCAAAAATAATAGAAATGACTTTCACTGTAACAGTTGAAAAATGTTAGACACACTTAAAATAACAAATTTTATACCTGTTTAACATAAAATCATTGGCTTTTACGAAGTCTTAACCAACTGGTATTCTCAGTGTAATGTACGTACCGTACATGAGTCTCTCATTAAGGTTAATGTATTTGGGACAACAGATATAAGGGAATCTGAGCTCATAAACTTAGTCCTAACCCCACAGCATACCTCGTTTGCAAAAGAATGAATTTTAAATCCAATTGTCTTATAACGTTATACATTGAAAAACACGTCGTTTTTAATAATATAAATTTTCTTAACTTTCCCAAAAACTGGTTGAACTGGTGTCCGTTAAGATCAAAAAATTTCAATTTTGTTGCCTGATATTTTAACTCACTTACGGTTAGCCTAGTTGATGCAGTTGTTTTCTTACTAGTAAAAATACTATTAAAAGGTTTACTTTTAATGAAAATATAATTTAAAACCAATTGATTTTTTAAGTGAATGTTTTACAAATATTGTCTTTGCTGCAAGAGGATCGGGCAGCAATTTCACAAGCCTTGTTTTTGGCCTCGAACCTCATGGTCCAGACTTCTATAAGGGGCCATATTTAAGCAACATGCCTAGATAATGGAACATGAAGTGAAATTTTGGCTTCAGAAAAACTGAAGAAAGAACTCGTCCAGTAACTCAAAACTTCATCTCTGAAGGACCCCTCTTTACTAACTATGTAATTAAGTAGTCTATTTAAAATCCTTCTCAGATACAAATAAAGTTCCCATTTTTCACATTTATTTGGCACCAAACATCCTAGAACAACACCAAAATACCTTATCAAAGTAATCTTTTCTGCAGCAGACGTTCTTATATTTACCTTACATCCATCAATAATAATGCGATCGGGTGGTTTTAAGCTAGAATCTGGGGCCACGGATTCTACCCTCAAGTACAAAACTGATGTTTACTTGTTGTTAAATATATTTCTCTATGAGTCATATGAGGTTTGGTTATTAGGATAAGCTGTATTGTACAGGCTATGAAGTTCTTAATGTCCAAAGTTTCTTTTAGATAGATTCTTTTTTATCATGTCTACTATAATGAGACCTCCGCTCTTTCAATGATTGGATGTGTTCATTTATTGTACCCACTGTTTCCTGTGACAGTTCATGAGGCCTATTTTTGTGCTTACCTCTTCCGTCCTTAACAACACCTCCTTTTGCTGAAAGCATGGACTGCAAAGCCTGAACTCGTCGTCCTGTTATACCATGAATTGCCATGAACGCTTTATAACATACAGGTACTTCCTCGAGAGAATCGTTCTTCATAAACCTTATTTTGTACGAATAGGAATAGCTATGAATAAAACTAAACAACAAAATATTACTATCACGTTAAAACATTTTTGCCACAACAACATTTGTAAATAATTTTTATCTACAGACACCAGATCGGATTTTATCTACAGTGGATCAGGAGAAGCATTTTCGGGAGTGGGGTCCGGAGTGAACAATTAATTGCTCTTTTGCAACCGTCAAGCCGTCACCCAGAGCCACGGCCTCAATCTCATCAACCCCCCCGTCGTGCCTAGCTAAACGACCAGGTCGCATGCCGGGCAGTCGCCAAATATATGTCCCAGCGTCTCATCTTTTTTAGCGTAACGCTGGCAAGCAATGGACTCACTTGGCTGTTGTTTCGTAAGATACTCGAGCGAAAGAAAAGTGTTTGTCCGCATGCGAATGAGATCAATGACCTGACCCGGGAACAACTCGTCAGCATAGAGCCAGAAATTGTCTGTCTTGTTGCCCTTGAAAGAGCGAACTCCCTTGCCCTGAGAGGGCAGCATGTACCACTGGACGGAAGCAGCTTTCTTTTGGCCACACTTCCACAACGTGATATCTTTATTCGAGGGGGGCCAGGGAAACCCTGCCGAAAGAGCAGAAGCTTGAACATTTGCCAGGAAGTCATCGTCAAGAAAAAACTCGAAGGACGGGATCGTTTATGCGAAGGCAATACGCGAATGCCTTGATGTTCGCAGCACGCACCAGATGCTCCAATCGGGGCAGCCCCAAACCACCATCAGCCTTTCTGGTGTGAAAGAAATTGTCATTGACATCACTGGGCAGGTGATAGAAATTCCTAACCAAACGCCTGAGTGCAGAGTCCAGGAGCCTGATCCTGACCACTCCTGGAGGATCCGCAATCATTAGGTGAAAAAGCCCGGAAGAACATAAGTGTACAAAAGTTCAAGCTTCTGTCTTGGCTTCAAAGCCAACCCACAGACCCTCATGGATGCATCAAGAATTCCATTGTAGACTACATCATTCACCAAACCTCGATGAACCGTGAAAGACCCACCGAGGAAGGTAAAGACTTCATCCACTGAAAGGTTCCTCAAGGGGGTGCCCTGGGCAGTGACAACCACCTCCTGAGAAACCCAGACTTGGCCTTTTTCCTAACCTGAAAATCCCCGCACTTGGCAGGAGAGAGAGCCATGCCCAGTTTGGCGAGAAACCTAGATAGAATATCCAGAACCTTTAGCATATCCGATACAGAATCGGATAGCAGTACAAAATCATCCGCAAATTCGAGAACAGGGACCCTCTGATCACTGACGGTGAACCTAAAATTGCTGTCCTGCAGCTCTGAAATAAGGAAGTCAAGAGTGATGTTAAAAAGCAGTGGAGACAGAGGGTCACCTTGTTTCACACCCCTACGAATCGCCACGTGGAATCCACCACAGTTTTTGAAACAAGTGGATATTCCCTCATACATGACGACAACGGATCGGACAAGGGCCTATGGCACACCCTTTGTCCGCAGAGAGATGTTAATAGCCTGATGCGGAACGCTATCAAAGGCTTTCCTGAGGTCGATTTGGGCACCAACCAGTGAGGATTTCTTCCCCCGCCCCAGGCACTCATGGAGAAGGAAGCAATTGACAAAGCATCCGTTCTCCTCCATAAAGCCCCTTTGAAGGGGGGAAAGAGAAGCACAACGACGAACCCTAACCTCCAGGAGAGAACTATGAAGCCTTGCAAGGAGGGGACCAACGGTGATTGGTCTCCAAGCGCCCGATTCAGATGGATCTTTCCCCTCCTTGGGGATCATAGAGGTGGAATTTGCCCTACAAACAGCAGGATAATGCCCAGTGTGCAAGAGGAGATTGGAAAGGCCAGAGAGCAAGGAGTGCAGACCGGGGACGTCAAGCAAGTGACACTTGCGTACCCCCATCAGGACCAGGTGCGGCTTTTCGCTTCATGTACTTGATCCGCCTTTTGATCTCCGACTCTGAAACTGCTGTTACCGGCTCTTGGGGCCTTGAAGGAGGGAGAACCAGCTCTCAACTACTGGGCGTATCCCAAAGTGAACTGTATATCCTTCTGATCTCCTGACGAGGAGGATAAACCTCTGTGTTACCCAGACCCAATGGAAGCTTTTTTCGAACACAGTACGCAAGACGATCAGGTCAATGTCGGAACATTTCTTTTGTAATCGCGTACCTTCATCTCTTGCGGGAGCTCCACCCTCTGTTGACTGCACAAGCACGCCCGGTAACTCTACAAGCTGGGTTTGAAAGCAGGGACGCCGCGAGCTCGGAGACAAACCCATCAATCTAATCACCCGAGGACAACGGATTAACAAGCCACTCCTCCCTCAGAGCAATCCCCAACGGATTAGTTGGCACGGTTTTGAGCCAGTAATTCCTGAAGTCTTCCACAAGGTCATCGCCATCCAGAGCCACAGGAGAAGCTGGCAAACTTCCAAGATCGTCGACCGATCCAGAATCGGATGAGGAAGGCTGAGGGACGCCTTCAACTGCAGGTGTAAGAACCACTGCCAAGATTAACGATGTTACCTTGTCCCTGATTTGCTTGGCCGAACGAGGGGTTAAAGAATCAGAAAACCTATGAGTGTACCTACCTACCGGAACGACACCCCGAAAGGCGTCAAGAAGAACTTGGGTTTCCTCGTCGGACCAAGCACCAGGCAAATTCCTTGGGACGGGAGCTCTCCTACGTTGCATAACTCTGGCAACATTCCTTGTGACAGGATGGCGATGACGCTGGTGTTGCGAAAGACCTGACCTAGTCTGAAAACTACAAGATCATTAGGGACAGGCAAAGTCTCCTCCGGAGCAGGGACGACGCCTTTGCAATGGGAGAAATGAATCCGAAGGGAAAAACCGGTCACAGGTCGAACAACTGAAGCGCAACATCCGATCCGGATGCCTCTCCAGATAGTGCATCTGAAGAAGCCCTTTCTTTTCAAACCATGAAGCACAACCGGCACACATTGAAACTACCCAAGGCACACGATAGGAATCCCCGTCTGCATTTTGTAGAAATCTAGCCATAGTTAACACGTTTGAGTATGGAATCAACTCCTCGAGTGTAGGTCTGACACTCCCTTGAGCCAACTAAATGATTACACTTGAATTTACGATTCTTACAGGGAGCACAGACAGGTGGTGAAGACGCATTCGAACAAGAATCTTGTTTGAGGCCAGTGCTCGAACAATGCCTGCAAGTCTCCACTCCCTTTGCAGAATTTGGCCAAATGACTAAACTCCTGGCACTTGTATCAACGGTTGACGCCTACAACACGACAGGAAAACCAGGCGATATAGAGCCGACCCTTCGTGATAGAGGATCGAAAGAGCTCAGTAGAACAGTTGATCACATAGTTAACCTTCTCAGCTTCCCTCCTACCTCTCTTAAATGCGACGGAGAAGCCTTTTGCAAAGGCTTCGTGGTCAACCTCGTCAGAGAAGTTCTGTTTGAAAACAGAACTGATAATCTCCCCAGTCTCCAAAGAAGCATCGACATCGTACACAATGACCTAAGAGTGAACCTAGATTCCTCTGAGACTTGCAGGCCTTTGGATTTTAGATTGGCACTCTTTTGACGGTCTGCCAGTCTCCATCGTCCACGGAAACTCTGTTGGGACCAGCAGAGCGCACGTTTCTCAACTTGAGACTGTCAGCCTGGGGATCGAAAGAAGACTTTAACTCCTGCTTAAGAACCCTTGTTGTCCCTTGTACCCTCAGCGGGCGAAAGGTGCACGAGTACTATTTACTGTAAGTGCTGAGGACTCATTTTGTAGCTCAACTATTTCTTAATCTCGTTTTAGGCACATTTCACTCAGCAGAGTGTTTTGTTTTACAGATTGCTCATATAAATCCTTGTATTCTTTAAAATCAGCCTCTAAAATTGAGATATGCTTGGTCAGATTAAGAATTTCTTCTTCAAGTTGTTTCTTAGAGAATTTTAACCCACAGGCTTCGCAGAACCATTCTTCTTCTCATGACGCTAATCTATTGTACTCATTTTCACTAAGTCCAACACATTTGGAGTGATACCATAGGTAGCATAAATAATCACATTGGATTGCCTTTGAGTTCTCCGGAACGTGTTTTAGGCAGATACCACATTTATGTTTAGTCATTGTCATTATTATATATCTATATATATAATACGTGATGCCCTTTTTTTACTTTCTCCCCCTATACCATAGTATATGGAGAAAGTATTGTTTTCGTCAAAATTTTCAAATTTGAGTTGTTGGTGGATTTATCCATTTTGGTTCCCCCTGAGTCCAAAAAAGTGGTTTTCGGAGTGATGTCTGTGTGTGTGTGTGTGTGTGTGTGTGTGTGTGTGTGTGTGTGTGTGTGTGTGTGTGTGTGTGTGTGTGTGTGTGTGTCAGGATGTATACAGAGCTAGAGAATGCCCCAATGGTCCGATTTTGGTGAAATTTGGTATGTAGGTCCAAACCCACAATAATTCCAGGCGTTTTTTTTCATTTTTTTTTGAATTTTTGATTTTTAAGGGTAGTTTACCCCCAAAAAACCCTCAAAAATCATCAAAAATCAAAATTTCTCAAAAACGGCTCTAACGATTTTGATTAAAATTTTGTGGTTTATTAAGCTTAAAATGGTGAATAAAATGACACCACCCGCATCTCCGAGAAAATGCGCGTTCAAAAGTTATGGAGTAAAAAGTGTTTCAAAAATCAATTTTTTGAATTTTCAAAACAGCTGTTGTCTTGAAGTAAATTTACTTTTAAATACTTATCACCATTAAATCAAGCTCAAAAAACTAAATAATCCAGTATTTTAAATTATTGCTCTACGTAAAGTGGTTGCGGAGAAAATTCAATTTTTCGTTTAGCGGTAAACGCAGTACGTTGTTAAAAGTCACAGACGCGCGTAGGGTCAAACGAGCGCTGCTCAGCTGGTAGCTATCCAACTGAGTCATCAAGACATTAATGTTTGGAGCTTTTAACATCTTTTTTATATTGTTGGGAGAAAGTATGTGTCAGTTAACTGATACCGTTTATTGTTAACACTACTCCTCCCTTATTTCTGGACCAATTTTAAAGTTTGAGGTGTCCAAAGAATGGTCTCAGTTCGTAGTTTTGCAATAAGGTTTTAGATTTTATATTTTAATTCTGAAGCTCACGGGAAGCCCTCAAAGTTCATTTTTTGTCCATAAGATTTAACATGGGGAACAATTGTTATTGAATTTCAAACTAAAACAGCTGTTGATAGTAAAACACACAAACACATTTTACAATCTATTTTAATGCTGAATGGAATCAATGGAACTGGTACGGTATTGAAATATCAACACAGTTCCATACTTTAATTCAAGGACTGTCTGTTGTGTGGGACAAATTGAACGTTTTACTTTTTCTCCAAATGTAGCAGTTAGATTTTGCTTTAATTTTTATTTATGTGTATTTGGGCACAAAATAAGTTTAGTAATTTAACCCCAAAAAATTTGTTATGTGGGTCTTAAGAGTTATCAGATTGCTATCGAAACAACAAAGACAATAAAAATTAAAATAGAACACTAAATGTTTGCGCATTATTTTTCAAGCTGCTGTGAACTAGGAAAAGGGATGGTTGGTAAAATTACCGTGAACCGTAATGTGATGCTATAAAAAATTTAATGCAGAATGCTAGACACAAATGTAAAAAACCTGTTTAAAAGAGGCAACATTTCAAAGTTTTTTTTTTATCTCCAGTATTGATGATTAGCTTATTGCAAAAATGGTGTGTAGAAGGACAAAATTTTAACCAAAATATAAATGCCGCATCAAACCAAAATGGACACACAAAAAATGTTGATTTTCTTCATTTTTGTGATTTCTTTATTTAAATTTTGTAATACCACGGAAAGAGGATTTAGTTTGTTATATATAGTAATAGTGTGGGCTCTTTCACTTTGTCGACGACGACTACCTTATACAGTTCTAGAAGAACAGCCACAGTGGGTGCTGCATAGCTCATACAGAACCGAGGAGTTGCAATGAAATATTTTTCTTCTGTTGTCATTTACGTTTTATGTGTGATGACCTATATCTAGATCAAACATCAGTGAGTGTAGTCTACATTTCATAGGAGCTTTTAGGCAGAGGCTCTAAGACGAATTGGCATAAGAACAAGAACCATCATGTAACCCTAGCTAAATTTAAACCTAAAAGAACAACCACAAAATCTCAATACTATCACATTTGGAAGTTGGAGAATTAGTAATGAAGATCGATTGATGAAATACCAATATCGTGTAATCTAATTTTCTCTGCAATTTAATTTTCATTCAAAGTAACTTGGTAAATTTCAATGGAGCAATGTTTGATCACCAAGTACTCTGATAAATGCAGCGCGTTGCGCTGCACGGGCCCCCTAGTTACAAATAATAGTCAAATACAGTAATTGAAATAGATCGAAATGGAGTGACTGGCAGCAACTGTGTACTAGAGTGGGCTCAAACTGGAGTGAATCAGACCGGAGTGATGTGGAGTGGAGCGGCTCTGCAGACTAAGACTGGAGTGGCTTTGTAGACTGAAATAGTCTGGACTGAATAGCCTCCTTCTTCATCCAAGAATTAATGGCGACATTGAAATTCTTAGTCACAATTTACCAATTCATTTACAGAAAACATTTCATTTATAGCGCAAAAAGTTACTGTGAAAGTGAGCTGATTCACTTTAAACTACAATGAACAATTGGGTTACCCTTGCAGTTAAATATTAAAGTTACTGGCGTGGCTGAAAAATCAAAGTGGGCCTTTGTTCTTGGTCGATAGCCGGTCAAGAACAAGTATTTATTTTACTGAAAAATACTGTTATTGCACTTTCCCGAACTGAAATTATTGGTCCATTCACGATTTACTAACTATAAAAAACTCTTGAACACAACTTTGAGTCATAAAAGGCTGTTAATTTATAGATTTTTATATTTTTAAACGGAATTACACAGAAGAGGTATTAACCACTTCGAGCAGGTGTACCAACTCACCTACTCGAGGTGTTTTTTGGCTTGATACACAAGAAATATGTTCTTCACTATCCTCTTCCTCATCACTTGGAGGAACAAAGTCAGGGTCTTTATCGATGCCATCCGATTCCGAATCAGTTTGATGGCTTGATTCACTCACATGATCTACTTCATCTGGATCACCGTCTTCCTCAAACAAATCGTCTTGCTCTTCAAGTTCTAATAAATATTTTTGTATCCTTCGAGATTGTTGATCAAAATCCATTTCTAATGCAAAGTTAAACAGCCTATTATGAAGTCACACAAGTAGGCGCGTGGAGGTCAGAAACCCAACAGTACAAAACCACTGGTTACACTAGTGAGCGCACGGGGGTCAGATCGACCCCAGAGTGTACACTGTCCAAGGTCACGATGCCCAAACAGCTCGTGGGGTGAAAGCTCACCGTTCTTCAGGCAGCTACTGAGCGCTTCAGCAGGTTGGCCAACCGCGTTACCAAAATAAAATAAAATTTACCTACCATTGGGTCGATTTGACCCCCTCGCACCCACTTAAGTGTTAAGAGAAATATAATTTATACAAGAACACTAAATATCCTAGGTGGGACATCTATAGGATCGGCACATCTCACTTCTATTGTCGGACTTGGAAGTAACCTCTAATTGAATTTTATTCAGCCATGAGGTGGCGGTGGTCTTAGATACTTTGCCGCCTTCTCCTGGCTATAAAACCTTACAATCACCCTCTTGCCACTTCGATTCTTGAATGCCATTATAATCTTAGCAAAATTTATTTAAGTATCAAATTAAAGATGGAAATCATTCCCCAAAATGCAAAAATCACCCACTATTCGTACTACGAAAACAAAAACCTGATTACACGGTAGCCTATTTGCAAAGTGATATAATTGCGGCCTATGATGGTAAAAGGTTGCTCAGTGGTAGTATTCATATTAAAACCATGTACAGGTCTGATATCACTATGGCATTATGTTAGCAAACTCTCGTCAATGCAGCTAACACAAGTACCAGAATCAATTACAATGAACCTCTCTGTTTGATTCGGCACTGCCACCACCTCTAAAACACCAACGGTCCTCACTGTGTTCGTTGACGTACCCTACCCACTCTGTCGAATCGCCCATCCGATGTATCCATGAAAATTACAACTTCTTTTATACGTATTACGTGGCGTGTTCCCACTATACCGCAGCCAAGTATTGTGCTATTCTTCCTTTTCATGTGACTCACACAGCGTTGCTAGCCTGGGAGAAGCTGTCTCCTCCTTCACATAATCACCTGCGCACGCACGCACGCACGCACATGAACGAATGGTGTTTTTGGATTCTGGTGACTTCAAAATGAAAAAGTCACACATTTCAGGTCAGGGCTTTTCCCCAGCCCTATTCCAGTGAGCCCCTGCATCATACTCGACATCATTGTCTTCACTACGATCTCCTTCATCGCCATCAGAGGAACTCATCATCGCCTACTCCATAATTATCAATTATGATGTTGTGGAATACCCAGGAGGCTACGATCGTTTTACTTACATTATGTAAGTTTGTGAGTTCCAACAACTTCAATCTACGAAATTTACCCTTAAGGCTACCAAAACTTCTTTTAATGGTTGATCTAGCAGAGGACAACTTACGTTTGTAAAAAAATTGTTCTTCTGTAAGGTGACCATTGTCTCGAAATGAAGTCATCACATAAGATGTTAAACCGTATGCTTTGTCCCCAACTAAACGGTGATCAGGGTGAGGAGTTATGCGCACATAATCTTCTTCTAGTTCTTGGCCTAAGCAGCTTAAACGGAAAATACTATAATCGTGGGATAGACCAGGAAACCCTTTGATGTTTGATGTTAGGTGATGTTATAACCTTTGAACTTTCCGTTAGTATCACAGGTTTCTAGTAATATCACTGAATGGTTTTGTAACCTGTTGCAGTTGTTATTTTTATCATGGGTAGGTTTCTTTATGGAAATGGGGGTCCCATATATGGCCCTAACAGTGCTTGGAAATTTATTTGATCTCTCCCTGAGTATCTAAAAATAGGGTCAAAAATAACTTTTAAATTTCTCTTTAATAAGATCAAATTAGCTTAAACACATTCACAGAGAACATGCCGATGAAACACAAAGGTATTGTGGATCTCCATCACCCACCTTTTATTTTTAATTGGGCACAATCATCGAGAGGGGTGATCTGTAATAATCCACAAATACATCTCCCGAAACTAAATTATATATTAAAACAACTATTATGTCACTGACAACTTAATAGTTTATGTAACCTAACATTAGAAATGGCTAAGTGATTTTGTTTGTGTAATCATAAAAATCCAGTACACATGCATTTCGTGAAACTAAGTGTAGTTTCTAAAACTGCTGTTTATACTTTATCCATATATTCAAATTTTTACCAGCCGATACTTGAGATATTGGGTCTCCTCTACAACCTTCGGCATACTTTAATTTGTGTTTACAAGCATGTTCACACATAAAACTATAGCTTTGTTTTATAGAAATAAGAAAAATCACGATTCATTTCAACTATCACTTAATACACTGAGACTATCAACAATAAAAAAGTTCACTCAGTCTTGATGAGTTGTTCATCGGGGGTTGGCCACTTTATGTACTCATCCAAACAATCAGCCAACACTTCACTCACTCCATAAAACACTCTGTGGCCAGTACTTTCAGAAAATTCAAAGCGGTCTCCACATGCTATGTATGTCTCATGCTTAACCAACATCCGAACACGTGATGCAACCTTCCTGTCCAAAGAAATTAGGTCATTTGCGTGCTTATGTCTCCGACCAACAATGTCACAAACGATTTGTAATGAAGTCGAAAATGCATTACACACACACACACACACATATCTAAATTGCAATACCACTATTTTAAATATAATACCATTTCTTATAACGCGTTGTGGGAAAATGTCAATTTTCATAGTCAGGATGTTGCTGAGGGTTGTTCCCGTCTGTACCAACAACGGTTGGAAGGGGAAGAGGTGCACCAGAGCTTTATAGCTGATGAATCATATTTACATTGAATTTGGATTTGGGCATTACGTTCTTATGTTGAGACATGTACGCGTTCAACAGTGTCATGTCAATAAAATTATAAACTATCTTCCTCCAGTACTTACTATTTGTTCGGGTGCATGACAAATTGTAAATAATTTTGTCTTTGGAATCTACCCCACCCATAAATTCACTGTAAACTTTGATCATTACTGGCTTCCCTGATTACTCGATTACTTTTGCTGACAACTTCGACGTCTTGGGCATGCATACAATTTGAAATGAAGTGAACCGTATGTAGTGTTTGGCCGGACACTTCCGTGCAGAGCAAATGCCGTGTAAGTGTGTGTAAAAAGTTAGGGTCGCAGCGTCAGCGGACAGCTGGGGCAGGCAAGTACCATTGTTGTGTTTTCTGTAATTGAGTGTCACTAATTTTAGTGTTCTCCTGCCACATTAATAATTCGTCCTAATTCTTAATAACAATAAGAATATTTTATATATATATTCTTTTTTACTTAGGTCTAGAGTGCAATTCAGCCTACTGACATAAGACTCAAAGAACATTGTGTGGAAATTGTCAATTAGAAAACCGATTGTGACTTAATATTTAAAGCATAATGCACCGAATGAAGGAAGAAGTTGAATGATGTGGGGCGATATATCGATGGCACAGAGTAAGGAAAGAATACTGGGATTTCCTGTCACTTACACAATATTTTGTTGTTATATTTGTTGTTGGATTTAGATTTAATTTATTTTTTGTTGTTATTTAATTTATATAGTATATTTAAACGTTATCTCACTTCATCCATGAAAAATTGTATTTATTGTTGAATTTAAAAAAATAAATGTTGTTAGATTTAAAGTATTATTGTAAAAATAATGTTGTATTTTTCTCTCAATTAGCATTTAAGCTAGAGAGATAAGCAAGCACTGCTTTGTAAACAAATTGCGCTTGCGAAATAAATTGAATTTGAATTTGACATATTCAAGAAATAATAATCCAATAATCCAAACAGAGAGAGGTGCAACTCTATAGTCTCACAAACATGAACTAAGTCAAATGATCTAATACGCTACTTTTTCATCTTCTCACATAAGTGTACACATTAAAAAATAATAAAAATGGCCTTCACTGTAACCGTTGAAAAGTCTTAGACACACTTAAAATAACAAATTTTATACCTGTTCAACATAAAATGATTGGCTTTTACGAATAAGTAAGTCTTAACCAACTGGTATTCTCAGTGTAATGTAAGTACATGAGTCTTTCATTAAGGTTAATGTGTTTGGGACAACAGATATAAGGGAATGCGAGCTCATAAACTTAGTCCTAACCCCACAGCATACTTCGTTTGCCAAAGAATGAATATTAAATCCAATCGTCTTATAACGTTATACATTGAAAAACACATTGTTTTTAATAATATAAATTTTCATAACTTTCCTAATAAATGGTTGAACTGGTGTCTGTTAAGATCGAAAAATTTCAATTTTGTTGCCTGATATTTTTAACTCACTTACAGTTAGCCTAGTTGATGCAGTTGTTTTCTAAAAACACTATTAAAAGGTTTACTTTTAATGAAAATATAATTTAAAACCAATTGATTTTTAAAGTGAATGTTTTACAAATATTGACTTTGCTACAAGAGGATCGGGCAGCAATTTTACAAGCCTTGTTTTTGGCCTCGAACATCATGGTCCAGACTTCTATAAGGGGGCCATATTTAAGCAACATGCCTGGATAATGGAACATGAAGTGAAATTTTGGCTTCAGAAAAACTTAAGTAACAACTCGTCCAGCAACTCAAACCTTCATCTCTCAAGGACCTCTCTTTACTAACTATGTAATTAAGAAGTCTATCTAAAATCCTCAGATACAAATAAAGTTCCCATGGTTCACATTTATTTGGCACTAAACATCGTAGAACAACATCAAAATACCTTATCAAAGTCAGAGATTCTGCAGCAGACGTTCTTATATTTACCTTACATCCATCAATAATAATGCAATCGGGTGGTTTTAAACTACAATCTGGACCCACAGATTCTACCCACAAGATTGTACCCATAAGTACAAAACTGATGTTGTACTTGTTGTTAAATATATTTCTGTATGGGTCATATGAGGTTTGGTTTTTAGGATAAGCTGTATTGCACAGGCTATGAAGTTCTTAATGTCCAAAGTTTCTGGTAGATAGATTTTTTTTATCATGTCTACTATAATGAGACCTCCGCCCTTTCAATCGTTGGATGTGTTCATTTATTGTACCCACTGTTTCCTGTGACAGTTCATGAGGCCTATTTTTGTGCTTACCTCTTCCGTCCTTAACAACACCTCCTTTTGCTGAAAGCATGGACTGCAAAGTCTGAACTCGTCGTCCTGTTATACCATGAATTGCCATGAACGCTTTATTACATACAGGTACTTCCTCGAGAGAATCGTTCTTCATAAACCTTATTTTGTACGAGTAGGAATAGCTATGGTGAACAGGTTCATCCTTTCTGTAACGACGCTGTTTTACTGACGAAACACTTATCAAGCCGCCTAGGTAAAGGTTTTGTTCATCGTAATTAGTCATTTGATTAAATTCACTAATTACTTGTTTTCTCTCAGTTTCTTGAATCACTTCATAGCACTTCAGTCTTGAACAGTGGCAATTGGGACCTACCTCATGACTATGAGCTAAAAGTTGCTTTTTAACCTCAGTTATTCTCCCCAATCTAGGCCTCTTTTTTGGATGAATGGTCTCTTTAACTAACTCCATCACTACAATAAACTAAACAATTTAAAACCTTTATCTCATTTCCTAATTTATAAGCAAAGCTCACCAACACAATATTACATTAGACAAAGCATCAATCACACACTAAAGTTAACCTCAAATGAGTCCAAACCAAGCAAACATCAAAACAAACACAGCACGGAATCCTGGGACCAGCTGGCTGACCCTCATCAATGTTCCCGCCTGGCATCTTGACTTTCATCACTTTCCCCCTTGTGGTAAATCTTTCCCTGCTTATATAATTGACTACGGTACCATCGTTTTTCTCCCTTTCAAGCTTTTTTGGAAGGTAGAGCATCACCATAGCTATCGATTGGCGTATCTAACTCATTTTTTCCATTTGGATGACTCTCATCGTTTTCCCCCTGGCCCTTCATATGCAAAAACAGCAAATTTGCAAAGTGTTTTATGTTGTGTTATTCTCACAGTACTAGCGGTCGTATCCCCTCAAATTGGTGACCTATTCGCTCTTTACAAACCGCACGTCTTAAAAAATCCGAGATATATGGATGATAGGTAGAACTCAAATTCGTTTACAACGTATATGTTACAAACTAATAATTTGAGAAATGGAGCAGTGTTGGCATTTGCTAAACAACATGTCGTTGGTGTGGAAAAAGGTAAAGCCAAACTGATGAAACCGATCATTCAAGTCATTCAGCCTGAAATGGAGACTTTTTGCCAGAAACCTATCCCTCAAGCCACCCAGAAACCTACCTCTCAAGTCGTCCAGAAACCGCGATCATCCGTAATCACAAATCATCCGTACTCATGGCATATTTGGTTTAACTCTTTGGACCAAATTTAATATATCGCAGTTTCTCTTCCTTGTACCTCGCAAATATTTCAACCTGCCAAGCCTGAGGAAGCCGGCCGATATGATAAAACCGATTAACCGAAAGCAAGAGACAACCCGTATAATAAAATTGCGTCAGTTTCTCCACGATTATCGAGTATTGCAACGTGCCAGCCCAAAAGCCTTGAGAAATAAGCAACGGATACTGTAAAGGTTTCATAAGGGCACAGATCAATTTAGGTCGCTTTGGGGAACCAATTCTCCAGATGGTTAATCTGTGAGGTTCATTTAGAAATTCATCAGTACTGAGGACAGTATTCACCTCAATGCCTCTCAGCCTACCGGATTAATTATACCGCGATCTCTTGTCATACTTTATTCTTCTTCTCGACTTTATTACTCATTTGAATCTATAATATCTTGAATTACAACTTCTTTTCTCTCGTCAAGTAACCTTGGCCACTAAAATCACGTAAAACTATACAACAAAATATTACTATCACGTTTAAAACATTTTTGTCACAACAACATTTGTAAATAATTTTTATCTACAAACACCAGATCGGGCCTCAGTGGATCAGGAGAAGCATTTTCGGGAGTGGGGTCCGGAGTGAACAATTGCTCTTTTGCAACCGTCAAGCCGTCACAAAGAGCCACGCCCTCAATCTCATCAACCCCCCCCCCGTCGTGCCTAGCTAAACGACCAGGTCGCATGCCGGGCAGTCGCCAAATATATGTCCCAGCGTCTCATCTTTTTTAGCGTAACGCTGGCAAGCAATGGACTCACGTGGCTGTTGTTTCGTAAGATACTCGAGCGAAAGAAAAGTGTTTGTCCGCATGCGAAAGAGATCAATGACCTGACCCGGGAACAACTCGTCAGCATAGAGCCAGAAATTGTCTATCTTGTTGCCCTTGAAAGAGCGAACTCCCTTGCCCTGAGAGGGCAGCATGTACCACTGGACGGAAGCAGCTTTCTTTTGGCCACACTTCCACAACGTGATATCTTTATTCGAGGGGGGCCAGGGCAACCCTGCCGAAAGAGCAGAAGCTTGAACATTTGCCAGGAAGTCATCGTCAAGAAAAAACTCGAAGGACGGGATCGTTTATGCGAAGGCAATACGCGAATGCCTTGATGTTCGCAGTACGCACCAGATGCTCCAATCGGGGCAGCCCCAAACCACCATCAGCCTTTCTGGTGTGAAAGAAATTGTCATTGACATCACTGGGCAGGTGATAGAAATTCCTAACCAAACGCCTGAGTGCAGAGTCCAGGAGCCTGATCCTGACCACTCCTGGAGGATCCGCAATCATCAGGTGAAAAAAGCCCGGAAGAACATAAGTGTACAAAAGTTCAAGCTTCTGTCTTGGCTTCAAAGCCAACCCACAGACCCTCATGGATGCATCAAGAATTCCATTGTAGACTACATCATTCACCAAACCTCGATGAACCGTGAAAGACCCACCGAGGAAGGTAAAGACTTCATCCACTGAAAGGTTCCTCAAGGGGGTGCCCTGGGCAGTGACAACCACCTCCTGAGAAACCCAGACTTGGCCTTTTTCCTAACCTGAAAATCCCCGCACTTGGCAGGAGAGAGAGCCATGCCCAGTTTGGCGAGAAACCTAGAGAGAATATCCAGAACCTTTAGCATATCCGATACAGAATCGGATAGCAGTACAAAATCATCCGCAAATTCGAGAACAGGGACCCTCTGATCACTGACGGTGAACCCAAAATTGCTGTCCTGCAGCTCTGAAATAAGGAAGTCAAGAGTGATGTTAAAAAGCAGTGGAGACAGAGGGTCACCTTGTTTCACACCCCTACGAATCGCCACGTGGAATCCACCACAGTTTTTGAAACAAGTGGATATTCCCTCATACATGACGACAACGGATCGGACAAGGGCCTATGGCACACCCTTTGTCCGCAGAGAGATGTTAATAGCCTGATGCGGAACGCTATCAAAGGCTTTCCTGAGGTCGATTTGGGCACCAACCAGTGAGGATTTCTTCCCCCACCCCAGGCACTCATGGAGAAGGAAGCAATCGACAAAGCATCCGTTCCCCTCCATAAAGCTCCTTTGAAGGGGGGAAAGAGAAGCACAACGACGAACCCTAACCTCCAGGAGAGAACTATGAAGCCTTGCAAGGAGGGGACCAACGGTGATTGGTCTCCAAGCGCCCGATTCAGATGGATCTTTCCCCTCGTTGGGGATCATAGAGGTGGAATTTGCCCTACAAACAGCAGGATAATGCCCAGTGTGCAAGAGGAGATTGGAAAGGCCAGAGAGCAAGGAGTGCAGACCGGGGACGTCAAGCAAGTGACACTTGCGTACCCCCATCAGGACCAGGTGCGGCTTTTCGCTTCATGTACTTGATCCACCTTTTGATCTCCGACTCTGAAACTGCTGTGACCGGCTCTTGGGGCCTTGAAGGAGGGAGAACAAGCTCTCAACTACCGGGCGTATACCAAAGTGAACTGTATATCCTTCTGATCTCCTGACCAGGAGGATAAACCTCTGTGTTACCCAGACCCACTGGAAGCTTTTTTCGAACACAGTACGCAAGACGATCAGGTCAATGTCGGAACATTTCTTTTGTAATCGCGTACCTTCGTCTCTTGCAGGAGCTCCACCCTCTGTTGACTGCACAAGCACGCCCGGTAACTCTGCAAGCTGGGTTTGAAAGCAGGGACGCCGTGAGCTCGGAGACAAACCCATCAATTGAATCACCCGAGGGCAACGGATTAACAAGCCACTCCTCCCTCAGAGCAATCTCCAACGGATGAGTTGGCACTTTTTTGAGCCAGTAATTTCTGAAGTCTTCCACAAGGTCATCGCCATCCAGAGCCACAGGAGAAGCTGACGGAATTCCAAAATTGTCGACCGATCCAGAATCGAATGAGGAAGGCTGAGGGACGCCTTCAACTGCAGGTGTAAGAACCACTGCCAAGATTAACGATGTTACCTTGTCCCTGATTTGCTTGGCCGAACGAGTGGGTAAAGAATCAGAAAACCTAGGAGTGTACCTACCTACCGGAGCGACACCCCCAAAGGCGTCAAGAAGAACTTGGGTTTCCTCGTCGGACCAAGCACCAGGCAAATTCCTTGAGACTGGAGCTCTCCTACGTTGCATAACAGGCAACATTCCTTGTGACAGGATGGCGATGACGCTGGTGTTGCGAAAGACCGGTCACAAGTCGAACCACTGAACCGCAACATCCGATCCGGATGCCTCTCCAGATAGTGCCTCTGAAGATGTCCTTTCTTTTCAAACCATGAAGCACAACCGGCACACATTGAACCTACCCAAGGCACATAAAAGGAATTCCCGTCTGCATTTTGTAGAAATCTAGCCATAGTTAACACGTTTGAGTATGGCCTCAACTCCACGAGTGTAGGTCTGACACTCCCTTGAGCCAACTAAATGATTACACTCACTTAAATGAATTTGCGATTCTTACAGGGAGCACAGACAGGTGGTGAAAACGCATTCGGGCAGGAATCTTGTTTGTGGCCAGTGCTCGAACAATGCCTGCAAGTCTCACTCCCTTTGCAGAATTTGGCTAAATGACTATACTCCTGACACTTGTATCAACGGTTGAGGCCTACAAACCCCTCAACACGACAGGAAAACCAGGCGATATAGAGCCGACTCTTCGTGATAGAGGATCGAAAGAGCTCAGTAGAACAGTTGATCCCATAGTTAACCTTATCAGCTTCCCTCCTACCTCTCTTAAAGGCGACGGAGAAGCCTTTGCAAACCTCGTCAGAGAAGTTCTGTTTGAAAACAGAACTAATAACCTCCCCAGTCTCCAAAGAAGCATCGACATCGAACACAATGACCTTATAAGTGAACCTAGATTCCTCTGAGACTTGCAGGCCTTTGCATTTTAGAGTGGTACTCTTTTTGACGGTCTGCCAGTCTCCAGCGTCCATGGCAACTCTGTTGGGACCAGCAGAGCGCACGTTTCTCAACTTGAGACCGTCAGCCCGGGGATCGAAAGAAGACTAACTCCTGCTTAAGAACCCTTGTTGTCCCTTGTACCCTCAGCGGGCGGAAGGTGCACGAGTACTATTTATTGTAAGTCCTGAGGACTCATTCTGTAGCTCAACTATTTCTTGTTCTCGTTTTAGGCACATTTCACTCAGCAGAGTGTTTTGTTTTACAGATTCCTCATATAAATCCTTGTATTCTTTAATATCAGCCTCTAAAATTGAGATATGCTTGGTCAGATTAAGAATTTCTTCTTCAAGTTTTTCTTAGAGAATTTTAACCCACAGGTTTCGCATAACCATTCTTCTTCTCATGACGCTAATCTGTTGTACTCATTTTCACTAAGTCCAACACATTTGGAGTGATACCATAGGTTGCATAAATAATCACATTGGATTGCCTTTGAGTTCACCGGAACGTGTTTTAGGCAGATAACACACTTATGTTTAGTCCTTGTCATTATTATATATTACAAATAATAGTCAAATATAGTAATTGAAATAGATCGAAATGGAGTGACTGGCAGCAACTGTGTACTAGAGTGGACTCAAACTGGAGTGAATCAGACCGGAGTGAAGTGGAGTGGAGCGGCTCTGTAGACTGAGACTGGAGTGGCTTTGTAGACTGAAATAGTCTGGACTGAATAGCCTACTTCTTCATCCAAGAATTAATGGCGACATGGAAATTCAATGACCGCCATCATAGTCACAATTTACAATTCAATTCATTTACAGAAAATATTTCATTTATAGCGCAAAAAGTTACTGTGAAAGTGAACTGATTCACTTTAAACTACAATGAACAATTGGGTTACCCTTGGACATAAATATTAAAGTTGACTTGCGTGGCTGAAAAATCGAAGTGGGCCTTTGTTCTTGGTCGATAGCCGGTCAAGGACAAGTATTGATTTTACTGAAAAATCACTGTTATTGCCCTTTTCCGCACAGAAATTAATGGTTTATTCACTATTTACTAACTATAAAAAACTCTTGAACACAACTTTGAGTCATAAAAGGCTGTTAATTTATAGATTTTTATATTTTTAAACGGAATTACACAGAAGAGGTATTAACCACTTCGAGCAGGTGTACCAACTCACCTACTCGAGGTGTTTTATGGCTTGATACACAAGAAATATGTTCTTCACTATCCTCTTCTTCATCACTTGGAGGAACAAAGTAAGGGTCTTCATTGGTGTCATCCGATTCCGAATCATTTTGATGGCTTGATTCACTCACATGATCTACTTCATCTAGATCACTTTCTTCCTCAAACAAATCGTCTTGTTCTTCAAGTTCTAATAAATATTTTTGTACCCTTCGAGATAGTTGATCAAAATACATTTCTAATGCAAAGTTACACAGCCTATTATGAAGTCACACAAGCAGGCGCGTGGGTGTCAGAACGACCCAACAGTACAAAACCACTGGTTACACTAGTGAGCGCACGGGGGTCAGATCGACCCCAGAGTGTACACTGTCCAAGGTCACGATGCCCAAACAGCTCGTGGGGTGAAAGTTCAACGTTCTTCAGGCAGGTAATGAGCACTTCAGCAGGTTGGCCAACCGCGTTACCAAAATAAAACAAAATTTACCTACCATTGGGTCGATTTGACCCCCGCGCACCCACTTAAGTGTTAAGAGAAATATAATTTATACAAGAATACTACATATCCTAGGTGGGACATCTATAGGATCGGCACATCTCACTTCTATTGTCGGACGTTGGAAGTAACCTCTAATTGAATTTTATTCAGCCATAAGGGGTCTGGCGGTGGTCTTAGATACTTTACCGCCTTCTCCTGGCTATAAAACCTTACAATCACCCTCTTGCCACTTCGACTCTTGAATGCCATTATCCTCTTAGCAAAATTTATTTAAGTATCAAATTAAAGATGGAAATCATTCCCCAAAATGCAAAAATCACCCACTATTCGTACTACGAAAACAAAAACCTGATTACACGGTAGCCTATTTGCAAAGTGATATAATTGCGGCCTATGATGGTGATAGGTTGCTCAGTGGTGGTATTCATATTAAAACCATGTACAGGTCTGATATCACTATGGCATTATGTTAGCAAACTCTCGTCAATGCAGCTAACACAAGTACCAGAATCAATTACAATGAACCTCTCTGTTTGATTCGGCACTGCCACCACCTCTAAAACACCAACGGTCCTCACTGTGTTCGTTGACGTACCCTACCCACTCTGTCGAATCGCCCATCCGATGTATCCATGAAAATTACAACTTCTTTTATACGTATTACGTGGCTTGTTCCCACTATACCGCAGCCAAGTATTGTGCTATTCTTCCTTTTCATGTGACTCACACAGCGTTGCTAGCCTGGGAGAAGCTGTCTCCTCCTTCACATAATCACCTGCGCACGCACGCACGAAAATGAACGAATGGTGTTTTTGGATTCTGGTGACCTCAAAATGAAAAAGTCACACATTTCAGGTCACTCACTCCCTCATGTGATGTGGGAGTGATCTCAAATCCATTCTGGTTAGAACACGTCATCGCCTACTCCATAATTATCAATTATGATGTTGTGGAATACCCAGGAGGCTACGATCGTTTTACTTACATTATGTAAGTTTGTGAGTTCCAACAACTTCAATCTACGAAATTTACCCTTAAGGCTACCAAAACTTCTTTTAATGGTTGATCTAGCAGAGGACAACTTACGTTTGTAAAAAAATTGTTCTTCTGTAAGGTGACCATTGTCTCGAAATGAAGTCATCACATAAGATGTTAAACCGTATGCTTTGTCCCCAACTAAACGGTGATCAGGGTGAGGAGTTATGCGCACATAATCTTCTTCTAGTTCTTGGCCTAAGCAGCTTAAACGGAAAATACTATAATCGTGGGATAGACCAGGAAACCCTTTGATGTTTGATGTTAGGTGATGTTATAACCTTTGAACTTTCCGTTAGTATCACAGGTTTATAGTAATATCACTGAATGGTTTTGTAACCTGTTGCAGTTGTTATTTTTATCATGGGTAGGTTTCTTTATGGAAATGGGGGTTCCATATATGACCCTAACAGTGCTTGGAAATTTATTTGATCTCTCCCTGAGTATCTAAAAATAGGGTCAAAAATAACTTTTAAATTTCTCTTTAATAAGATCAAATTAGCTTAAACACATTCACAGAGAACATGCCGATGAAACACAAAGGTATTGTGGATCTCCATCACCCACCTTTTATTTTTAATTGGGCACAATCATCGAGAGGGGTGATCTGTAAAAATCCACAAATACATCTCCCGAAACTAAGTTATATATTAGAACAACTATTATGTCACTCACAACTTAATAGTTTATGTAACCTAACACTAGAAATGGCTAAGTGATTTTGTTTGTGTAATCATAAAAATCTAGTAAACATGCATTTCGTGAAACTGATGGTAGTTTCTAAAACTGCTGTTTATACTTTATCCATATATTCAAATTTTTACCGGCCGATACTTGAGATATTTGGGTCTCCTCTAAAACCTTCGGCATACTTTAATTTGTGTTTACAAGCATGTTCACACATAAAACTTTAGCTTTGTTTTATAGAAATAAAAAAATTGCGATTCAATTCAAATATCACTTAATACACTGAGACTATCAACAATAAAAAAGTTCACTCAGTCTTGATGAGTTGTTCATCGGGGGTTGGCCACTTTATGTACTCATCCAAACAATCAGCCAACACTTCACTCACTCCATAAAACACTGTGTGGCCAGTACTTTCAGAAAATTCAAAGCGGTCTCCACATGCTATGTAAGTCTCAGGCTTAACCAACATCCAAACACATAATGCAACCTTCCTGTCCAAAGAAATTAGGTCATTTGCGTGCTTATGTCTCCGACCAACAATACCACAAACGATTTGTAATGAAATCGAAAATGCATTACACACACACACACATATCTAAATTGCAATACCACTATTTTAAATATAATACCATTTCTTATAACGCGTTGTGGGAAAATGTCAATTTTCATAGTGGTTAACAAAATTTACTATTGAAATTTATGTTACACAATCAATGAACTATTGCCAAAGTTACAAAAATAATGATAAAGATGTACTCTTATTAGGATCTAGTTGCGGCGCCCTCAGCATCTCTCAAGGACACATGGAACCAGGTTCAACATCTTCTCCCTTCAAATTTTGTGGACACCATTTTGACAATGTGTGCAGTAGTAGCCTCCTCGTTGTTAGTAGGTTTTGCCATTAATCTTGCACACAAGACACATCCGCATTCCATGATTTGGCAGTTGGAGAGTGTTGTGTCAATGTGAATGTCGCTGAGGGTTGGGGTGGAAGGGGAAAAGGTGCACCAGAGTTTTGTAGCTGATTAATGATATTGACATTGGATTTGGATCTGGGCATTACGTTCTTATTTTGAGACATGCACGCGTTCAACAATGTCATGTCAATAAAATGTTGTATCGCTATGTGTAGTATATACATATATATATATATATATATATATATATACATATATATATATATATATATATATATATATATATATATATATATATATATATATATCGTATGGCTGTCATAGCCAGCTACCATCTTAAAAATAATAATAATAAAATAAATAAAAGATGTTCTGCAGTGCAAAGCACCTGCGTCAATACATTTAAAATAAAACTAAAATAAACATTTTTAATCTCTCTATAAAGCTAAATCCAGGGCGCTAAGCCATTGCAGCCCAGCTTCACTTGCACAATGAAGGCCCATCAGCCCTTCCGGGAAAGCACTCAAAGGACACTCATTGACTATGTGAGTCATAGTCTGGCACTCCGCTTCACAGCCGCATGACTGGTCTTATGTCATTCCCCATTTGTATTTCCAATAATTACATCTTCCCCCTCCAGTGCGGAATCGATTGAGAACAGTCCACTGCTTCCGAGGAAGATCCATACCACTTACTGCTAAGGTTGGGTCAGCAATCAAAAAGTGATTCCGACCTTGTAAAGAGTCCCAGGAGGGAGTCCCCTTATGGAAAAGTTCTACATCTGGCCATATTAAAAAAAACCAGATCTGGCCAGATCTGGATTCCAGATATGGCCAGATATGGATCCCAGATCTGGCCATATCTGGAATCCATATCTGAATTCCAGATCTGGCCAGATCTCAAATCCATTCTGGTTAGAACTGGATACTTCATTTTACATTATTTACAACAGCAAAATTACTGTTTTTTATGAATGCATAGTTGGAAGAAAATTTTATATTAAAACTACATATTTCTCAAAGTAAACAAAATTACAGTATACATATTTTTAATAAAGGGAATCTATTCTTATTTTACCTACATAAATGCATAATTAAATAAAAGAATAAATTTTTTATACGAAAATCTTTTATTTAAATTTCATTGAGAGAAAATAATTGAATTTTAGAACAAAGTCTTAAGACTAGTTTGAGGACTTGCGTAACTTAAGAATGAGGAAGCAAAATAATAACCAACTTTAATTGAGTTTGGACAGAAGTAGTGTAAAAGTGGGGCTGCTGGGACATGACGTCATCACGATGACGTCAGCAGTGATGACGTCATCAATGACGTCACGAATGACGTCACTAATGATGTCATATGACGACACATGACGTCACACCCATGACGTCATGGTGACGTCATTACCGCTGACGTCATCATGATGACGTCACTGACGTCAATTAGGTCAAGGTCACGCAAGAATACAAAAAAAAATTTTTTTTGCACTTTTGCGAATCCTCAAATTTTGCTGAGAAATTGAAATTTCTCGAGGAATCACAAAAGTGCAAAAAAATATTTTTTTTATTCCCTAGCGATCAAACTCTTGACCTAATATATCCGTCAGGGGTCATTGACCCGTCCCAGCAGCCCCACTTGAAAAAAAAAAAATAATTTTATATTTGACTTACCCACCGAGAGACTTAGAGTCGAAGAATAATTTCTTCAAACACCCGACATTGCGACAAACGACACGCGATCCGAACAGCACCGCGTCCGAAGACGTACTGACTTGGGTGCAGGCGGTTCCCCAGGTACCCGGCCCAGTGGTGGGGATAAGGAGGTGGTGGGGGTAAAGTGGTCAGAAGGAAGAAAAATTTAATTTTTTACAAACAACTCGTCCCAGCCGGTCCTTTACCGGATCTCCGTAACTCGGATTGGAAATATTTCCTGAGAAATATTTATTTTTTATTCTTTCTCAGGTGATGTTGGAACTTGGTCGGGAATTGGAGTCACCAACGTAACCTTACTGGCAAAAGTTAGCTCGTCTAAAAGTTTCTGAAACATTTTATCATCCATAGTGATATTTGTGTCCCTTGAGTAAAATTTTGGATTATTTTTGAAGCAACGTTTCATTTTTGTTAAAGTGGAAGTCTTGGACACCTTAACAGAATTATTTTGCTTGGGCCAGCAAAAATTTTACTCTTAATAATTTTTCTCGCAAAGTTTCAGCCATAGATGTGTCTCACAGTAAGGTTTGGATAAAACTGAAACACTTAGTCCAGTGTTGTACCTTAGCTGGAAGTAGTGGGGGAACAGGGCTATAGTGGGGGAATGAGTAGTGGAGGGGGTAATGCAGACTGTTGTTGACAAGTGTAGAAACAGTTTGCTGGGAACTGTCCAAGGAGTAACACGTACTGTGCAGAAAAATTAACCGAGAGACTTGTGTAAAATTTAACTCCAAGAAATATTTAATGTAAGACTAAAAGAGGTAGAGCCAAATGAAAAATAATTTTGTAGGAGACGGGTATGGATTAGTTTTGTAGTAAAGTTCAAAATTAACTTGTGTGGAATAAAATTAAATTGTGAGCGAAAAATAGTTAGCCACACCTGCAAAATACAAGTGTATGAAAATATTAGGAGACCTGTATAGCTAAATAAAAATTAATTTTGTATCAAACAGTCTTCCAACATTTCAGTTTCTAAGTCTTAACAAGTAAGGAATAAAATATTAAATAATGAGTGGAAAATAATTTGTTAAGTAAATGTAATTGTAGCAGTGTAACAAAAATTAATTTTGTGCAAAACAGGCTAGGTTCTGTTTTGCTAAGTTTAATAAGAAGGAAAAATAAAAATTTACTCACAGAAAAGTTGAGCGGTGGCGAGGTGTGGCGTGTTTGTTGGCTTGCAATAAACTGACTTACCTTCTGTTGAGCTACATTCGACCAGTTGGCAAAGAAACCAGTCTGTTATATAAGCATTATGTAACCGTCTCTGCCGGCTGTGCTGAATCCGGCAAGCTAAAATATTATTCTATACTACAACTGTCCTGGACCAAAAATATTCTAAGTCCCAAGACCCCCCCCCCCCCCCCCCGGCTCCGGACGAGAAGTGAGCCCCCCCCCCCCCCCCCGGGGGGAGGAGGAGGTGGCATAGCCCGAGGCGTTGCCATACCTTGACAAGTGTTGTATAATGAGATCCGGTTAGTAATGTATTCAGGTGTGGCTCTTGGAGATTGTCCAATGCCGCAAACAAGTACGTGTCGAGGTCTGGCTGTTTACGTAACCAGGTCCGGTTCCACCACTCCTGACCGGCCCAGCTTCGATTCTCTGAGGCTTAGCTTCTTCGCAGTTGCTTTCAAACATTTCAGCTGAGTGGTTGAAGCTCTGCCCTACAGGATTCGCAATGTAATGTTGGCGCCGCATTATATTGGGAATTCTTTTAGTCTAAGGCATGGCATGTGTAGTTTTAAGAAATATTTTATTTTGCGCTTGCTGCTTCTGCTAGGTCTTGGTGTTGGATTTATTTAGTCTAAGTGTTGTGTGTTGAAAAATATTATTTTGTACTAATCTTCACAGGTTGTCCCCAAGTTGAAATTTTTCTAAATTCGTATCTTGGAGGTACTCCTCCGTAAATTGGCAGTTAAAGTGTTAGGCTTTTTGAGACTTTACAGTCTCTGTAAAATAAAAATTTTTCGAGGTTTAGAACCTCAAGAATTATTTGTTACTAACAATAGCATGGCGCCTAACGAGCCCGGGGGTAGGCCCCTGGGGATCCACCCTTAGGCCTCTTTCGGTCAGGGGCGCTACTGGACCTCATCACTCTAGATGGGTGGTTGGCATCCTTTAGCACGAGGCGTCGGATCCTGACACTGACCGGTGTGCTAGGCAAAAGTCAGTACCTACGGGTTAAGACGGGATCCTCGGTCATGGTTAGCATGGCCTTTTCCAAATTATTGTAGCATGTTTCCCTTAAGGAAACTCAAAATTAAATAAATAATTTTTTATTTAATCACCTCCCCTTAAATGTTGAGATCCCCCCGATGCCTCTGGCCGCCGGCGGTCTTAGGCATCGGGGGGATTTCTTTTTTAATTCTTGAACGACCTTGACCCATATTCATGTGTGAATAAAATAAAATATTTTTGTTCCACATGTTATGTAGGTCAGTCATGACTTAGGCGGATTTTTGCCTGAGTTCTGGGACTGCTCAGGACTTAGAGCGAGATGCGGCTAAGTGTTGGCTGTCCAAACTGTGGTATAACCAAATTTTATTTTATGTTGACACATGAGTAAGGGTAGCAGGTATCCAAGAGTTAAAGTCCTAAGGGTAGGTGAAGCCCCCCCCCCCCCCCCCCCCGGCGGCAGACGAGAAGTGAGCCCCCCCCCCCCCCCCGAATTTTTTTAAAAATCTTTTGACCTTGACCAAAAATTTTTTGCTCCGGACGAAAACTGCGCCCCCCCCCCCCCCCCGAAATTTTTTTTTTGAAAAATTTTTTGACCTTGGCCAAAATTTTTTGGCTCCAGACGAAAACTGCGCCCCCCCCCCCCCCCCCGAAATTTTTTTTTTTGGAAAATTTTTTGACCTTGACCAAAAATTTTTTGCTCCGGACGAAAACTGCGCAAAAACCACAAATTTCTGTATTGAAACTTCTAATTTAACTTTACCCATTTAAATGTAGGTGCCAAGCCAGTAGTGTGAAATTGTTACTCCCAGTACAAGTTAAAATAGTAGTGGTAAATTGTTACCACAAATTTCTGTATTCAAACTTCTAATTTAAATTAACCCATTTAAATGTAGGTGCCCAGCCAGTAGTGTGAAATTGTTACTCCCAGTACAAGTTAAAATAGTAGTGGTAAATTGTTACCACAAATTTGTGTCTTCAAACTTATAATTTAACTTAACCCATTTAAATGTTGCTACTTAAAGGTAGCACCGTTTTGGTGCTACCTTTCATGTACTATTTTCTACATGTCCAATTTTGCTTTATGTTTTTTAAACAACACTTTTAATTACCGGTTTAATGTAAAACTATAAAATATGTTTATATATATGAATTATTAACAAAACCTTAGTTTTAACATTAAATGTTATTAGGAAACTTCTAATTGAGATAAGCCATTTAAATGTTGCTACTTTTAGGTAGCACCGTTTTGGTGCTACCTATGGTGTACTATTTTACATGTCCAATTTTTGCTTTAGGCTTTTAAACAACACTTTTAACTACTGCTACCAGTCTACCACTGAGGTACCTATGAAGCGAGTTTGGTTCATCTTTTTTTCTCTAGTTGCTAAGGTGTTTAGGAATTAAAGGTTAGAATTACTTTTAAGGTTAAAAAAAAGCACATGGTGCGAACAGAAAGTTCACTATTGTTTTAACATTAATGGTCATTAGAAAACTTCTAATTGAGCTTAACCCATTTAAATGTTGCTACTTTAAGGTAGCACCGTTTTGGTGCTACCTTTGGTGTACTATTTTTACATGTCACAAAATATATGGGCCTCTGCTTGACGCAGAGACAGGTACTTGGCCCCGTTTCTACCCATTATTAAGTGTACTGAGACTTTAGGTTTTAAACAACACTTTTAACTACTGGTTTAATGTAAAACTACGAAATATGTTTATATACATGAAATCTTAACAAAACCTTAGTTTTAATATTAAAGGTAATTTGGAAACTTCTAATTGAGCTTAAACCATTTAAATGTTGCGAATTAAAGGTAGCACCGTTTTGGTGCTACCTTTGGTGTACTATTTTTACATATCCAATTTTGCTTTAGGTTTTTAAACATCACTTTTAACTACCGGTTTAATGTAAAACTACGAAATATGTTTATATATATATGAATTCTTAACCAAACCTTAGTTTTAACACTAAACCGTATTTGGAAACTTCTAATTGCTCACTCAGAGACAAGTACTTGGCCCCGTTACTCTCCATCATTAAGTGTACTTAGGCTTTATGTTTTTAAACAAGACTTTTAACTACTGGTTTAATGTAAAACTACAAAATATGTTTATATACATGATAACTTAACAAAACCTTAGTTTTTAACATTAAAGGTAATTTGGAAACTTCCAATTGGGCTTAACCTATTTAAATGTTGCTTAACCTATTTAAATGTTGCTAATTAAAGGTAGCACCGTTTTGGTGCTACCTTTGGTGTACTATTTATTCCTTGTCAATTTTGCTTAAAGTTTTTAAACAACACTTTTAACTAAGTGTTTAATGTTAAAGTACGAAATATGTTTATATATGACCCTCTGCTGACTTGGAGACAAGTACTTGGCCCCCGTTCCTGTCCATCATTAAGTGTACTGAGGCTTTACGTTTTTAAACAAGACTTTTAACTACTAGTTTAATGTAAAACTACAAAATATGTTTATATATACATGATAACGTAACAAAACCTTAGTTTTTACATTGAAGGTAATTTGGGAACTTTTAATTGAGCTTAAAACATTTAAATGTTGCTAATTAAAGGTAGCACCGTTTTGGTGCTACCTTTGGTGTACTATTTCTTCCTTGTCAAATTTTGCTTAAAGTTTTTAAACAACACTTTTAACTACGGGTTTAATGTTAAAGTACAAAACAACACTTTTAACTACAGGTTTAATGTTAAAGTACAAAATATGTTTACATATGAGCCTCTGCTGACTCAGAGACAAGTACTTGGCACCGTTCCTGTCCATCATTAAGTGTATTTAGGCTTTACGTTTTTAAACAAGACTTTTAACTACTGGTTTAATGTAAAACTATGAAATATGTTTATATATGAGCCTACGCCTGACGCAGAGACAGGTATTTGGTCTTGTTCCTGTCCCTAATTAAGTGTACTGAGGCTGTAGGTTTTTAAAAAAAACACTTTTAACTTCTGGTTTAATGTAAAAACTATGAAATATGTTTATATATAAATGATAACTTAACAAAACCTTAGTTTTAACATTAAAGGTAATTTGGAAACCTCCAATTGAGCTTAACCCATTTAAATGTTGCTACTTTTTAATGTAGCAACCGGTAGCACCGTTTTGATGCTATCTTTGGTGTACTATTTTTTTTTTACATGTAAAATTTTGCTTTAGGTTTTTAAACAAAAATTTAAGTATTACGTTAAGGTCAAACTACCAAACATGTTTGTTATCTACATGAATTATTAACAAACTTTTAGTTTTAACTTTAATGATGATTTAGGAATTTCTATTTATGTGTAAAGTTTAACATAATTAGTTTTGTATTTGATTTTATTATTGTTTGGAACACTTGTTATGTGTTGTAGTCAAGCAAGTCTTATTTTGGTATAAAAAATAATAATCTTTAGCACATGTATGTAAAGCTAATTTTTAATTTCAATTTATTAAATGAAAATGAATGTGGTATTAATGTAAAATATATTAAAAATCAGTTTTAAAAAATCTACAGGAAATTGTCAACAAATTTAAAATGTATCATATTACTGTTAAATGTGCAGTATATCCCTTCATTTTGCATGCCCAGTTGCGCTTCATCATTTATGAAAGTGGTTTGTTGAGTGTGCCCTTATTATTGACATCCGTAAAAAAATTGTTTAAATTTAACATACAATTGTGTATGCGCAGTAGTACTTGTCTACTGCGCATGCGCAGAAGGTTTCCACCACTCTTTGTCGGGTATATAAGCAGGTGGGTTAACCATGCATTTCATTGTTTGGCGAACTTTTGCCAAGTGAACATCTTATTGACAACTTCGGTTATTCCGGATATTTAAAAGGTGTATGCTATTTTTCTTACATTTGACTTCAATATGTCTGAACTGCAGTGTTACATGTTTGATAGTAAACCTGTAGCTGTATTATTTGATCGTGAAAACAATCCATGGTTTAAGGCTAATGATGTATCAGAAATTCTAGAATATAAAAGACCGCGAAAAGCAATAAATGATCTAGTTAAGGAAAAATATAAAAAGTTATGTAAAGATATTGATGGAAACAGTTTAGTGCTACCCTCTAACTTTCAAAAAAGTACCGTATTCATCAATGAACCAGGTTTATATTCCTTAATTTTATCGTCTAAGATGAAATTAGCTAAGCGCTTTCAAGATTGGGTGTTTGAAGAAATACTACCATCAATTCGCAAGTATGGAGAGTATAAACTAAAAAGAGAAAACCTTAAGTTGACTCACTCCTTACGTAAAGCGTTGTCAAATAATCAAAAACTAATTGAAACGTTAATTGATCAAATACCTAAAGTTGCTGTTATACCTGATGATATGGATTTAAAACATATCTTTTGTGTATTGGAAAAGGACACATACTATGAAAAGTATGGAGTAATGGAGTACAAGTGCATTCGTACAGAGAGGAGACGATATAAAAGAGCACTGAAAAGAGCAAAGGAAGATGGTTTTGTACCAAGTTTTACAAGATATCCTGTACCAAACAGTATAAATATCTTTAATAAAGCTAAGGAGATTATGAATACTTATGGTATGCATTACGAATGTTCTTTGAATAACATACTGACCCCCCATAATTTTGTAAATATTGTAAAAATTATTCTTAATGAATAATAAACTGTATGAATGTATGTATGAATGTGGGACTTATTAGATTGAGAAGTTAAGGTATTAACTTTAGCTACTCATTTGAAAAGTCTGGTGTGAATGAAGGTCACTGGCGCGGTTGACTAAAAGACCCGTAAACCACTGTGTGTGTGTGTGTGTGTGTGTGTGTGTGTGTGTGTGTGTGTGTGTGTGTGTGTGTGTGAATGTGTGTGTGAATGTGTGGAAAACGACGTACACCCACCTCCTCGTGGTGTTTTCTGGTAACGCTAAGAGGTGTACAACCAATGTCTTGTAAAACCACATGAATTAATCTATTTGTATTTTTAAAATATACATTCATAGGTATATATACAATAATAACATTATTTTAAATTAAACAAATTTAAAGCATTTTAAATGCATACAATTATAAATTGTTGCTGCAAAAACACCTCGTGCTTTACTAATAATAGATGAAAACGATATAATGTATGTATAAAATATGAGTTTTTTAATTAATGGAGCTAGAAAAAATAAAGATGGCATTAAATTAGTGTTACCATAAAATTTGTTTATAGAACAATAAGTTTTTCTTCATAATTATGTGGGTTTTAAGATCTATATTTAGGTAGCACTAAATTAGAGCTACCATTATGTTAATAAAATAGCTACATACATTTATAATTATATTTTATTATTTAATTATTAAATATATTAAATTTATTCAATATTAATTTGACTGACTTTTTTACAGCATAAATAAGTATAAAAACACAAAATCTGAAACAAATTAGTCATTTTAATTTTAATGTAAAATGATAAAAGCTCAAAACTTAATACTTTTTTAAAAATTAAACAAAAGTAGCCACAAAATATTGGTGTTACCTTGAAATATTTATAGAAATTATAATATAGTATGGTTTTATTAATTTATAAACTAAATTGAATTCATCCTTATTCTACACATAACGGTAAAACCATTCATTCTAAACCTTAATGCTTAGAACTCTGACATATTGTCTTAGAACTCTGACATATTGTCTTAGAACTCTGACATATTGTCATTTATTTCAAGATACAGCTAACCTTTCATTATAAATCTTGTTAATTTTTTAAATCTATCTTCTTATTTCTATAAGGGTTTTGTCTGTCACGTCCCTTTTTTCTCTCGACCTACTGAACCGATTTTTAAGATTGAGGTGTCATTTCAAAGCTTAGGAATATACCGCAGTGACGAATTATAATTAAAAAGGTCATATTGTTTCAGGCTTCGACCCCCTGCCTTTGATTTTATTTCTAGAGGACGCTTTAAAATGTTGACCAACTTTTATTGCAAGTTCTTTAATGTGAATTGTAATTTAACAGCTGATTACCTTCAGATGAATTTTAAAAGCTAGATAGTAAACAAAACTAGATCTCCGTCACTTCATAATAAGCATTTACATACTGTAGGTGAGATTTACTCATACAGAATCATAAAACGCGCAATTTGCACACGGGCCACCTCGTAATATAATAAAAATATAAAACACATTAACTTTTTAACTAATTTACCAATAGGGAATACGCTATTACGGTATTAGTCAAGACCTAAGCCTGGGACCATGATACTTTTTCATTTTGAGATCTCTAGAAGCCAAAAAACACCGTTTGTTCAATTTGATATATATATGTATGTGTCCATAAACACGATAACTTCTGAACGGAACCTCTGATTTTGATGAAATTTGGTACAGGGGTGTAAGCCAATATCTACTTAATTTAGCTCGCGAACCATAATGATCGGATTATGGGAACGAGGTTTATGGGGTTTCTAAAGGGTTAAAATTGGGTTTTTGGCATTTTGAACCTCAATTTTTTTAAACTTCATGACTTATACTAAAACCATTGAAAAGAGCTTAAAACAACAAACAATTTAGTATTTGGAATTTTTACCTAACTTAAATGGTTATTCAGAAATCCAAACACTATGTTTTCCATGTTATTCTTATGGGAAATCAACAAAACCTTCTATCTTGCTTATTTATTGAAATATCTTGATAACTTGGTATGTACATTAATTAGGAAGCGTTTAACTTATATCTGCTTATAAAACGCATATGGCGGCAAACCTACTACGTACTCACCTCTATGGGTTTTATGGAAAAACTAAAAAAAAAACACCACAACCTGATAAAATTTGGTATGTACATTCACTAGGTAGGGTTTTAACTTATATTTATCAATGAAACCCATATGGAGGCAAACCTACATACTTTAAACCCCCATGGATTTTATGAGAAAATAGAAAATATACCAAAATTCCATTGGAAAGTTGCTGAGTAAGCAGGTCTGCTGCGATGGGGGTATTATATTTATAGTTACATTAAGGTAGCATTATTTTGATGCCACCTTTACATAAAATATATTAATTCAATTATCTTATTGTTTTATTTTGTATTTACATTAAATTTAGTCTACATGTGGGAATTGAGACACCAATTTTTGATTGTTTTATTGTGTATTTACATTAAATTTAGTCTACATGTGGGAATTGAGACACCAATTTTTGGAAAGTGAATGCATATAATCATGGGATATATAGTCTTTATTCTGTAAACCCGGCTTACCCCTTAATCGTTTCCCCTTTAAATTTTCATTTTATTAAATTTAAAGTGGAAACACTTCTTTTTAGAAACAAATTTGTGCTATTATCATTCAATTTTCTTTGTTTAAATTTAATGTAGTCCTTTTTACTCTACTTATAAAGCAGAAAAGATAATATTTCTGGAACTTAAATCATATAGTTTTGAAACTTGAAACATTATTCCGAACATACAATTTAACTCTCCGATTGTAAATATAGGATGAGAAAAGCTAAAATTTCTATATTTATAGTTATAGTTATAGGCATTTAGTCAAATGTCTATAACTCGATAATGGATTGACGGATTAGGACAAGCGATACATCATTGAAAAAGGTCTATGTAAGACGAACATTTAAGTAAAAGAAGAATTTGGTTATCTTATTTTAGTCAAAAGTTATGCGAATTATTTCAAATAAATACCCCCTCTCCTTCCTTTTCCCCCACCTCCCAGGTCAATAATTGGTCACGGCTAGCTGTTACCACTCTTATTAGCATACCGTTATAAAAGCGGAGCGAGCGTTGTTCACTCCTTCATTCCGCTTCTACAAGCCACTCTTGTTGTTTTGTCTCTGCTGTTTACAATATCACTTGCTTCAAAATGCCTCCTCGTCTCAATGAAAATTTCAATTCCTCCGAAATTTCTGATGTTTTTGAACAACCTGAAGACACTTTAAATGACAACAGTGACAGTGAAGATGATGATGAAGATGATGATTATACCGTTGAAATTAATGAAGAACTCAAAGTTATAGCAATTAATCCACAATCCCCATTCGATACAATAGATAAATTCATGTCTGAAGCTCATAAATGGTTGGACTCAGGATCTTATGTACGAATTGGCTCCTTTATATTGTATGATGATTGTAATTCTTTTCTTGTAACACCAAATGATAGAGACCGCATGCGACAGTGGGCACAAACAATAAAGGAGTGCTACGAAGAAGGTGTGGATGTTGGCGGCTATTTTACAGCGCAAGTCGTTTAATAACCAAACTACCCTTTCCCCACCCTATCCCTTCCCAATCCTTATTCCTTCCCTCTCCCCATTTTTAAAACTCATAAATGGCGGGGCTATGAACCTCCAGGTTTCTACTTTTAACTAAAATAAGATAACCAAATTCTTCTTTTACTTAAATGTTCGTCTTACATAGACCTTTTTCAATGATGTATCGCTTGTCCTAATCCGTCAATCCATTATCGAGTTATAGACATTTGACTAAATGCCTATAACTATAACTATAAATATAGAAATTTTAGCTTTTCTCATCCTATATTTACAATCGGAGAGTTAAATTGTATGTTCGGAATAATGTTTCAAGTTTCAAAACTATATGATTTAAGTTCCAGAAATATTATCTTTTCTGCTTTATAAGTAGAGTAAAAAGGACTACATTAAATTTAAACAAAGAAAATTGAATGATAATAGCACAAATTTGTTTCTAAAAAGAAGTGTTTCCACTTTAAATTTAATAAAATGAAAATTTAAAGGGGAAACGATTAAGGGGTAAGCCGGGTTTACAGAATAAAGACTATATATCCCATGATTATATGCATTCACTTTCCAAAAATTGGTGTCTCAATTCCCACATGTAGACTAAATTTAATGTAAATACACAATAAAACAATCAAAAATTGGTGTCTCAATTCCCACATGTAGACTAAATTTAATGTAAATACAAAATAAAACAATAAGATAATTGAATTAATATATTTTATGTAAAGGTGGCATCAAAATAATGCTACCTTAATGTAACTATAAATATAATACCCCCATCGCAGCAGACCTGCTTACTCAGCAACTTTCCAATGGAATTTTGGTATATTTTCTATTTTCTCATAAAATCCATGGGGGTTTAAAGTATGTAGGTTTGCCTCCATATGGGTTTCATTGATAAATATAAGTTAAAACCCTACCTAGTGAATGTACATACCAAATTTTATCAGGTTGTGGTGTTTTTTTTTTAGTTTTTCCATAAAACCCATAGAGGTGAGTACGTAGGTTTGCCGCCATATGCGTTTTATAAGCAGATATAAGTTAAACGCTTCCTAATTAATGTACATACCAAGTTTATCAAGATATTTCAATAAATAAGCAAGATAGAAGGTTTTGTTGATTTCCCATAAGAATAACATGGAAAACATAGTGTTTGGATTTTCTGAATAACCATTTAAGTTAGGTAAAAATTCCAAATACTAAATTGTTTGTTGTTTTAAGCTCTTTTCAATGGTTTTAGTTAAAAGTCATGAAGTTTAAAAAATTGAGGTTCAAAAATGCCAAAAACCCAATTTTAACCCTTTAGAAACCCCATAAACCTCGTTCCCATAATCCGATCATTATGGTTCGCGAACTAAATTAAGTAGATATTGGCTTACACCCCTGTACCAAATTTCATCAAAATCAGAGGTTCCGTTCAGAAGTTATCGTGTTTATGGACACATACATATATATATCAAATTGAACAAACGGTGTTTTTTGGCTTCTAGAGATCTCAAAATGAAAAAGTATCATGGTCCCAGGCTTAGGTCTTGACTAATACCGTAATAGCGTATTCCCTATTGGTAAATTAGTTAAAAAAGTTAATGTGTTTTATATTTTTATTATATTACGAGGTGGCCCGTGTGCAAATTGCGCGTTTTATGATTCTGTATGAGTAAATCTCACCTACAGTATGTAAATGCTTATTATGAAGTGACGGAGATCTATTTTTGTTTACTATCTAGCTTTTAAAATTCATCTGAAGGTAATCAGCTGTTAAATTACAATTCACATTAAAGAACTTGCAATAAAAGTTGGTCAACATTTTAAAGCGTCCTCTAGAAATAAATCAAAGGCCAGGGGGTCGAAGCCTGAAACAATATGACCTTTTTAATTATAATTCGTCACTGCGGTATATCCTAAGCTTTGAAATGACACCTCAATCTTAAAAATCGGTTCAGTAGGTCGAGAGAAAAAAGGGACGTGACAGACAAAACCCTTATAGAAATAAGAAGATAGATTTAAAAAATTAACAAGATTTATAATGAAAGGTTGAGCTGTATCTTGAAATAAAGACAATATGTCAGAGTTCTAAGACAATATGTCAGAGTTCTAAGACAATATGTCAGAGTTCTAAGCATTAAGGTTTAGAATGAATGGTTTTACCGTTATGTGTAGAATAAGGATGAATTCAATTTAGTTTATAAATTAATAAAACCATACTATATTATAATTTCTATAAATATTTCAAGGTAACACCAATATTTTGTGGCTACTTTTGTTTAATTTTTAAAAAAGTATTAAGTTTTGAGCTTTTATCATTTTACATTAAAATTAAAATGACTAATTTGTTTCAGATTTTGTGTTTTTATACTTATTTATGCTGTAAAAAAGTCAGTCAAATTAATATTGAATAAATTTAATATATTTAATAATTAAATAATAAAATATAATTATAAATGTATGTAGCTATTTTATTAACATAATGGTAGCTCTAATTTAGTGCTACCTAAATATAGATCTTAAAACCCACATAATTATGAAGAAAAACTTATTGTTCTATAAACAAATTTTATGGTAACACTAATTTAATGCCATCTTTATTTTTTCTAGCTCCATTAATTAAAAAACTCATATTTTATACATACATTATATCGTTTTCATCTATTATTAGTAAAGCACGAGGTGTTTTTGCAGCAACAATTATAAATTGTATGCATTTAAAATGCTTTTAAATTTGTTTAATTTAAATAAATGTTATTATTGTATATATACCTATGAATGTATATTTTAAAAATACAAATAGATTAATTCATGTGGTTTTACAAGACATTGGTTGTACACCTCTTAGCGTTACCCAGAAAACACCACGAGGAGGTGGGTGTACGTCGTTTTCCACACATTCACACACACATTCACACACATGGTTTACGGGTCTTTTAGTCAACCGCGCCAGTGACCTTCATTCACACCAGACTTTTCAAATGAGTAGCTAAAGTTAATACCTTAACTTCTCAATCTAATAAGTCCCACATTCATACATACATTCATACAGTTTATTATTCATTAAGAATAATTTTTACAATATTTACAAAATTATGGGGGGTCAGTATGTTATTCAAAGAACATTCGTAATGCATACCATAAGTATTCATAATCTCCTTAGCTTTATTAAAGATATTTATACTGTTTGGTACAGGATATCTTGTAAAACTTGGTACAAAACCATCTTCCTTTGCTCTTTTCAGTGCTCTTTTATATCGTCTCCTCTCTGTACGAATGCACTTGTACTCCATTACTCCATACTTTTCATAGTATGTGTCCTTTTCCAATACACAAAAGATATGTTTTAAATCCATATCATCAGGTATAACAGCAACTTTAGGTATTTGATCAATTAACGTTTCAATTAGTTTTTGATTATTTGACAACGCTTTACGTAAGGAGTGAGTCAACTTAAGGTTTTCTCTTTTTAGTTTATACTCTCCATACTTGCGAATTGATGGTAGTATTTCTTCAAACACCCAATCTTGAAAGCGCTTAGCTAATTTCATCTTAGACGATAAAATTAAGGAATATAAACCTGGTTCATTGATGAATACGGTACTTTTTTGAAAGTTAGAGGGTAGCACTAAACTGTTTCCATCAATATCTTTACATAACTTTTTATATTTTTCCTTAACTAGATCATTTATTGCTTTTCGCGGTCTTTTATATTCTAGAATTTCTGATACATCATTAGCCTTAAACCATGGATTGTTTTCACGATCAAATAATACAGCTACAGGTTTACTATCAAACATGTAACACTGCAGTTCAGACATATTGAAGTCAAATGTAAGAAAAATAGCATACACCTTTTAAATATCCGGAATAACCGAAGTTGTCAATAAGATGTTCACTTGGCAAAAGTTCGCCAAACAATGAAATGCATGGTTAACCCACCTGCTTATATACCCGACAAAGAGTGGTGGAAACCTTCTGCGCATGCGCAGTAGACAAGTACTACTGCGCATACACAATTGTATGTTAAATTTAAACAATTTTTTTACGGATGTCAATAATAAGGGCACACTCAACAAACCACTTTCATAAATGATGAAGCGCAACTGGGCATGCAAAATGAAGGGATATACTGCACATTTAACAGTAATATGATACATTTTAAATTTGTTGACAATTTCCTGTAGATTTTTTAAAACTGATTTTTAATATATTTTACATTAATACCACATTCATTTTCATTTAATAAATTGAAATTAAAAATTAGCTTTACATACATGTGCTAAAGATTATTATTTTTTATACCAAAATAAGACTTGCTTGACTACAACACATAACAAGTGTTCCAAACAATAATAAAATCAAATACAAAACTAATTATGTTAAACTTTACACATAAATAGAAATTCCTAAATCATCATTAAAGTTAAAACTAAAAGTTTGTTAATAATTCATGTAGATAACAAACATGTTTGGTAGTTTGACCTTAACGTAATACTTAAATTTTTGTTTAAAAACCTAAAGCAAAATTTTACATGTAAAAAAAAAATAGTACACCAAAGATAGCATCAAAACGGTGCTACCGGTTGCTACATTAAAAAGTAGCAACATTTAAATGGGTTAAGCTCAATTGGAGGTTTCCAAATTACCTTTAATGTTAAAACTAAGGTTTTGTTAAGTTATCATTTATATATAAACATATTTCATAGTTTTTACATTAAACAGAAGTTAAAAGTGTTTTTTTTAAAAACCTACAGCCTCAGTACACTTAATTAGGGACAGGAACAAGACCAAATACCTGTCTCTGCGTCAGGCGTAGGCTCATATATAAACATATTTCATAGTTTTACATTAAACCAGTAGTTAAAAGTCTTGTTTAAAACGTAAAGCCTAAATACACTTAATGATGGACAGGAACGGTGCCAAGTACTTGTCTCTGAGTCAGCAGAGGCTCATATGTAAACATATTTTGTACTTTAACATTAAACCTGTAGTTAAAAGTGTTGTTTTGTACTTTAACATTAAACCCGTAGTTAAAAGTGTTGTTTAAAAACTTTAAGCAAAATTTGACAAGGAAGAAATAGTACACCAAAGGTAGCACCAAAAACGGTGCTACTTTAATTAGCAACATTTAAATGTTTTAAGCTCAATTAAAAGTTCCCAAATTACCTTCAATGTAAAAACTAAGGTTTTGTTACGTTATCATGTATATATAAACATATTTTGTAGTTTTACATTAAACTAGTAGTTAAAAGTCTTGTTTAAAAACGTAAAGCCTCAGTACACTTAATGATGGACAGGAACGGGGGCCAAGTACTTGTCTCCAAGTCAGCAGAGGGTCATATATAAACATATTTCGTACTTTAACATTAAACACTTAGTTAAAAGTGTTGTTTAAAAACTTTAAGCAAAATTGACAAGGAATAAATAGTACACCAAAGGTAGCACCAAAACGGTGCTACCTTTAATTAGCAACATTTAAATAGGTTAAGCAACATTTAAATAGGTTAAGCCCAATTGGAAGTTTCCAAATTACCTTTAATGTTAAAAACTAAGGTTTTGTTAAGTTATCATGTATATAAACATATTTTGTAGTTTTACATTAAACCAGTAGTTAAAAGTCTTGTTTAAAAACATAAAGCCTAAGTACACTTAATGATGGAGAGTAACGGGGCCAAGTACTTGTCTCTGAGTGAGCAATTAGAAGTTTCCAAATACGGTTTAGTGTTAAAACTAAGGTTTGGTTAAGAATTCATATATATATAAACATATTTCGTAGTTTTACATTAAACCGGTAGTTAAAAGTGATGTTTAAAAACCTAAAGCAAAATTGGATATGTAAAAATTAGTACACCAAAGGTAGCACCAAAACGGTGCTACCTTTAATTCGCAACATTTAAATGGTTTAAGCTCAATTAGAAGTTTCCAAATTACCTTTAATATTAAAACTAAGGTTTTGTTAAGATTTCATGTATATAAACATATTTCGTAGTTTTACATTAAACCAGTAGTTAAAAGTGTTGTTTAAAACCTAAAGTCTCAGTACACTTAATAATGGGTAGAAACGGGGCCAAGTACCTGTCTCTGCGTCAAGCAGAGGCCCATATATTTTGTGACATGTAAAAATAGTACACCAAAGGTAGCACCAAAACGGTGCTACCTTAAAGTAGCAACATTTAAATGGGTTAAGCTCAATTAGAAGTTTTCTAATGACCATTAATGTTAAAACAATAGTGAACTTTCTGTTCGCACCATGTGCTTTTTTTTAACCTTAAAAGTAATTCTAACCTTTAATTCCTAAACACCTTAGCAACTAGAGAAAAAAAGATGAACCAAACTCGCTTCATAGGTACCTCAGTGGTAGACTGGTAGCAGTAGTTAAAAGTGTTGTTTAAAAGCCTAAAGCAAAAATTGGACATGTAAAATAGTACACCATAGGTAGCACCAAAACGGTGCTACCTAAAAGTAGCAACATTTAAATGGCTTATCTCAATTAGAAGTTTCCTAATAACATTTAATGTTAAAACTAAGGTTTTGTTAATAATTCATATATATAAACATATTTTATAGTTTTACATTAAACCGGTAATTAAAAGTGTTGTTAAAAAACATAAAGCAAAATTGGACATGTAGAAAATAGTACATGAAAGGTAGCACCAAAACGTGCTACCTTTAAGTAGCAACATTTAAATGGGTTAAGTTAAATTATAAGTTTGAAGACACAAATTTGTGGTAACAATTTACCACTACTATTTTAACTTGTACTGGAGTAACAATTTCACACTACTGGCTGGGCACCTACATTTAAATGGGTTAATTTAAATTAGAAGTTTGAATACAGAAATTTGTGGTAACAATTTACCACTACTATTTTAACTTGTACTGGGAGTAACAATTTCACACTACTGGCTTGGCACCTACATTTAAATGGGTAAAGTTAAATTAGAAGTTTCAATACAGAAATTTGTGGTTTTTGCGCAGTTTTCGTCCGGAGCAAAAAATTTTTGGTCAAGGTCAAAAAATTTTTCAAAAAAAAAAATTTCGGGGGGGGGGGGGGGGCGCGGGGGGGGGGGGGCGCAGTTTTCGTCTGGAGCCAAAAAATTTTGGCCAAGGTCAAAAAATTTTTCAAAAAAAAAATTTCGGGGGGGGGGGGGGGGGCGCAGTTTTCGTCCGGAGCAAAAAATTTTTGGTCAAGGTCAAAAAATTTTTAAAAAAATTCGGGGGGGGGGGGGGGGGGGGGGCTCACTTCTCGTCTGCCGCCGGGGGGGGGGGGGGGGGGGGGGGGGGGCTTCACCTACCCTTAGGACTTTAACTCTTGGATACCTGCTACCCTTACTCATGTGTCAACATAAAATAAAATTTGGTTATACCACAGTTTGGACAGCCAACACTTAGCCGCATCTCGCTCTAAGTCCTGAGCAGTCCCAGAACTCAGGCAAAAATCCGCCTAAGTCATGACTGACCTACATAACATGTGGAACAAAAATATTTTATTTTATTCACACATGAATATGGGTCAAGGTCGTTCAAGAATTAAAAAAGAAAATCCCCCCGATGCCTAAGACCGCCGGCGGCCAGAGGCATCGGGGGGATCTCAACATTTAAGGGGAGGTGATTAAATAAAAAATTATTTATTTAATTTTGAGTTTCCTTAAGGAAACATGCTACAATAATTTGGAAAAGGCCATGCTAACCATGACCGAGGATCCCGTCTTAACCCGTAGGTACTGACTTTTGCCTAGCACACCGGTCAGTGTCAGGATCCGACGCCTCGTGCTAAAGGATGCCAACCACCCATCTAGAGTGATGAGGTCCAGTAGCGCCCCTGACCGAAAGAGGCCTAAGGGTGGATCCCCAGGGGCCTACCCCCGGGCTCGTTAGGCGCCATGCTATTGTTAGTAACAAATAATTCTTGAGGTTCTAACCTCGAAAAATTTTTATTTTACAGAGACTGTAAAGTCTCAAAAAGCCTAACACTTTAACTGCCAATTTACGGAGGAGTACCTCCAAGATACGAATTTAGAAAATTTCAACTTGGGGACAACCTGTGAAGATTAGTACAAAATAATATTTTTCAACACACAACACTTAGACTAAATAAATCCAACACCAAGACCTAGCAGAAGCAGCAAGCGCAAAATAAAATATTTCTTAAAACTACACATGCCATGCCTTAGACTAAAAGAATTCCCAATATAATGCGGCGCCAACATTACATTGCGAATCCTGTAGGGCAGAGCTTCAACCACTCAGCTGAAATGTTTGAAAGCAACTGCGAAGAAGCTAAGCCTCAGAGAATCGAAGCTGGGCCGGTCAGGAGTGGTGGAACCGGACCTGGTTACGTAAACAGCCAGACCTCGACACGTACTTGTTTGCGGCATTGGACAATCTCCAAGAGCCACACCTGAATACATTACTAACCGGATCTCATTATACAACACTTGTCAAGGTATGGCAACGCCTCGGGCTATGCCACCTCCTCCTCCCCCCGGGGGGGGGGGGGGGGGGGGGGGGCTCACTTCTCGTCCGGAGCCGGGGGGGGGGGGGGGGGGGTCTTGGGACTTAGAATATTTTTGGTCCAGGACAGTTGTAGTATAGAATAATATTTTAGCTTGCCGGATTCAGCACAGCCGGCAGAGACGGTTACATAATGCTTATATAACAGACTGGTTTCTTTGCCAACTGGTCGAATGTAGCTCAACAGAAGGTAAGTCAGTTTATTGCAAGCCAACAAACACGCCACACCTCGCCACCGCTCAACTTTTCTGTGAGTAAATTTTTATTTTTCCTTCTTATTAAACTTAGCAAAACAGAACCTAGCCTGTTTTGCACAAAATTAATTTTTGTTACACTGCTACAATTACATTTACTTAACAAATTATTTTCCACTCATTATTTAATATTTTATTCCTTACTTGTTAAGACTTAGAAACTGAAATGTTGGAAGACTGTTTGATACAAAATTAATTTTTATTTAGCTATACAGGTCTCCTAATATTTTCATACACATGTATTTTGCAGGTGTGGCTAACTATTTTTCGCTCACAATTTAATTTTATTCCACACAAGTTAATTTTGAACTTTACTACAAAACTAATCCATACCCGTCTCCTACAAAATTATTTTTCATTTGGCTCTACCTCTTTTAGTCTTACATTAAATATTTCTTGGAGTTAAATTTTACACAAGTCTCTCGGTTAATTTTTCTGCACAGTACGTGTTACTCCTTGGACAGTTCCCAGCAAACTGTTTCTACACTTGTCAACAACAGTCTGCATTACCCCCTCCACTACTCATTCCCCCACTATAGCCCTGTTCCCCCACTACTTCCAGCTAAGGTACAACACTGGACTAAGTGTTTCAGTTTTATCCAAACCTTACTGTGAGACACATCTATGGCTGAAACTTTGCGAGAAAAATTATTAAGAGTAAAATTTTTGCTGGCCAAGCAAAATAATTCTGTTAAGGTGTCCAAGACTTCCACTTTAACAAAAATGAAACGTTGCTTCAAAAATAATCCAAAATTTTACTCAAGGGACACAAATATCACTATGGATGATAAAATGTTTCAGAAACTTTTAGACGAGCTAACTTTTGCCAGTAAGGTTACGTTGGTGACTCCAATTCCCGACCAAGTTCCAACATCACCTGAGAAAGAATAAAAAATAAATATTTCTCAGGAAATATTTCCAATCCGAGTTACGGAGATCCGGTAAAGGACCGGCTGGGACGAGTTGTTTGTAAAAAATTAAATTTTTCTTCCTTCTGACCACTTTACCCCCACCACCTCCTTATCCCCACCACTGGGCCGGGTACCTGGGGAACCGCCTGCACCCAAGTCAGTACGTCTTCGGACGCGGTGCTGTTCGGATCGCGTGTCGTTTGTCGCAATGTCGGGTGTTTGAAGAAATTATTCTTCGACTCTAAGTCTCTCGGTGGGTAAGTCAAATATAAAATTATTTTTTTTTTTCAAGTGGGGCTGCTGGGACGGGTCAATGACCCCTGACGGATATATTAGGTCAAGAGTTTGATCGCTAGGGAATAAAAAAATATTTTTTTGCACTTTTGTGATTCCTCGAGAAATTTCAATTTCTCAGCAAAATTTGAGGATTCGCAAAAGTGCAAAAAAAATTTTTTTTTGTATTCTTGCGTGACCTTGACCTAATTGACGTCAGTGACGTCATCATGATGACGTCAGCGGTAATGACGTCACCATGACGTCATGGGTGTGACGTCATGTGTCGTCATATGACATCATTAGTGACGTCATTCGTGACGTCATTGATGACGTCATCACTGCTGACGTCATCGTGATGACGTCATGTCCCAGCAGCCCCACTTTTACACTACTGACAGATATACAGGGTGAATCTCATAAGGTGTCCTAAATGGATTACAGACAAACGCTTTGCCCTACAAAATTCAAACAAAATTATTTCCCACTAAATTGACCCCAAGGAATAATTTAAAAATATTTTTAACGTTGTATAAATACAGGGTGTACCAAAAACTGGGGGTCACAGGTTCGGATCTTGGAAATTTCAAATACAAACATATGTCATATTATACATCATTAGAAAGGTCTATTTAATAGAAACATTTTGGTGAAAACAGAATTTAGTTATCTTTATTCGTTTCAAAATGGCGTCCATTTTTTTAGCCAAAATCAAAATTTACGGAATACCCTGTAATTATTTTATTATTAATCATAAACGACTTCTGATTCAAAATACTTATTTGAAATAAGCTAAGCTTTACAATGAAATGCCACAAGGTCACATTTATTTAAAAACTAAAATTTCCAAAATTAAATATTTTTGAAAATGTTTACATAAACAAAACACAAAAATTTCAAATGCTAACCCATGTCATTTTGTATATCATCTTGAAGCTCTCGTCGCACTGAGCAACTTTGTAATTTACACTAATGCCGAATCTCTTTTGGTTTTGTAGTAATAACGGAAAAACGTTATTTCCCCATATAACTTGCATGTTAATTTAATGGTAAGGCAACAATGGAAGAAGGACTGCCATACTAACATGTCCGGATTAATTAACATGCAAATCATATGGGAAAATTACATTTTTACGCTATTACTACAAAACCAAAAGAGATACGGCATTAGTGTAAATTACAAAGTTGCTCAGTCCAACGAGAGCTTCAAGATGATATACAAAATGACATGGGTTAGCGTTTGAAATTTTTGTGTTTTGTTTATGTAAACATTTTCAAAAATATTAAATTTTGGAAATTTTAGTTTTTAAATAAATGTGACCTTGTGGCATATCATTGTAAAGCTTAGCTTATTTCAAATAAGTATTTTGAATCAGAAGTCGTTTATGATTAATAATAAAATAATTACAGGGTATTCCGTAAATTTTTATTTTGGCTACAAAAATGGACGCCATTTTGAAACGAATAAAGATAACTAAATTCTGTTTTCACCAAAATGTTTCTATTAAATAGACCTTTCTAATGATGTATAATATGACATATGTTTGTATTTGAAATTTCCAAGATTCGAACCTGTGACCTCCAGTTTTTGGTACACCCTGTATTTATACAACGTTAAAAATATTTTTAAATTATTCCTTGGGGTCAATTTAGTGGGAAATAATTTTGTTTGAAGGATGTAGGGCAAAGTGTTTGTCTGTAATCCATTTAGGACACCTTACGAGATTCACCCTGTATAAACAAAAACTCGCCTACGGCTCGATGGGGGCTCCGCCCCCATGCCCCCTTAGGGGTTTGCTTAAATTCGTAAAGTAATATAATGGCTCTAGTATTAATCAGGCTAATTCTACCAAGTACTGGACAGCCATGACAGTTAACAGAAGCGGCAAATACACACTACTCACAATTAATAGTAATAAGCTTTGAAAATTGCCCACGGCTCATGGTATAATCCCACTCCCTAGTTCCCCTTGATTCGTAAAAAAAATATAATGGGGTTGTGAAATATTAATGAGCTCTGTAAATCGTCATCCTTAAAAATTGTTGTGTTAAAATTTTGGAGATACGATTATGCTTGCACATGATTAAGGTAATAGGTGTATTCTGAAATTATAAAAGTGGAATAAAATTATAATTTTTGATGGAGGATCGCTGCTTGTAATAGAAGAAAAATAAGACAAAAGAAAGACATTTGTAATAAAAAATATTTAGTGTAGGCTATGATGCTTCAGTTTCGCCACAGGGTTGCCAAGAAATTCAGGAACCATATTTTACATTGTAAAGAAACGATGATAAATTAATCCTACAAAATCAGCAATGTACAACTTTAAATATTAAATATCATGGTTAAGAAAATTAATAAAAATAGAGCTCTCGTAGTATTTAATAAATCACAGGGTAATATTCAGTATAATAATGAAGTTACTAATGAAGTTACTTAATAATGAAGTTAATGAAGTACTCCCAGTTGTGTATCTGGTTCCAGTTAGGAAAGAAAAATACTCCGCCTAAACATGGCAGAACAGTTCACAGCCGAGCAAATTGCTAAAATCGCACCACACTACAAGGGGAAACCCGAGAGATTCAACCCACAACGGGTAAAATCAAAGAAAGGACAAGCAGAGCTGGCTTTACTGAACAAAACGCCAAAACAAGACGCACCACGAGAGACTCCTACACCGCGATCAGCGCCGAAGGTACTCACACTACCAAAACCGACGCTAACGGAGACAAACAAACAGCCTACTAGTCAAAGAAATGAGTCAATTATTTCAGAGGCTATTTTCGGGCAAAACGTCACTGTCGTTCCAATCGCACCGAGACAACAGTTCGAAGAAAGCTACGCAGCAGTGCCGCAACTACCGCTCGAGGTTTACCGAGAGTACGCTAAAGACGTGACGCAGATAGACAGAAAACTCATTAAAGAGGAAATGTCATACTACTTCACTGCACTACTGTGGCTACGCCTGATTGACATCAAGGCAAAGAACGGACTAAACGCTCTCACACGTGAGGAGAAGACTCTCCACAAAGACACAAAAGACGAGGTCTACAACGTACCACAACCAATGTACGCATACCTTGCGTCAATAGGATCCATTGTCGACAAAATGGGAAAACGGACGTTCTTGCAGACGCCCACACTTCCAACTGCGCAAGCAGGAGGCTTTGGAGGCTATCACGCAGCCGAGGTAAACGTAGATACTCACAACTTGTTTGAAGAGATCCCAAGTCTAGGCATCGCTGGAGACATGTTGATGGCAGCCGCCACAGCAGACGACGAACCAGCCCGCAACTTCCGAGTTGCCTTCCCACAACACGCCACCTACTCAGACAATCTGCTGGGACAATTCCCAGTGATAGGTCCAAGACGAGTTGCATTGAATAGTTTTAAATTATGACAATAATTGAAGTAATCGAGACTTTAGGTGAGAGCACTGAATTGAGTAAGTTTAACGGACAAAGTGACAGCGAAAGAAATACATTTTAGTTTAATTAAATATGATTCAATGGGTTATTATAATATTTTCAGCCTGATAGGTAATCAGATATGTAAATGGTTTAAAAAGGAAAAGCGTCGGAATTGGGTAAACGATAGCGAAGGTAATGTCCCAGCTGAGAAAAGTTCAATCGTTCAATAACTTGATACGTTCAATTCAATCGTTTCCCAAACTAAAATCTCAGCCTGATTGGAAAACAGCAAATAGAAAGACAGGGAAAACACACGAAGAAGAAGAAGACACACGAGAAGGGAAGACACACGTGTGGGACATCACTCTTTAAATTAAAACTGTGCCAGAAATATCAACTGAGTACTATATTCCATCTAGGGATCCAGACAGAGGGACAGCATACAAATAGTAAGAGTTATAGTTACTGTATTAGGTAATTTTTCGAGCGAAAACCTACAAGAAATTTTCCAGCATGAGTAAACTAAAAGTCTAGAAAACGTAATGAGACCTAAAATCTTTTCAGGCGTTACTGCCGCAAAATCATTTACAGTACTAAAATAATATGTTAAAAATATTCGCACAAGCTTCGTATAGCTCACCATAATATAGATAAAATTAATAATATAAAATAATTGAAAAAAATAAACTAGATAAAATAGATGAAAATCGATGAATAAATAAATGATTTCACAAAAACCAAAAATAGGAAAACATGAACAAACGGTTTGGAACCCGCCAAAGACTATTTACAAAAATACTATTCGTTAAAAAATAAAATGTTTGTTATGAAATAATAATTTAAGAATAATTACCGTATTCTAGTTACTACTCTTAAATCCTGTAGAAATTACAGGGATATTAAGTTCAGTGAATGCAAAATTCGAAATTTAGATACAATGTAACTGTAACTAGACCTATTAACAAGTTGCAGAATATCAAATTTAGTAATAATAGGTCTAATAGTTGCAACACGGTCTTAAAATAACGATTTGAGATACTACAAAAAGTGCAATGTTAATAAGTTAGATTTATGTTACTAATTCACAAACAATCTATGTAATAGAGTAATTCGTTCATATTGAACAGGTTATAAAGAAAACACATAATACGAGTATTAGCAGGTATTAATTATAATTTTTTAAGCTCAATATTTTTAGAGTGTTAACTTCTAAATATATTCAATTTCCATTAATATCACTGTCAAGCTAAGTTAATACAAAACTTCAAGCGTATATAAAATACAATATCACTATGATTACTGGCGAAAGTATTTAAAATATTAGTTACAAATTGCAAATCTACCTCTAGTAGTTGGAGGCCAAAGTATTAGGTCAGTAAGTAACAAACAATGTAAAACATCACTAAGTAACAAAATATTCAAAACAATCAGTTGAATAACAATCAATTGTAAAACAACCAGTTTCGCCTAACAGGCAAAATAAAAAACACTTAGTTCTGGCATTCATCACAATTATTTTTTATGTTTGGTACTTTTATTGATATCGGTGCCGTCCAAGATATGTCCATGCGCAATATTGAAGGAACTAAATAATATTACAGTCGTTATTAAACGTAACGTCCACATTTGGTAAACCACCCACATAAATAAACAAGTTAACTTAAAAGCTGACTTTAGGGTAAAGTAGCAACAAAACGTTAAAGAATAACACATAATATTAGCTGAAAATAATTATGAATTCTTTGTAGTTCAATTTTTTAAGAGAGTTACACTTCTAAATACGATGAATTTAATTTTGACATCACTGTCAAGCTAAGTTAATACAAAACTTCAAGCTTGTGGGGAAGCAAAAGGCCAAATTCAGCTACATGCAGCTAAACTAAATAAAATGTTTCGCAGTGGATCAATAAAAACCCCTGAAATTAGGAAAAATTCCCTTCTTCACGCTCTGTATATCGACTTATGTATAATTTAAACAAAGTGGTAGTAAAATGAGAGATGTTCGTTGTGATTGTGTCAGGTACGTTTAGGGCAAGACGTTTTGGCCGCAATGGCGGAAAACTAGTATGAGTTATCATTTCTAGTAGGCCAACGTGGTCCGCGATTAAAACTTCCAAAAAACACTACTGTAAACATCAGTTACATGACAACTCATGTAATAATATATGAGTAGAAAATGTGTTTCAAACAAGGGTGTAGTTGAAAGAGATCATTTTAACACAAGCGAGAACTAAACCTGCAAAGTGATCTACGATACCGTCACACGGTGATATACGCCAACACGGCTGAACTACATTACCGACAAATCTATATTTTTTACTTTTTTATAGATTGAAAGTGAAAAATTGCTAGTTTTTAGAATTTTTTATGAATGTAAATGGTGTCAGCTAATAGAATGCCAAATTTCAAGTCTCTAGCTTGAACGGTTCCGTCAAAACTTTTATGTACATCAGTGAGTTACCCATGCGGGAGTATATATTTAGGACTCGCCTACGGCTCGATGGGGGCTCCGCCCCCATGCCCCCTTAGGGGTTGCCCCAAATTCTTTAACTTTTGTAAAAGTCGCACATAATTAGCAGACTTCATATAAATATGAGAGTTGAGAGTTAGTATCCTTAGCCACGACAGAACCGGCTCGTAAACACTGTTCACAAGCAATTAAAATTGTTCATTAGCAATTGTTAAAAAAATGTTGTGATTGTAATGGGTGGAGATAATTTAAAACACAAAATAAATGAGTTTGTTAGTAATGAAAATATAATGGCCTACTCTTCGTTTTCAGAGGCTCTTTTCCCAAACCCCCTTCCTAATTCCCCCGAATTCTATAAAGGTTAATGGAGTTGTGAATAAATTTAACATGTAGGTATTATATAGGTATTTACTTAAAGTTGATAAACTTATCTGTAAATAAGTTTCGCATAATAAGTAAGGTATTGAGTAAGATTAGTGTCGACTTAAGTCGTAGGATAGTAATAATTAATACAATAATACAATATTGTACCTTAGGAGTTGTGGCAGGAATTTGATTGGTTTGAAAGTATTAGTTATCATTGAAGTAGATTGTAATGAAGGTGTTGAAATGGGAAGAATACGTGTAATTTATTGTATTTAACGGAAAATTATAAAATAAACATAAGAAATTTGATGAAAAAATTAAAAGGATAAACTGAATAAAAAATTTTCATTAGACCATCGAAAACAACGAAAAATTCCATTAAAACCAAATAATTTGAAAACTATTAAAAATAAAATACTATTCAGTTACCATCCTTCAATTGGTTGTATTGAAATTCCGGGGAATAACATAGCAATCCGTTAATATTGAACGTACATTGATAAAAACATAATGTGATATTGGCATTCATTACGATTCCTTCATTTCAGTTTTTAGTGAATGGTGTTAAACTTCTACATTTACCTAATTTCCTTTTAAGTTACTGTCAAGGCAAATAAAAAAAAATTCAATCTTTTCAATACAAAAATACAGTAGTTACTAACAAAATAATGTTAAATATTGGTTAAAATTCCAAATTTACCATAAACATCAAAGGCCCTATCTTTTAGCTGTAGGACCAGGACATTAAATAACAATCAAAGTATAGCAATCAGTTGCTTGATATAGTGATTCGTTCCACCTAACTTATAGTAGTTATAAAACTATAGATCACGGGGTAATAGGTACTATAATCATGAAGCCCTTATAAAGTCTTAAAATGAAGAAAGTTGCAACTTAAGAACCATAAAGTCGGCGTAGAGTATGCATTTTCAACCTATAGTGTCAAAAAACCAATTGTGAAATAATAGCCAAAAAAGGATTATTTGTTAAATTAAAATATACTGAATGAGTTTTAATAATTGAAAAGCATCGAATAGTTTTAAATTACAACAATAATAAAGGTAATCGAGACTTTAGGTGAGAGCACTACATTGAGGAATTTTGACGGACAAAGTGACAGCGAAAAAAATACTATTGAGTTTAACTAAAATCTAAGCCTTATTGGATAGCAGCAAATAGGTTAAAGACGGGATGTCAAACATGTGGGACACGTTTAAATTAAAACTGCACCAGAACCATCAACTGAAGCATTATATTCAATCTGGGGATCCATATAGAGGGACAGCATACAAATAGTAGAAAATTAAGTTCTAATTACTGTATAAGTTAATTTTTTGTGCGAAAACCTACAAGAAATTTTCCAGCATTAGTTCGGCCGAAAGCGTAATCCGAGGTGAATTTGAATAAGTAATCTAAAATAAATTGAAAATGAAACGAGAATCCAACATTTAAATCTGATCTTATTGTTCAATACTTATTTAAACATTCTCAAAAACATATTTTAAGTGTGTAAAAGAATCTAATATAAGACACTGAATATAAATCAAACAGAAAGATAACAATTAACAGTCCAATAAGTAGTGTACAAAGTAATCGAAGTACATTATGTTAAGATCACGGCTCGAGCTTCACAGTGAATTCATTTAATGTGAAATTCGGCCGGAATAATCACTTTGTGTGAATTTGAATATGTAGTCTAAAATAATTGAAAACGAGACGAGAACCTAACTTTTAAATCAGTTATTACGTTCAATAGTTATTTAAAAATTCTCAAAAACATATTTATAGTGTTTAAATATAATAAGAAACACGCTTTCAATGCAGCACAATCTCTTTGCTGTTGAAGTCAGATGGAAAACGATTTGTTAAAAACGAGGAAGAATCACGTGTTCAACATCAAGAACGCAGGTGTAGTTAAAAGACATAATTTAAATACAAGCGAGAACCAATCGACTATAATAAATAGCGCTCCAAGCGACATCTTTAAGAAAGTTGATAGTTTGTAGTTTTTGGGCATTGATGCTGTATAAATCAAAGCGAGGTTTACCCTGGTGAGATAACCCGCTCTCAATACATCGAAATACCGTCTCCTAACCAAGACGTTCATGTTTATGTAGAATATAATATTTGTATCAAACACGGGTGTAGTTAAAAGACATCATTTAAACACGACCGAGAACTAAACCTGCAAAGTCGGCTGTATATATTATAGACTCGCCTACGGCTCGATGGGGGCTCCGCCCCCATGCCCCCTCAGGGGTTGCCCCTGAGTAGTTAAAGCCCAAATTAGAGTCGTCGTTACGTCATAGATATATCTTTCATAGTTATAATTTGAATGCCAGAGCTCAAAGTTCAAGATTTCATAAAAGCTTAGTGTTAATTTGGGGGGATACATAGTGTTACTTGGAGATTAAAAGTAAAAAGCAATTATAAAATAATTATTATCTTAGCTTTTTACAGGCTACGAGACTATCTTCAATTTATATGTGAGAATTTTTTGATATTTAAAGAATGGTAAAAGAATCGTTGAGGGACATTACGTCATCGCGCAACTAAGAACTTGGTGCAATGAAAAAAGTACAAAAATATCGAATTATCATTAAATTTGAATTAAATGTGTTTAAAGATCTATTTTTGTAAAAAAAAATATTTGTTCACTTGAAAAGAACTTAGCCATTACAAATGTTCAAATATGCTACAAATTTAAACCTGAAAGGTAGAGAAACGGTTAAAACAAAACTTATGTGTTAAAAAGTTGTGGGATCACGCATCTTGGTTACTTAGCGCAAATAAAGGAAATAACGTATAAAAATTAAGAAAATCTTGTTAATCAATAATTAAGTCTAAATTATAAAACTGGTTAGTACCACCGAAGTAGTGGACTGCCAATTTAACTTTACTCACAATTAATACTAATAAAAAGTTTGAAAATTGCTTATGGCTTTTTTCTTTTTTCCCTAGTTTCTTAATTCATAAAAAAACTGTCCCCACTTAGGAAAATAAATAAAAAAATTCTAAACATTTCCAAATCGATGCAAAAGTTCACATTAATAACTGTAAACAAAAATGCCTTGCTTGGATAAAATAAAACTATAGGTGCATGGTGGTAATAATAATAAAAATAATCGGCCTGTAAAATTCACCAATAAAAATGGAAAAACTTATTTTAGATAAAGAGTGTTGATATTGACAATGATTTTGTCAAATCATGACTTACGAAAACTTATAAAATAATTGTTTATTCTTAGGCCTCCTTAGACAGTAGATCTAGGTTCTTGTATAAAGAAAAAAAACATTTGGGGAAATGAACAAATATTTATATATGTAATGTACAGCAATATCTCACCTAAAATAATCAAAACCTTCAATGGGATTATTTTAAATATAAGTAATTGTAGGGATAGAATGGAGTTGTGAAATAATAATGGACTATGTAAATATTCTAGATATCATGCTTAAAAATTGATATGTGTTAAAATTTTGGCCACATGATGTAAGTAGTTGGTGTATTCAAAATGAATAAAAGTGGAATAAAATTATAAGTTTTAATTGAGGTACGCTGTATATAATGAAAGACAAAAAATACTTAAGAAAGATATTAGAAAATTTAAAAATCCACCGATAATGAGTTGCAGGTGAGGCCCACCGAAGAACTGCCCGCTAAGACAGTAAGAAAACCGGCTAATACGAAAATCGCCTGTAGCTCGTTTTTTAAAACCACATCCTAGTTCTCCTTAGTTCGTAAAAAAATTGAGAATTGTGAAATCATGATCGATTATGGAAATATTCTAGATATTATGGTATATGGAGGCTCCACCCCCTTTCCCAGAAATTAGTTGCCCCTATTCTTTAATTGCCGTAAAAATCTCAAGCACTGAACATGGTAGTTGAGGCCTCCACCCCATAACCCTCGTTGTAATTTTGTTTGATACTCTAACTGTACTGATTAGGGTTATGAGTGTGGGTTTATGTGTAGTTTCTATGTACCTATTATACCTGAGTACTAGTACAGATTTTAAGTTAAACTTGTTAATTTTGTTTGATACTCTAACTGTACTGATTAGGTTATGAGTGTGGGTGTATGTGTAGTTTCTACGTACCTACTATACCTGAGTACTAGAATAGATTTTAAAAGAAACTATACTGTAGTAAACTAGTCGTCAGGGGATGTGACGCCATGCCTTGCCTCACCCTCCTAGCGCAAAAAGTATGAAAAAAATATCTGGATAAAATGGATGAAAATGTAGGATGGCTAAGCTAAATAAACTATTTTGCATAAACTAATTATTATATAAACTATTATTTAAATGAAAAAATAAATACCGTCAGAAAAAAATAGGACAACATGAACAAACTGTTATGAACCCGCTACAGGCTAATCACAAAAATACTATTCGATGCAAAATAAAAATGTATGTTATAATTTAAGAATAATTATTATAAATACTACTCATAAATCCTGTTGGAGTTACAGGGATAATTCAAACATTAGTTAAAAATTAGAAATTTACCTCGATTCGTTGGAAACCAAAGTTTTAGGTCAGTAAGTAACAAACAATGTAAAAAATCGCTAAGTAACAACAAACAATTCAAAACAATCAGTTACCTAACAATTAATTGTAAAACAACAGTATGGCCTAACAGGTAGAATAAAAGGCATTCATAACACTTATTTTTTTTGTTTGGTATGTACTTCCCCACTCACTCATCAGGGTATCAGAAATTCATCAAATGTCGGTAAAGTAGATTTAGTTCTCGCTTGGGAATTACTGTGTAGTAAGTGATATATGGGTGATATAACTAAACTTCGCCTAATCTACTTTACCGACATTTTCTGATGCCCCGATGAGTCAGTTACACATTCGGGAGTATATAATTTAGACTCGCCTACGGCTCGATGGGGGCTCCGCCCCCAAGCCCCCTAAGAGGGTTGCCCCAAATTTGTTAATTGCTCTAAGTCTCAAGTACCGAACAGGCTAGACCCCCCTTCTAGGGGTTGACCTAAATTTTTAAATTAATAAAAAGTCGTGTTTAAAATACGTTAGTTCCACGGAAGAACTGCACACTCAAGACAGTAACAAAACCGTCAAATACACAAAATTCACAATCAATAGTAAACAAAGCTTTTAAAAAACTCATATGAATCGGTTTTAATACCCCTTCGTAATTAGAATTCGTTTAAAAGTTTTGAGCTGTGAATTTATAATTATTTATTTAAATATTTTAGGTGTTATGCTGGTAAAAAAATATACTTTAGATTAGACGATTGTTGTTGTGTTAGATGAAAAGAAATTTCAATTAAAAGAGTTATAGTTGTTGTTGTTGCTATCATTATATTTAATCGTAGTAGTTATGGTAACAAATATTTCTCTGTTATCCTATCCTATAATATAATACAAGCTATGTCTGAAGGGATGTGTGTTGCACGATCGAAATAGCTGTTAGATTTTTCTTAAGCTTTGCACGAGTGTTTGCCCACAAATAAGTTTAGAAACAGCCTCAGTCCCAGGAAAAATCGAAGTTGGTCTAAATTTAAAAATCGTTATTTTTAACATTGGTCTTATAGGTTGCTATTTTGGTAACGAAATAACAACTAAAAGTAAACAAAAATAAAGGAACATAAATTTTAAGCAGTTTTTTAACAGCTGTTATCTGTGAAGAGTCTGGTGTAGATTTAATAGCTTGATTACCATGACACTATAACAAAAGTCAATTAAAACCAACGAGCAAGGCTCGTTTAACCTGGTACTAAATAGAGATACAATTATGGGAAAATTGGCATAATCCCATGCCTGACCCAACTCAAATAAAAACTTGTAAATTTCAGGAGATAGAAGAAAAACGTTTAAATCACTGAAATAGCGTATAACATTCAAATCAATGAGCGAAAACAAGAATTAAATAACATGAAAACAAAATAATAGGAAAGAATAAAAACGGGGTTGATCCGCAAAAAACCCCTACTATTACAAACAACTAATTATAAGAATATAAAATCGAGACCTGTGAAATAATAATTTATTCATAAAGACCTGTTTGTTTTGTTCAATATTCATTTAAAAAATCTCAAAAACATATTTTAAGTGTGTACTAAAATATAATGTAAAACACTGAATATAAATAAAACAGAAAGATAATAATTACCTGTCTATTAATTATCATACAAAGTAATAGAAGTTAAGGTCACGGCACGAGCAACACAGTAAATTCATTGAATGCGAAATTCGGCCGAAAGCTTAACTTGGGGTGAATTTGAATTAGTAATCTGGAATGAGGTGAAAATGAAACGAGAACCTAACATTTAAATCTGTTCTTTTTGTTCAATTTTTATTTAAACATTCTCAAAAACATATTTATAAGTGTGAAAAAAATATCTAATATAAGACACTGAATACAAATCAAACAAAAAGATAATAAATATCTGTCTATTAATTATTGTACAAAGTAATCGAAGTATGTTACGTTAAGATCACAGCTCAAGCTTCACAGCAAAATTCATAACGTTAAGATCACGGCACGAGCTACACAGAAAATTCATTGAATGCGTAATTCGGCTGAGGGGTTCTCATGGGGTGAATTTGAATAAGTAATCTAAAATAAATTGAAATTAAACGAAAACCTAACATTTAAATCTATTACTTTTGTTCAACACTTATTTAAACATTCTCAAAAACAAATTTTAAGTGTGAAAAATTCAAATATAAGACACTGAATATAAATCAAACAGAAAGATAATAATAAACTGTCTATTAAGTATTGTACAAAGTAAACGAAGTATGTTACGTTAAGATCACGGCTCAAGCTTCACAGAAAATCTATTCAATGCGAAGTTCGGCGGAGAATAATCCCGTGTGAATTTAAATAAGTAATCTAAAATAAATTGAAACAAAACGAGAACCTACATTTAAATATGTTAGTTCAGCTAAACAGTTATTTAAAAATTCCCTAAAACATACGATATTTATGATGTGTGTAATATATAAAGGAAACGAGCTTTCAATGCAGCATAATCTCATTGCTATTTTGAAGTCAAATGGATAACGGTTTGTTATATATGAGGGATACTAACGTTGCCAACAGCAAGAAAGCAGGTGTAGTTAAAAGACATGATTTAAATACAAGCGAGAACTAAGCGACTATTCACCCGCCATGGGAAATTAATTCATAGTAGGAGAAGAAAATTCACCTTTGGTAAACATTCAAGATAGCGCATATGCTGCATAAGCTACAAATTAGGGAATTATCACTGTATATATTATCTAGTATAACCCTGGGTCCCTGGTGAAATAACCCGCTCTCAATACAAAATAACGCCGTAGTTTACAATATATATTAGAGTCTATCCATCGAAGGATACAATGAGTATATCAAACACGGGTGTAGTTGAAAGAGATCATTTAAACGCGAGCGAGAACTAAACCTGAAGTGTGATCTACGATACCACGCGGTGATATACGCTGATACGGCTGAACTACGTTACCGACAAATCTATATTTATTACCTTTTTTATAGTTTAAAAGTAAAAAAGTTGTAGTTTTATGATTTTTCCTAAATTGAAACATCTCAATGAATGTCCATGCCAAATTTCAAGTCTCTATCTTAAACGGTCGCTTCAGGAATTTAAGATCATCAGTGAGTCAGTCAGTTACACATGGGGCTGTATATATTATAGACTCGCCTACGGCTCGATGGGGGCTTCGCCCCCATGCCCCCAGAGGAGTTGCCCCCTAGTTTGAATTAATAAAAAGTCAAGTTTGAAATAGTTTAGTTCAACACAAGATCTGGACAGGCAAGCCCGTAACAAAACTATCTAATACTGTAAATTCACAATCAATAGTAAAAAAGCTTTAATAATCTCCTATTAGTAGGTTTTAATACCCCTCCTTAGTAAATAGTTTAAAAAATGTGAGATAAATATTATTTATGTAAATATTCTAGGTGTTATGCTTGATGGAGGGTCCAACCCAATAATTGGTTGCCCCAATTCCGTAAATTACTGTCAAAACCTCATACAATGAACAGGCTAGTTGAGGGCTCAACTCCAACGGCAGTAACAGAAGCCGCCAATACACACTACTCACAATAAATAATAATAAGCTTTGAAATTTGCTCACGGCTCATGGTTTAATCCCACTCCCCCCTTAATTCGTTAAAAAATATAATGTTGTGAAATATTAATGAACTATGTAAATAGTCATGCTCAAAAGTTGTGTAAAAATTTGGAGATACGATTATGATTGCACATGATTGAGGTAATAATAGCTATATTCTGAAAAGATAAAAGTGGAATAAAATTATAAGTTTATATAGAGGATCGTTGTATGTAATAGAAGAAAAACGGGACAAAATCAAGATATTTGAAATTAAAAAAAAAAAAAAAAATGGTATAGGCTAAGATGCTTCAGTTCCGCCACGGGGTGGCCAAAAAACGCAGGAATCATATATGTACCATATAGAGAAACGATAACAATTTTATCATTCAAAATCAGCAATTATTAGTTTAACAATTTTAAATGTTATATATATTAGTTCAGAAAATTAATAAAAATAGAGCCCTAGTAGTATGTAATAGATCACAGGGTATTAGGTACTATAATCATGAAGTCTTAAAATCTTTATATAGTCTTAAAATGAAGAAAGTTGCAACTTAAGAACCATAAAATCGGCGTACATTATGCATTTTCAACCATTGGTAGTAAAAAAAACCAATTGTGAAATAATAGCCAAAAAAGGATTATCGGTTAAATTAAAATATACTGAAAGAGTTACAATAATTGATAAGTATAGAATAGTTTTAAATTACAACAATAATAGGGTTAATCGAGACTTTAGGTGAGAGCACTGCATTGAGAAAGTTTGACGGACAAAGTGGCAGCGAGAAAAATTACTATTGAGTTTAATTCAATTGGTTATTATAATATTTCTCAGCCTGATGGGTCATCAGATATGTAGATGGTTTAAAAAAACGTCGGAAGTAGGTAAACATTAGCCAAGGTAAGAATGGAAAGTTCAATCGGTCTATAACTTGATATGTTCAATCGTTTCCTAAACTAAAATCTAAGCCTGATTGGACGGCAGCAAATAGGTCAAAGACCGGATGTCAAACGTGTTGGGACACGTTCAACCTTTAACTAAAACTGCACCAGAACTATCAACTGAAGCGCTATATTCAATCTGGGGATTCATATAGAGAGACAGCATACAAATAGTACAAAATTAAGAATAATTACTGTATTAGGGTTTTTCGGCGTACATTATGCATTTTCAACCAATGGTAGTAAAAAAAAACAATTGTGAAATAATAGCCAAAAAAGGATTATCGGTTAAATTAAAATATACTGAAAGAGTTACAATAATTGATAAGTATAGAATAGTTTTAAATTACAACAATAATAGGGTTAATCGAGACTTTAGGTGAGAGCACTGCATTGAGGAAGTTTGACGGACAAAGTGGCAGCGAGAAAAATTACTATTGAGTTTAATTCAATTGGTTATTATAATATTTCTCAGCCTGATGGGTCATCAGATATGTAGATGGTTTAAAAAAACGTCGGAAGTAGGTAAACATTAGCCAAGGTAAGAATAGAAAGTTCAATCGTTCTATAACTTGATATGTTCAATCGTTTCCTAAACTAAAATCTAAGCCTGATTGGACGGCAGCAAATAGGTCAAAGACCGGATGTCAAACGTGTTGGGACACGTTCAACCTTCAACTAAAACTGCACCAGAACTATCAACTGAAGCGCTATATTCAATCTGGGGATTCATATAGAGAGACAGCATACAAATAGTACAAAATTAAGAATAATTACTGTATTAGGGTTTTTTTGTGCGAAAACCTACAAGAAATTTTCCAGCATGAGAAGACTAAAGTCTAGAAAATGTAGTAAGACCTAAAATATTTTTAGCAATTAATCATTTACTTTACGGGCGTTACTGCGGCAAAAAATATGCAGTACTTAAATTATATGTTTAAAGTATTCGCACAAGCTTCGTAGAGCTCACCATAGTAATGATAAAATTAATAATATAATATTGTAACAAAGTATTCCAGCACTACGCTCAATCGTCTCTCAAAAGACAAGAGTAATAGCAATAGCCAATATGAACAAATGAATTTAAATAAAACGAAACGAGAACCTCACATTTCAATCAACATTTTCGTATTACTTTAGGGTACGTGCATTAAATTTATTTCACCATCCTTAAAACAAATGCTATATTACAGTTACAGCTATATTACAATATACTGTAAACTGAAATTTGCACTAACGTAGTTTATACAACGTTTGAGATCACTGCTCTGCATAACTGTCACAAAAACTTCATCAGGAACAGGTGTGGATAAAGGACATAATTTAAATACAACCGAGAATTAATGCATCGAAACACCGTCGTGTACATAGAGATGTTCAAGTTTACATGAAATACATAAAAGTAAAAAATTGCAGTTTTATGATTTTCCCTAAATTGAAACATCTCAAAGAATATCCATGCCAAATTACATCTAAAAATGAGCTAATACAACTGTAAATATCTAACACATAACATAACAATACTATGACCTGAAAATTGACGGAAGGAAATACGCCAATTTGTCGAAAAATAGGTTTTCAAATATCCATAATAGGATTAAAATTATATTCCTACGAAAACCTTTCCTTAGAAAAGCTACGCCAGAATCGTTACGAAATAGAATATTTTATATAACATCTTACTTCAAGAATGCGACAATAATTCAAACTTACTGGAGTGTAGTTAAATTTGTTCAATAATATAAGTACGAGAACTAAACCTGTTGACTGATCATCACTAAAACAGTAAATGAAAATGTCTGTGTAAACTGTCACCCGAAATGGGAATTTCATCCATAGTAAAAGAAAATTTTCCATTGGTAAACTTTCAAGCTAGCGCACATGCTGCATTAGATACCGATTGGGCATTAGTGCTGTACAGCAACCTACCGTCGGTCAAGTTAATTAATGATTATCATTCAAGGAATACGTTGATGGTATCAAGCACGGGTGTAGTTGAAAGAAATCATCAAAAACGAGCGAGAACTAATTCTGCAAAGTGATCTACGATACCACGCGGTGATGTACGCCGATACGGCTGAACTACGTTACCGACAAATCTATATTTTTTACCTTTTTATAGTTTTAAAGTAGAAAAAATTGTAGTTTTATGATTTTCCCTAAATTGAAACATCTCAAAGAATGTACATGCCAAATTTCAAGTCTCTATCTTAAAAGGTCGCTTCAGGACTTTAAGATCATCAGTGAGTCAGTCAGTTACACATGCGGCTGTATATATTATAGACTCGCCTACGGCTCGATGGGGGCTCCGCCCCCATGCCCCCTTAGGAGTTGCCCCCTAGTTTGAATTAATAAAAAGTCAACTTTGAAATAGTTTAGTTCCACATAAGACCTGAACAGCCAAGACAGTAACAAAACTATCTAATACTCTAAATTCACAATAAATAGCAAAAAAAGCTTTAATAATCTCCTATTAGTAGGTTTTAATATCCCTCCTTAGTAAATAGTTTAAAAAAATTGAGCTGTGAAATAAATATTATTTATGAAAATATTCTAGATGTTATGCTTGATGGAGGGTCCAACCCAATAATTGGTCCCCAATTCCGTAAATTACTGTCAAAACCTCATACAAAGAACAGGCTAGTTGAGGGCTCAACTCCAACGTCAGTAACAGAAGCCGCCAATACACATTACTCACAATAAATAATAATAATAAGCTTTGAAATTTGCCCTCGGCTCATGGTTTAATCCCACTCCCTAGTTCCCCTTAGTTAGTTAAAAATATAATGGAGTTGTGAAATATTAATGAATATGTAAATAGTCATGCTCAAAAGTTGTTGTGTACAAATTTGGAGATACGATTATGATTGCACATGATTGAGGTAATAGCAGTATTCTGAAAAGATAAAAGTGGAATAAAATTATAAGTTTATACAGAGGATCGTTGTATGTAATAGAAGAAAAAAGAGACAAAATCAAGATATTTAAAAAAAAAAAAATATATGGTATAGGCTAAGATGCTTCAGTTCCGCCATGGGGTAGCCAAGAAACGCAGGAATCATATATGTACCATATAAAGAAACGATAACAATTTTATCATTCAAAATCAGCAATTATTAATTTAACAATTTTAAATGTTATATATATCAGTTCAGAAAATTAATAAAAATAGAGCCCTAGTAGTATGTAATAGATCACAGGGTATTAGGTACTATAATCATGAAGTCTTAAAGTCTTTATATAGTATTAAAATGAAGAAAGTTGCAACTTAAGAACCATAAATCGGCGTACATTATGCATTTTCAACCAATGGTAGTAAAAAAAAACCAATATTGAAATAATAGCCAAAAAAGGATTATTGGTTAAATTAAAATATACTGAAAGAGTTACGATAATTGATAAGCATAGAATAGTTTTCAATTACAACAATAATAGGGTTAATCGAGACTTTAGGTGAGAGCACTGCATTGAGGAAGTTTGACGGACAAAGTGGCAGCGAGAAAAATTACTATTGAGTTTAATTCAATTGGTTATTATAATATTACTCTGCATGATGGGTCATCAGATATGTAGATGGTCTTAAAAAAAACGTAGGAAGTAGGTAAACGTTAGCAAAGGTAAGAATGGAAATTTCAATGGTTCTATAACTTAATATGTTCAATCGTTTCCTAAACTAAAATCTAAGCCTGAGTGGACAGCAGCAAATAGGTAAAAGACTGGATGTCAAACGTGTTGGGACACGTTCAACTCTTCAAAGTAAAACTGCACCAGAACTATCAACTGAAGCGCTATATTCAATCATATAGAGAGACAGCATACAAATAGTAGAAAATTAAGTTATAATTACTGTATTAGGTAATTTTTTGAGCGAAAACCTTCAGGAAAATTTCCAGCATGAGAAAACTAAAGTCTAGAAAACGTAATAAGACCTAAAATATTTTTAGCAATTAATATAGAAATCAAAGGGGACTTCACCTGAATGTAAAGATACGCTTTCGATTAAGAAAACTTCATTTTCAACAATAACACAGCAATCGAATGGAAAACCATACGCAAACAAATATGCGCTCAATTAAAAGTTTAATTATCGGGAAGAGGTGTAGTTAAAAGACATCATTTAAATACAAGCGAGAACTAAGCGACTATAATAGCGCTCCAAGCGACATCTTCCTAACCAACACCTCGCCTTTATAGAATTTTTTTATGATTTGTAAGTTAAAAATTTGTAGTTTTTGGGCATTTTAATACTGTATAAATCTAAGCGAGTATTACCCTGGTGAAATAACCGGCTCTCAATGCATCGAAACACTGTCGTCTACACAAAACGTTCATGTGACGGACGTTTAACAACTACGGACGTTTGAATCAAACACGGGTGTAGTTGAAAGAAATCATTTAAACACGAGCGAGAACTAAACCTGCAAAGTGATCTACGTTACCCAAACGGTGATATACGCTCACACGGCTGAACTACGTTACCGACATATCTACATTTTTTACCTTTTTTATAGTTTAAAAGTAAAAAAGTTGTAGTTTTATGATTTTTCCTAAATTGAAACATCTCAAAGAATGTTCATGCCAAATTTCAAGTCTCTATCTTAAACGGTCGCTTCAGGACTTTAAGATCATCAGTGAGTGAGTGAGTCAGTCAGTCAGTTACACATGCGGCTGTATATATTATAGACTCGCCTACGGCTCGATGGGGCTTCGCCCCATGCCCCTTAGGGGTTGCCCTAAATTTGTAAATTAATAAGAAGTCAAGTCGTTAAACAGGTTAGTTCCAACCGAAGAACGGGTCAGCCAAGACAGTAACAAAAGTGTCTTATACACACTACTCACAATCAATAATAATAAAACGCTTTAAAAATCGTCTACGGTTTTTAAACCCCCTTCCTAATTCATCTTAATTCGTTAAAAATATAATTGATAGTTGTGAAATAATAAATAACTATGTAAATCCGAAGAACGGGTCAGCCAAGACAGTAACAAAAGTGTCTTATACACACTACTCACAATCAATAATAATAAAACGCTTTAAAAATCGTCTACGGTTTTTAAACCCCCTTCCTAATTCATCTTAATTCGTTAAAAATATAATTGATAGTTGTGAAATAATAAATAACTATGTAAATAATCTAGGTATTATGCTCAATATCGGTACTGTAGAAAAATTTTTTATACGAATATGACTGAATTAATTGGCGTATCATGAAAAAAAAGAAGTGAAATAAATATTTCAGCTTCAATTTAAGTAGGTTGTACTAAAAAAGGCAAAAGAAACATATTTGTAAGTACAAAAATATAATTTAAGTCTAGATGATTGTTGCTGTGTTTAATGAAAAGAAGTTTAAAAACAAAGAGTTTAAAATTAGTTGTGGTTGTTGCTATAAATATAATTAGTAGTGGTAATTACAATAATAAATGTTTCTCTGTTACTTGGCCAGCTCTTGGAGTTGCAATCGTGGAAGAAGTGACATAATCCCCTGCCTCACCCAACTCAAATGAGAAATTAAAAACTTCAGGAAATAGATTACAAAGGTTTAAATCAAAGAAACAACGAATAAAATTTAATCAATGAGCGAAAACAATAATTAAATAACATGAAAACAAAATTAAAGGAAAATAATGAATAACGGGGTGGATCCGCGAATCTGTTCTTTTTGTTCAATACTCATTTACAAATTCTCAAAAACATATTTTAAGTGTGTATTAAAATATAATGTAAAATACTGAATATAAATAAAACAGAAAGATAATAATTAATTGTCTATTAAGTATTGTACAATATGTTACGTTAAGATCACAGCTCAAGCTTCACAGCAAAATTAATGTAGTGCGAAATTCGGCCAAAAGGATAATTTAGTGTGAATTTGAATAAATAATCTAAACTAAATTGAAAACAAAACGAGAACCTATCATTAATACATGTTTGTTTTGTTCATTAGTTCTCTGAAACTAGATCGTTCTTGGAAAGACTTTCAAATCTCTAATAAACATGGGTGTAGTTGAAAGAGATGATTTAAACACGAGCGAGAACTAAACCTGCAAAGCGATCTACGATACCACGCGGTGATATACGCTGATACTGCTGAACTACGTTACCGACAAATCTATATTTTTTACCTTTTTATAGTTTTAAAGTAAAAAAATGGTAGTTTTATGATTTTTCCTAAATTGTAATATCTCAAAGAATGTCCATGCCAAATTTCAAGTCTCTATCTTTATCGACTTAGATAGTAAAATGAAATATATTCGCTAAAATCGTCTCAAATAATTTAGAAGCCAACCGTTTTTGCCGCTAGAGCATGAAAACTGAAATAACTTCACATGTGGAATTTGTGGTCGTTACATCTAAAACATGAGCTAAAACAACTGTAAATATCTAACACATAACATAACAATACTATGACCTGAAATTTGATGGAAGAAAATACGCCAATTTGTCGAAATATTGGTTTTCAAATATCCATAATAGGATTAACATTATATTCCTACGAGAAAATTGCCTTGGAAAAGCTACGCAAGAATCGTTACGAAACAAAATATTTTATAAAACATCTTATTTCATGAATGCGATAGTAACTCGAACTTACTGGAGTGTAGTTAAATTTGTTCAATAATATAATTTAGATTCATGATTCCTACTACTGGATATTGATTTCAATAATTAGAAATGAATATTTTTACCTTTTCAATATCCTTGTTTTCTGAGGGAAACTACATGTTTCGTGGCGACAGCCACATCTTCAGGTTTCTCCAAAAAGGGTCGTCAAACATTTGACGATGTTTGACGACCCTTTTTGGAGAAACCTGAAGATGTGGCTGTCGCCACGAAACATGTAGTTTCCCTCAGAAAACAAGGATATTGAAAAGGTAAAAATATTCATTTCTAACCAATAATATAAGTACGAGAACTAAACCTGTTAACTGAACATCACTAAAACAGTAAATGAAAATGTCTGTGTAAGCTGTCACCCGAAATGGGAATTCATCCATAGTAGAAGAAAATTCTCCATTAATCTTTCAAGCTAGCGCACATGCTGCATTAGTTACAAATTGGGCATTATAGCTGTATGAATCAAAGCAAATATTCCCATGGTAAAATAGCCGCTCTCAAGACAGCAACATACCGTCGTTCAAGGTAAATTAATGAATATCTTTCAAGGAATACGTTGTTGGTATCAAGCACGGGTGTAGTTGAAAGAAATCATTTAAAAACAAGCGAGAACTAAACCTGCAAAGTGATCTACGATACCACGCGGCGATATACGCTGATACGGCTGAACTACGTTACCGACAAATCTATATTTGTTTACCTTTTTTATAGTTTAAAAGTAAAAAAGTTGTAGTTTTATGATTTTCCCTAAATTGAAACATCTCAAAGAATGTCCATGCCAAATTTCAAGTCTCTATCTTAAACGGTCGCTTCAGGAATTTAAGATCATCAGTGAGTGAGTGAGTGAGTCAGTCAGTTACACATGGGGCTGTATATATTATAGACTCGCCTACGGCTCGATGGGGGTTCCGCCCCCATGCCCCCCTAGGGGTTGCCCCAAATTCTTTAACTTTTGTAAAAGTCGCACATAATTAGCAGACTTCATATAAATATGAGAGTTGAGAGTTAGTATCCTTAGCCACGACAGAACCGGCTCGTAAACACTGTTCACAAGCAATTAAAATTGTTCATTAGCAATTGTTAAAAAAATGTTGTGATTGTAATGGGTGGAGATAATTTAAAACACAAAATAAATGAGTTTGTTAGTAATGAAAATATAATGGCCTACTCTTCGTTTTCAGAGGCTCTTTTCCCAAACCCCCTTCCTAATTCCCCCGAATTCTATAAAGGTTAATGGAGTTGTGAATAAATTTAACATGTAGGTATTATATAGGTATTTACTTAAAGTTGATAAACTTATCTGTAAATAAGTTTCGCATAATAAGTAAGGTATTGAGTAAGATTAGTGTCGACTTAAGTCGTAGGATAGTAATAATTAATACAATAATACAATATTGTACCTTAGGAGTTGTGGCAGGAATTTGATTGGTTTGAAAGTATTAGTTATCATTGAAGTAGATTGTAATGAAGGTGTTGAAATGGGAAGAATACGTGTAATTTATTGTATTTAACGGAAAATTATAAAATAAACATAAGAAATTTGATGAAAAAATTAAAAGGATAAACTGAATAAAAAATTTTCATTAGACCATCGAAAACAACGAAAAATTCCATTAAAACCAAATAATTTGAAAACTATTAAAAATAAAATACTATTCAGTTACCATCCTTCAATTGGTTGTATTGAAATTCCGGGGAATAACATAGCAATCCGTTAATATTGAACGTACATTGATAAAAACATAATGTGATATTGGCATTCATTACGATTCCTTCATTTCAGTTTTTAGTGAATGGTGTTAAACTTCTACATTTACCTAATTTCCTTTTAAGTTACTGTCAAGGCAAATAAAAAAAAATTCAATCTTTTCAATACAAAAATACAGTAGTTACTAACAAAATAATGTTAAATATTGGTTAAAATTCCAAATTTACCATAAACATCAAAGGCCCTATCTTTTAGCTGTAGGACCAGGACATTAAATAACAATCAAAGTATAGCAATCAGTTGCTTGATATAGTGATTCGTTCCACCTAACTTGTAGTAGTTATAAAACTATAGATCACGGGGTAATAGGTACTATAATCATGAAGCCCTTATAAAGTCTTAAAATGAAGAAAGTTGCAACTTAAGAACCATAAAGTCGGCGTAGAGTATGCATTTTCAACCTATAGTGTCAAAAAACCAATTGTGAAATAATAGCCAAAAAAGGATTATTTGTTAAATTAAAATATACTGAATGAGTTTTAATAATTGAAAAGCATCGAATAGTTTTAAATTACAACAATAATAAAGGTAATCGAGACTTTAGGTGAGAGCACTACATTGAGGAATTTTGACGGACAAAGTGACAGCGAAAAAAATACTATTGAGTTTAACTAAAATCTAAGCCTTATTGGATAGCAGCAAATAGGTTAAAGACGGGATGTCAAACATGTGGGACACGTTTAAATTAAAACTGCACCAGAACCATCAACTGAAGCATTATATTCAATCTGGGGATCCATATAGAGGGACAGCATACAAATAGTAGAAAATTAAGTTCTAATTACTGTATAAGTTAATTTTTTGTGCGAAAACCTACAAGAAATTTTCCAGCATTAGTTCGGCCGAAAGCGTAATCCGAGGTGAATTTGAATAAGTAATCTAAAATAAATTGAAAATGAAACGAGAATCCAACATTTAAATCTGATCTTATTGTTCAATACTTATTTAAACATTCTCAAAAACATATTTTAAGTGTGTAAAAGAATCTAATATAAGACACTGAATATAAATCAAACAGAAAGATAACAATTAACAGTCCAATAAGTAGTGTACAAAGTAATCGAAGTACATTATGTTAAGATCACGGCTCGAGCTTCACAGTGAATTCATTTAATGTGAAATTCGGCCGGAATAATCACTTTGTGTGAATTTGAATATGTAGTCTAAAATAATTGAAAACGAGACGAGAACCTAACTTTTAAATCAGTTATTACGTTCAATAGTTATTTAAAAATTCTCAAAAACATATTTATAGTGTTTAAATATAATAAGAAACACGCTTTCAATGCAGCACAATCTCTTTGCTGTTGAAGTCAGATGGAAAACGATTTGTTAAAAACGAGGAAGAATCACGTGTTCAACATCAAGAACGCAGGTGTAGTTAAAAGACATAATTTAAATACAAGCGAGAACCAATCGACTATAATAAATAGCGCTCCAAGCGACATCTTTAAGAAAGTTGATAGTTTGTAGTTTTTGGGCATTGATGCTGTATAAATCAAAGCGAGGTTTACCCTGGTGAAATAACCCGCTCTCAATACATCGAAATACCGTCTCCTAACCAAGACGTTCATGTTTATGTAGAATATAATATTTGTATCAAACACGGGTGTAGTTAAAAGACATCATTTAAACACGACCGAGAACTAAACCTGCAAAGTGATCTACGATACCACGACCACGTGGTGATATACGCTGATACGGCTGAACTACGTTACCGACAAATCTATATTTTTTACCTTTTTTATAGTTTTAAAGTAAAAAAATGGTAGTTTTATGATTTTTCCTAAATTGTAACATCTCAAAGAATGTCCATGCCAAATTTCAAGTCTCTATCTTTAACGGTCGCTTCAGGAATTTAAGATCATCAGTGAGTCAGTCAGTTACACATGGGGCTGTATATATTATAGACTCGCCTACGGCTCGATGGGGGCTCCGCCCCCATGCCCCCTTAGGGGTTGCCCTAAATTTGTAGAATAATTTAAAGTCAAGTATTGAACAGGCTAGTTCCACCAACTAACTGGACAGCGTAGACAGTAACAAAACGGGCTAAGACGCACTACTCACAATCAGTAATAATAATAACAACAAAAATATCCTTTGAAAATATTTCACGGGGCTCAGCCCCCATGCCCCCTAGTTGATTTTACTAATTTCGTTAATCATTCACAAAGTCTCAAATTATGAACTGTCTAGTTCCACCAAAGTACTGAACAGGCTAGTTCCATCGAAGTTTTGAAAAGCTAAGTTTTAAATTACGTGTAACTCTACTACAAAAATGTGTGATACTAACTCCTCCACGTTACCAACCACTTGGTCTGGAACGTCAACAATTTTAGATGCGGCACAGAAAAATTGCAATGTGGCAAAATTAATCCAAATTAAGTATCTTTAAATTAAATTGTCATAGATAAAAAATGTAATGTGCCCACTATAGCAAAACAATAATGCTAAAAAATAGAAAATAATTGATTATGTGAAAATAACTATTAAAATAATAAAATAGTCAAGCTATAATAATGCATAAACAAAAGAAATTGAAAGTAACACTTAAACCAAATCTAGCATCGCCAACCACGATATTAAAAGAATCGGAAAATAAAAACTATTAAAAATCGAAGTTTTGAAAAGCTAAGTTATTAATTTACTTGTAACTCTACTAAAATGTGTGATGCTAACTATTCCACGTTACCAACTACTTAGTCTGAAACGTCAACGAGTTAAAATGCGTCACATTAAAATTGCAATGGGTCAAAATTATTCCAAATTAAGTATTTTTAAATGAGATTTTCGTACATTTTAAAAATAATGTAATATTCCCATTAGAGTAAAACAATAATGCTAAAAAATAGAAAATAACCAATAATAAGTGTGAAAATTACTATTGAAATAATAAAAAAATCAAGCTATGCTAGTTAATAAACTTAGATTAAAAATACAATTTGAACTAAATATAGTAAAAGATAATAATTAACTGTCTATTAAGTATCGTACTAAGTAATAGAAGTATATAGCGTTAAAATCACGGCACGAGTTACACAGAAAAGTCGTTGAATGCGAAATTCGGCTGAGATTTTCACATGGGGTGAATTTGAATAAGTAATCTAATTGTAATTGTAATTGCCCCAAATTTGTTAATTGCTCTGTCTCAAGTACCGAACAGGCTAGACCCCCCCTAGGGGTTGCCCTAAATTAATAAAAAGTCGAGTTTAAAATACGTTAGTTCCACGGAAGAACTGCACAGTCAAGGCAGTAACATAATAGTCAAATACATTAAATTCACAATCAATAGTAAACAATGCTTTAAAAACTCATATGAATCGGTTTTAATACCTCTTCGTAATAAAAATTCGTTTAAAAGTTTTGAGCTGTGAAATCATAATTATTTATGTAAATATTTTAGGTGTTATGCTGGTAAAAATATATACTTTAGATTAGACGATTGTTGCTGTGTTAAATGAAAAGAATTATCAATTAAAAGATTTATAATGGTTGTTGTTGTTGCTATCATTATATTTAATAGTAGTAGTTATGGTAACAAATATTTCTCTGTTAGGTAGCTAAATATAAAATTTTAAATTTATATAAATTTTATGTATAAATAGAGATACAATTATGGGAAAATTGACATAATCCAATGCCTCACCAAACTCAAATAAAAACTTGTAAATTTCAGGAAATAGAAGCAAAACGTTTAAATCACTGATATAGCGAATAACATTCAAATCAATGAGCAAAAACAAGAATTAAATAACGTTAACACAAAATAATATGAAAGAATAAAAACGGGGTGGATCCACAAAAAACCCCTACTATTACAAACTACTAATTATAAGAATATAAAATCGAGACCTGTGAAATAATAATTTATTCTTAAAAACCTGTTAATTTTGTTCAATAGTAATTAAAATATTCTCAAAAATATATTTTAAGTGTGTGTAAAATACTAAATATAAATAAAACAGAAAGATAATAATTAACTGTCTATTGATTATTGTACAAAGTAATAGAAGTATATTACGTTAAGATCACGGCACGAGCTACACAGTAAATTCATAGAATGCGATATTCAGCCGAAAGCGTAACATGGGGTGAATTTGAATTAGTAATCTAAAATAAAGTGAAAATGAAACGAGAACCTAACATTTAAATCTGTTCTTTTTGTTCAATACTCATTTAAAAATTCTCAAAAACATATTTTAAGTGTGTATTAAAATGTAATGTAAAATACTGAATATAAATAAAACAGAAAGATAATAATTAACTGTCTATTAAGTATTGTACAAAGTAATCGAATTATGTTACGTTAAGATCACAGCTCAAGCTTCACAGCAAAATTCATGTAGTGCGAAATAATGCCGAAAGGATAATCTAGTATGAACTTGAATAAATAATCTAGAATAATTTGAAAACAAATCGAGAACCTAACATTGAAATTTGTTTGTTTGGTTCATTAATTGTCTTAAAATTATCAAAAACAAAATCGTTCATTAAAAGGCGTTCGTATCTGACATAAATACAATGCTGTTATCAAACATGGGTGTAGTTGAAAGAGATCATTTAAACACGAGCGAAAGGATACTGTAGTATTTGAATAAATAATCGAAAATAAATTGAATACAAGACGAGAACCTAACATAAATACCTATATGTATTGATCATCAGTTGTTAAAAATTCTCAAAAACATAATCGTTCATAAAAAGACCTTCATATCTGTAAGAAATACAATGCTAGTATCAAACACGGGTGTAGTTGAAAGAGATCATACAAATTAATCGAAAAAATGTTTCGTTAAGATCACAGCTCAAGCTTCACAGCAAAATTCATGTAGTGCGAAATTCGGCCGAAAGGATACTCTAGTGTGTATTTGAATAAATGATCTAAAATAAATTGAATACAAGACGAGAACCTAACTTAAATATCTGTTTGTTATGATCATTGGTTGTTAAAAATTCTCAAAAACATAATCATTCATAAAAAGACGTTCATATCTGTAAGTATCAAACACGGGTGTAGTTGAAAGAGATCATTTAAACACGAGCGAGAACTAAACCTGCAAAGTGATCTACGATACCACGCGGTGATATACGCCGATACGGCTGAACTACTTTACCGACAAATCTATATTTTTTTGATTTTTTATAGTTTAAAAGTAAAATAGTTGTAATTTTATGATTTTCCCTAAATTGAAACATCTCAAAGAATGTCCATGCCAAATTTCAAGTGTCTAGCTTCAACGATGGCTTCAGGACTTTCCTATCATCAGTGAGTGAGTGAGTCAGTTACACATGCGGCTGTATATATTATAGACTCGCCTACGGCTCGATGGGGGCTCCGCCCCCATGCCCCCTTAGGGGTTGCCCCAAATTCTTTAACTTTTGTAAAAGTCGCACATAATTAGCAGACTTCATATAAATATGAGAGTTGAGAGTTAGTATCCTTAGCCACGACAGAACCGGCTCGTAAACACTGTTCACAAGCAATTAAAATTGTTCATTAGCAATTGTTAAAAAAATGTTGTGATTGTAATGGGTGGAGATAATTTAAAACACAAAATAAATGAGTTTGTTAGTAATGAAAATATAATGGCCTACTCTTCGTTTTCAGAGGCTCTTTTCCCAAACCCCCTTCCTAATTCCCCCGAATTCTATAAAGGTTAATGGAGTTGTGAATAAATTTAACATGTAGGTATTATATAGGTATTTACTTAAAGTTGATAAACTTATCTGTAAATAAGTTTCGCATAATAAGTAAGGTATTGAGTAAGATTAGTGTCGACTTAAGTCGTAGGATAGTAATAATTAATACAATAATACAATATTGTACCTTAGGAGTTGTGGCAGGAATTTGATTGGTTTGAAAGTATTAGTTATCATTGAAGTAGATTGTAATGAAGGTGTTGAAATGGGAAGAATACGTGTAATTTATTGTATTTAACGGAAAATTATAAAATAAACATAAGAAATTTGATGAAAAAATTAAAAGGATAAACTGAATAAAAAATTTTCATTAGACCATCGAAAACAACGAAAAATTCCATTAAAACCAAATAATTTGAAAACTATTAAAAATAAAATACTATTCAGTTACCATCCTTCAATTGGTTGTATTGAAATTCCGGGGAATAACATAGCAATCCGTTAATATTGAACGTACATTGATAAAAACATAATGTGATATTGGCATTCATTACGATTCCTTCATTTCAGTTTTTAGTGAATGGTGTTAAACTTCTACATTTACCTAATTTCCTTTTAAGTTACTGTCAAGGCAAATAAAAAAAAATTCAATCTTTTCAATACAAAAATACAGTAGTTACTAACAAAATAATGTTAAATATTGGTTAAAATTCCAAATTTACCATAAACATCAAAGGCCCTATCTTTTAGCTGTAGGACCAGGACATTAAATAACAATCAAAGTATAGCAATCAGTTGCTTGATATAGTGATTCGTTCCACCTAACTTATAGTAGTTATAAAACTATAGATCACGGGGTAATAGGTACTATAATCATGAAGCCCTTATAAAGTCTTAAAATGAAGAAAGTTGCAACTTAAGAACCATAAAGTCGGCGTAGAGTATGCATTTTCAACCTATAGTGTCAAAAAACCAATTGTGAAATAATAGCCAAAAAAGGATTATTTGTTAAATTAAAATATACTGAATGAGTTTTAATAATTGAAAAGCATCGAATAGTTTTAAATTACAACAATAATAAAGGTAATCGAGACTTTAGGTGAGAGCACTACATTGAGGAATTTTGACGGACAAAGTGACAGCGAAAAAAATACTATTGAGTTTAACTAAAATCTAAGCCTTATTGGATAGCAGCAAATAGGTTAAAGACGGGATGTCAAACATGTGGGACACGTTTAAATTAAAACTGCACCAGAACCATCAACTGAAGCATTATATTCAATCTGGGGATCCATATAGAGGGACAGCATACAAATAGTAGAAAATTAAGTTCTAATTACTGTATAAGTTAATTTTTTGTGCGAAAACCTACAAGAAATTTTCCAGCATTAGTTCGGCCGAAAGCGTAATCCGAGGTGAATTTGAATAAGTAATCTAAAATAAATTGAAAATGAAACGAGAATCCAACATTTAAATCTGATCTTATTGTTCAATACTTATTTAAACATTCTCAAAAACATATTTTAAGTGTGTAAAAGAATCTAATATAAGACACTGAATATAAATCAAACAGAAAGATAACAATTAACAGTCCAATAAGTAGTGTACAAAGTAATCGAAGTACATTATGTTAAGATCACGGCTCGAGCTTCACAGTGAATTCATTTAATGTGAAATTCGGCCGGAATAATCACTTTGTGTGAATTTGAATATGTAGTCTAAAATAATTGAAAACGAGACGAGAACCTAACTTTTAAATCAGTTATTACGTTCAATAGTTATTTAAAAATTCTCAAAAACATATTTATAGTGTTTAAATATAATAAGAAACACGCTTTCAATGCAGCACAATCTCTTTGCTGTTGAAGTCAGATGGAAAACGATTTGTTAAAAACGAGGAAGAATCACGTGTTCAACATCAAGAACGCAGGTGTAGTTAAAAGACATAATTTAAATACAAGCGAGAACCAATCGACTATAATAAATAGCGCTCCAAGCGACATCTTTAAGAAAGTTGATAGTTTGTAGTTTTTGGGCATTGATGCTGTATAAATCAAAGCGAGGTTTACCCTGGTGAGATAACCCGCTCTCAATACATCGAAATACCGTCTCCTAACCAAGACGTTCATGTTTATGTAGAATATAATATTTGTATCAAACACGGGTGTAGTTAAAAGACATCATTTAAACACGACCGAGAACTAAACCTGCAAAGTGATCTACGATACCACGACCACGTGGTGATATACGCTGATACGGCTGAACTACGTTACCGACAAATCTATATTTTTTACCTTTTTTATAGTTTTAAAGTAAAAAAATGGTAGTTTTATGATTTTTCCTAAATTGTAACATCTCAAAGAATGTCCATGCCAAATTTCAAGTCTCTATCTTTAACGGTCGCTTCAGGAATTTAAGATCATCAGTGAGTCAGTCAGTTACACATGGGGCTGTATATATTATAGACTCGCCTACGGCTCGATGGGGGCTCCGCCCCCATGCCCCCTTATAGGGTTGCCCCAAATTTGTTAATTGCTCTTAGTCTCAAGTACCGAACAGGCTAGTCCCCCCCCTGCTAGGGGTTGCCCTAAATTCGTAAATTAATAAAAAGTCGAGTTTAAAATACGTTAGTTCCACGGAAGAACTGCACAGTCAAGACAGTAACAAAACCGTCAAATACACAAATCCACAATTAATAGTAAACAAAGCTTTTAAAAAACTCATATGAATCGGTTTTAAACCCCCTTCGTAATTAGAATTCGTTTAAAAGTTTTGAGCTGTGAATTTATAATTATTTATGTAAATATTTTAGGTGTTATGCTGGTAAAAATATATACTTTAGATTAGACGATTGTTGTTGTGTTAGTTGAAAAGAAATTTCAATTAAAAGAGTTATAGTTGTTGTTGTTGCTATCATTATTTTAATAGTAGTAGTTATGGTAACAAGTATTTCTCTGATCGGTAGCTAAATATAAAGTTTTAAATTTCTATAAATTTTGTGTATCATATCCTATAATATAATATGAGCTATGTCTGAAGGGATGTGTGTTCCACGATCTCGAAATGTAGCTGTTAGATTTTGCTTGAACTTTGCGCTTAAGAGTGTTTTGGCCCAAAATTAAGTTTAGAAACAGCCTTAGTCACAGGAAAAATCGAAGTTGGTCTAAATTTAAGTTTAAAAATCGTTATTTTAAACATTGGTCTTATAGGTTGCTATTTTTGGTAACGAAATAACAACTAAAAGTAAACAAAAATAAAGGAACATAAATTTTAAGCAGTTTTTTAACAGCTGTTAGCTGTGAAGAGTCTGGTGTAGATTTAATAGCTTGATTACCATGACACTATAACAAAAGTCAATTAAAACCAACCAGCAGGGCTCGGTTAACCTGGTACTAAATAGAGATACAATTATGGAAAAATTGACATAATCCCATGCCTCACCCAACTCAAATTAAAACTTGTAAATTTCAGGAGATAGAAGAAAAACGTTGAAATCACTGAAATAGCGTATAACATTCAAATCAATGAGCGAAAACAAGAATTAAATAACATGAAAACAAAATAATAGGAAAGAATAAAAACAGGGTTGATCCGCAAAAAACCCCTACTATTACAAACTAATAATTATAAGAATATAAAATCGAGTCCTGTGAAATAATAATTTATTCATAAGAACCTGTTTCTTTTGTTCAATAGTCATTTAAAAATTCTAAAAAATATATTTTAAGTTTGTATTAAAATATAATGTAAAACACTGAATTACATAAAACAGAAAGATAATACTTGACTGTCTATTAAATTATTGTACAAAGTAATAGAAGTAGATTACGTAAGATCACGGCACGAACTACACAATAAATTCATTGAATGCGAAATTCGACCGAAAGTGTAACCTGGGGTGAATCTGAATTTGTAATCTAAAAAAAGGGAAAAATGAAACGAAAACCTAACATTTAAATCTGTTCTTTTTGTTCAATACTCATTTAAACATTCTCAAAAACATATTTTAAGTGTGTATTAAAATATAATGTAAAATACTGAATATAAATAAAACAGAAATATAATAATTAACTGTCTATTAATTATTGTACAAAGTAATAGAAGTATATTACGTTATGATCACGGAACGAGCTACTCAGTAAATTCATTGAATGCGGAATTCGGCCGAAAGTGTAGCCAGGGGTGAATCTGAATTAGTAATCTAAAATAAGGGAAAAAATAAACAAGAACCTAACATTTAAATCTGTTCTTTTTGTTCAATACTCATTTAAACATTCTCAAAAACATATTTTAAGTGTGTATTAAAATATAATGTAAAATACTGAATATAAATAAAATAGAAAGATAATAAATTAACTGTCTGTTAATAATTGTACAAAGTAATAGAAGTATATTATGTTAAGATCACGGCTCGAACTACACCATAAATTCATTGAATGCGAAATTCAGCCGAAAGCGTAACCTGGGGTGAATTTGAATTAGTAATCTAAAATGAGGTGAAAATGAAACGAGAACCTAACATTTAAATCGGTTCTTTTTGTTCAATACTCATTTAAACATTCTCAAAAACATATTTTTAAGTGTGTAAAAAAAATTAATATAGGACACTGAATACAAATCAAACATAAAGATAATAATTAACTGTCTATTAAGTATTGTACAAATTAATCAAAAAATGTTTCGTTAAGATCACAGCTCAAGCTTCACAGCAAAATTCATATAGTGCGAAATTCGGCCGAAAGGATACTCTAGTGTGTATTTGAATAAATGATCTAAAATAAATTGAATACAAGACGAGAACCTAACTTAAATATCTGTTTGTTTTGATCAATAGTTGTTAAAAATTCTCAAAAACATAATCGTTCATTAAAAGACGTTCATATCTGTAAGAAATACAATGCTAGTATCAAACACGGGTGTAGTTGAAAGAGATCATTTAAACACGAGCGAGAACTAAACCTGCAAAGTGATCTACGATACCACGCGGTGATATACGCCGATACGGCTGAACTACTTTACCGACAAATCTATATTTTTTAGATTTTTTATAGTTTAAAAGTAAAAAAGTTGTAGTTTTATAATTTTCCCTAAATTGAAACATCTCAAAGAATGTCCATGCCAAATTTCAAGTGTCTAGCTTCAACGATGGCTTCAGGACTTTCCTATCATCAGTGAGTGAGTGAGTCAGTTACACATGGGGCTGTATATATTATAGACTCGCCTACGGCTAGATGGGGCTTCGCCCCATGCCCCTTGGGGGTTGCCCTAAATTCGTAAATTAATAAGAAGTCAAATTGTTAAACAGGTTAGTTCCAACCGAAGAACGGGTCAATTTAAGATCATCAGTGAGTGAGTAAGTCAGTCAGTCAGTTACACATGGGGCTGTATATATTATGTAAATATTCTAGGTGTTATGCTTGATGGAGGGTCCAACCCAATAATTGGTAGCCCCAATTCCGTAAATTACTGTCAAAACCTCATACAATGAACAGGCTAGTTAAGGGCTCAACTCCAACGACAGTAACAGAAGCCGCCAATACACACTACTCACAATAAATAATACAGTAATAAGCTTTTAAATTTGCCCACGGCTCATGGTTTAATCCCTCTCCCTAGCTTCCCTTAGTTCATTAAAAAATATGATGGAGTTGTGAAATATTAATGAACTATGTAAATAGTTATACTCAAAAGTTGTTGTGTAAAAATTAGGAGATACGATTATGATTGCACATGATTGAGGTAATCGCTGTATTCTGAAAAGATAAAAGTGGAATAAAATTATAAGTTTATATAGAGGATCGTTGTATGTATTAGAAGAAAAAAGGCACAAAATCAAGATATTTGAAATTTAAAAAAAAAATGGTTTAGGCTAAGATGCTTCAGTTCCGCCAAGGGGTGGCCAAGAAACGCAGGAATCATATAGGTACCATATAGAGAAACGATAACAATTTTAACATTCAAAATCAGCAATTATTAATTTAACAGTTTTAAATGTTATATACATATTACTTCAGAAAATTAATAAAAATAGAGCCCTTGTAGTATGTAATAGCTCACAGGGTATAAAGTACTACAATCATGAAGTCTTAAAGTCTTTATATAGTCTTAAAATGAAGAAAATTGCAACTTAAGAACCATAAAATCGGCGTACATTATGCATTTTCAACCAATGGTAGTAAAAAAAAAACCAATTGTGAAATAATAGCCAAAACAAGGATTATTGATTAAATTAAAATATACTGAAAGAGTTACAATAATTGATAAGCATAGAATAGTTTTCAATTACAACAATAATAGGGTTAATCGAGACTTTGTGTGAGAGCACTGCATTGAGGAAGTTTGACGGACAAAGTGGCAGCGAGAAAAATTACTATTGAGTTTAATTCAATTGGTTAGTTTAATATTTCTCAGCCTGATGGGTCATCAGATATGTAGATGGTCTTAAAAAAACGTAGGAAGTAGGTAAATGTTAGCGAAGGTAAGAATGGAAAGTTCAATTGTTCTATAACTTAATATGTTCAATCGATTCCTAAACTAAAATTTAAGCCTGATTGGACAGCAGCAAATAGGTCAAAGACCGGATTTCAGACGTGTTGGGACACGTTCAACTCTTCAAAGTAAAACTGTACCAGAACTATCAACTGAAGCGCTATATTCAGTCTGGGGATTCATATAGAGAGACAGCATACAAATAGTAGAAAATTAAGTTAAAATTACTGTATTAGGTAATTTTTGTGCGAAAATCTACAAGAAATTTTCCAGCATGAGAAAACTAAAGTCTAGAAAATGTATTAAGACCTAATATATTTTTAGCAATTAATATAGAAATTAAAGCGGACATCACCTGAATGTAAAGATACGCTTTCGATTCAGTAAATTCATTTTCAATAATAACACAGCAATCAGAGGGACAACCATACTCAAACAACTGTGCGCCCAATCGAGATTAATTATCGGGAAGAGGTGTAGTTAAAAGATATCATTTAAATACAAGCGAGAACTAAGCGACTATAATAGCGCTCCAAGCGACATCTCTAAGAACCAACGTACTTCCTTACGACACCTCGTCTTTTGAGAATTATTTATAATTTGAAAGCTGAAAATTTTTAGTTTTTGGGCATTAATACTGTCTAGAACAAAGCGAGAATTGCTGAAATAACCCGCTCTCTATGCAGAAAAACACCGTCGTCTAATCAAGACATTCATGCTAACGTAATTCAATAATGGTATCATACACGGGTGTAATTGAAAGAGATCATTTAAACATGAGCGAGAACTAAACCTGCAGAGTGATCTACGATACCACGCGGTGATATACGCTGATACGGCTGAACTACGTTACCGACAAATCTATATTTTGAACCTTTTTTATAGTTTAAAAGTAAAAAAGTTGTAGTTTTATGATTTTCCCTAAATTGAAACATCTCAAAGAATGTCCATGCCAAATTTCAAGTCTCTATCTTAAACGGTCGCTTCAGGACTTTAAGATCATCAGTGAGTCAGTCAGTTACACATGGGGCTGTATATATTATAGATACATACAAATCTTGTAAGTTTTGTCCATTCTTCTTATCTTGACACAAAGTTGATAACACCTATGCCCATACCTTTTAAATGTATAATATGATATA
>CM061531.1:171973244-172114270 GCA_030545055.2 Neoaliturus tenellus | reverse complement strand
CTTGGCTCAATCAGTGTGGATCATCTGTGCGCGCAGCGTCATACGCTCACGCATTTTCAAATGTGTGACTTGTTTTAAGAACAAACCTCATAATAAGACCCCCTTAATGGGAGATCTTCCGCCTTCAAGGGTAACTCCTGCACGGCCTTTCCTCTCCACAGGAGTTGACTACTGTGGCCCTTTCACTATTAAGAATTTGAACCTCCGTTCGGTGAAGCACGTGAAAGTATATTTGTGTGTGTTCATATGCATGGTGACAAAAGCGGTGCACCTCGAAGTGGTAACAGACCTCACCACAGACGGTTTCATCGCCGCCCTAACTCGATTTGTGTCGCGTCGTGGTCTTTGTACAGATATTTTCTGTGACTGCGGGACAAACTTTGTAGGCGCCAATACTGTCTTACGCAGCCTCGTAGAGTCACACATCAAGTCTCCAGTTGCGAAAAACGCAATCTACAGATTTTCTCAGGAGCGTGGAATTAACTTTCATTTCAATCCTCCTGCTTCTCCTCACCAAGGAGGACTATGGGAAGGTGCTGTGAAAAGTGCCAAATATCATTTCAAACGTGTGATGGGTGATACAATTTTAACCCTATCAGAGTTTATGACTCTGTCCGCTCAAGTGGAGGCGATGTTAAATTCGAGGCCTCTTACCCCTCTTTCCAGCGATCCTGCTGATTTATGCGCATTAACCCCCGGACATTTTCTAATAGGAGCCCCCCTGGCAGCAGTCCCTGAGGCCGACCTTAACAACATTCCGTATAACAGACTGAAACACTGGCACCTTGTCCAGTCTTTAAACCAGCGTATTTGGAGGCGTTGGCATCTCGAATACCTTCACACTCTACAACAGAGGATCAAGTGGAGCTCTACTTCTGAAAATTTAAAGGTTGGGGATCTAGTCCTCGTACACCAACCAACACCTCCCCTCACCTGGCCACTAGCCCGCATCGTGGGTGTATCTCCCGGAAAAGACAATATTGTGCGTGTGGTGCAACTAAAGACCGCTCAAGGCTCACTCACTCGGCCCGCGCACAAAGTGTTCCCATTGCCGTGTGATTAATTAACAGTTGAACACTGCAATCTCTTGTATATAGTAGTTGTAAGTTAGCTTTAAGCAATTCACATCTCTTGGTATTCACTCTTGTTGAATCCCATAAGGATTCAAGGTCCCCGGTATGTTAAGTATTTAACAATTATAAAGTAAGACACAATCATTTTACAATTCAAATTCAAACCACTGCCGCCTTGATCCAGCTGACAGGTATGACGCTCTACCCTATTGGTGGGTTTTCGCCAAATATAGTTTTCCCTCTCCTCACGGAAAAACGTTACTGTTTGAGGAGTCCTTCTCCGGCGTCTCTCTCTCGCGGCTGACTCTGTGCCGTTGTCGGTGTATTTCCGATTTTATTCTCTTATACCCTTATTTGGGTTCTAATAATTATAAATCTCTCTCTCTCTCGAACTCTTTAGTGAGCATTTTATTCTCTAAAATTATTGTATCGCTAAATATCTCTCTATCTGAACAGTGAAATAATTCCCTTTGTAAAGTGTTTTGCAGCAGTGAACAGTGCAATTTTGGATCGGGCTTCCGCGATCGCGTACTTCAAGATTAGGCCTATTTTGAACTTTGCTTCACGTTCGATCTTAGCAAGATTTCCGTGTGCGCGAACGTGAGTGAGGACACCCTTCGACCAGAAAAACAATTACTACTGTGGTCCCTTGTGGCGGCGGTTCCTTGGCGTCCATCAATCCAGGGCATGATGGCGTCACCGGCAGTGTCTTCTCCAAGCACCGAAAATATGGACCTCGGGGTGAGTTTCCCCCTCTTTTTATTTTAGTGTGTCAAAAATGGGCTTATTTATTTTAAACTAATTGTTTTATGAACCCTACAAACGAGATAACCACATTTTTTCTCCAAAAGTATCATTTTTACTCAAGAAATTAATCCAGGGTGATTTTTCCAATAAAACCAAAAATTCAATTAATCCAATTTAAACCCCACTAATTAACAGGTGACATCATCAGCTAAATGCAAAAGCCCATGCACATTGTATGATAGCAGATGTACTCCATATATTTTCTTAAATGTTGCCACAAAATATTCCAACAGTGTTCTTGCATAGTCCTGATACTGAAGACAAAGTGTTGGATTTAAAAGTAAACGTATCGCTACACTTAAGCACATGAAGTTTTCAACTACTTCTTCTTTGAAATCCTTCACTCGTCTCAAAACTAGTGGCCCTGTGTATAGCAAAAATTGCCTTAATTCCGTGGCCTTCCACCTACCCACATCGTCAAGGGTCCTTGGCTTTCTTGCAAATTCTATAGGAATATGTGGTCTGTACGATTCCAACAAATCGGATGTTCTTTGTACTGCCTGATACGGTAAACGGTACTTCAAGTTACCTTTTTAACCACAATTTTAACAATTTCTTTACCATACCGAGGCAAACAAGGTGCATATAATCGAGAGGAAAATCTCTAATTATATCAAACTTTGATGGGGGCAATTCTGTGATAATTGTGTCTCCGGTATGATGCTCTTCTTGCCTCTTTTCAATAAAACTTGTATGGGTTCTCTTGATAGGTTGGGGCTTGGATGAAAAACAAGTTCTTCTATTCTTTGAGAAACCTTCTGTTTCACACCTCGTGCATGAAAAGTACCCGGTATGACCTTTAATTTGAAGAACAAAAGATTTTGCGGGTGCATCACATACAAATGCCACATGGCTAATGTTAAAAATCGTGTCTTTATACGTCATACCACTTTGCATCAAAGTTTTCAACTCATAGATTAGTTTCGACAAAAACAAATTCGAATCATTGGGTTTCTGCTCACCATGAAAGGCACCAATCATAAAAACCGGGGAATGTGGCAGAGTCCTAACTTGACACAATTGTGGCCATAACTGACTGCCTGAGCTCTTTGATATTGGTAAACCATCTATTCCAATCAGTAGCTCAATAGAATTTGGAATTACTCTTTCTTTGGACAAAATATTTGAAATACCTTCTTGGAGGCCAAAATAAATGAAGCTACCACCACAAATGTTTTCAACAATTGTCTCCCTTGGAGTACCAAGAAGCGTCCTCGCATCACTGGGCAAACTTTCAAAGTCTGGAATCCTTTTTAATATTTTAAGCAAAGATGACAATGTTTTCATATGTACTTTTTCACTCAGGGCCCAATTTACCAACTCATTTTTTAACTGTGTTATATTCCACTCGTCACTGTATTTGGACTGTTGTGACAAGGCCTCCCCGATGTATTTTTTTGAAATATCTGTTAAGCCCAAATTTTAATAGATTTCAAAGTTAAAGAGGGTGACCACAGGTAGTCCTTATCTTTTGTTGACAAAACTGCCTTTAATATATTATTTTGACAACTTAAAATAAACAAATTAACAAGTTTTCCAAAGGCATAGGGGGGAGCTTCATACATGGAACTAACACTGGAATATAAATTTGAGATTTTAACCTAGCCTAATAAATAACACAAAAAATACGGTAGTCCTGTTGTGGAACATGAATTCCCCCTCAATTTGATTTGACGTCGGGCTCGCGTCATTGTGACGCTGACAAAAATGTCAAGTGTCTCTCCAGCGTCGAAAGACGTCTGTCGGGCACGCGTCGGTCGGTCATTGGGATAATAAGTCATAGGAGAATTATAAATAATTGCCTTTTGCATTTTATATTTTCCCGTATAATTCTATTTGTCTTTCTATTTTAATGGTGTATATTGGTCCTGAAAATTTGCCTGTTGTAGCATTTTAAATAGATAAAACCAAGCAGCCTTAATAATCACATAGTTAAAAGAACAAGTATGTGACTGGGAATACAAATTTGTATTAGGCTTAATCATATCTCATGACATAAAAATAATTTTTAACTATAAATATAACGTATATTGTGACTTTGCTGTATCACCAAGTAAAATTTTTCACCTAAATATTAAAAATGAAAACAAATTTTATAATCAAAACTTAAAATAATTGCAGTTGTGTTCCTGAATACAACTTTTTATATAGGCTAAACAAAAACTTGTATAAACTTTTTTTAACTTTCACTGCCCGTCACCATGGACCAATAGGCCTGTGCGGTGATCTAAAGACAGCAAGGAACAATCACGACATTAAGTCACATAGGCTAGCTAGAGGTGACCGCTGGCTTGTGAGGCCAGAGGTCTACCATTGGGCCGCAACACCCGTATTGCTCAGTTAAAAATGGGTTTTGAGATTGCGGAAATTAACTTCACTTATTTTTGAACTTCTAGCTAAATTAACGATAACAATAGTAGAAATAACAATACTGCGCATTTTCTAGACTTTTCCGCACAACTGTTTACGTTGGTAGTAAGGTAAACTGCCTAAATGCCGTGACCTTAAGCATCCTTCAGCCTGGTTAAGTTTCTTTTCAACCATTAAACACCTTTTTCCATAAGTAAGGTTGTATGTTGTACAATTTTTTTATTCCTCATTATTTCCCCTTCAATATACTGTTTTCAGGTGGTAAATAGCTTCAAAATGTGATTAACTATAAAATATTTACGAGAGCAAGTCATTTTTGCACCATTTACATAATTCCGTGAGAACGAAACATAACTCCGTGATATGTCAGCCAAATTCCGTGACCATCCTGCTGTACCCATATTATGGTCAGAAACTTTTTTTAAGATGTTACTTTAGCAATATAACTACTTATTATTGCTAAAACAATACTTACACCCATATAAGAAATGTCTTTTACAGGCTGACGACAGTTTAGAGCATATGATGTCAAGACTGCATACAGTAAAAAATTTCTTCTCATAGAGGAATAAAATAAAGGAAACCCAAATAAAAAAGTTATATTATACTTTAATAATTTTATAAGTAACCAAACGCATCCTGTCATTACAAATTGCCAGAAAACTTGGTATCTCTCCATACTGTTCACCGCTCTATTCCGGTCCAAAACCAATCAATCTCAAAACGATTATGTAAACCTTGCAATTTTTGAAAATTATACGCAAGCATTAGGTCAACGGTAGAAATTTTGACGATTAAAACCCAGAGAGAAGTTATAGACCTGTAATAAAAATTTTAACTCTCCGATCATTAAACGTTGATTAATCATTAAACGCGGCTTTGGGCCTAGGCCTACGCAACTTTATAACATAAGAATTGACCTTTATTGGATATTTTTATAAACGTATGATGGGTTATATGTCATGCGACATAGGCCTACGCCATTGGGTTATACATTGCCTGTTGACATGAATATAGGCTAAACATAGTTATATAGGCTATAATAGTAAGATATTCATTTGCATAAGTTGTTAGTCAAGACTATCATGATAGTTGCTGAGGGTAGAGAAGACTGAATTCTTAGTAGGCCTAGTTGGCTAACTTACAAGGTGGGCCTAGGCCTATTTAAGTGTCTTGAAGGTTAAGATTTAAAATCTTAACCTTCAAGACACTCACTAAGATGTGTGAACTCATATCATTCAAAGAATGGATTTCAGCATTCTTACCTACATTAGTTTGTTGTGTTTCGTTTAACAACATTTTTGGCAACCCAACCTCAATAATAGGGATTTTTACTTTGGCTTATTCTACAAGAGTTTTTAATAACGTACTTACCGGTATGGTTTAAAGTGATACGTAGATTTAACAATCTTCTTCACAAAATCTGAATGTGATGAAGAACAACTAAAACTCGCATTAAAACTTAATGTCGAACAAAATTATACGTTTTAGAAATGAACAACTCAGAAAGAAGAAGGAACCTCACGACACGACCCGCAAAAGCCGGGCAAGGGAAGAAATGGGTCCAAATGAGAGACTTACAGTAACATTATTAACTAACGAAATTATTCGACAACAATTGTTGTTGATTGAACTGTACAGTAATTGACGGATTACTTTAATTATTAAAGTAATCCGTCATTTCTAAGTGAAAAGCTAAATATCTATTTCAAATACAGTTTTATTTTCTTAATTCCCAAAAATAAATTATATAAATAACTTCAAAATAAACTTCCCCTACTTGTCTTGAGACGTGTAGTACATTCCAATGTATCTAGAACAAACCAAGGTAGGTGACACCAACAGCTGATTGAAGCATTTTAAAGTATCTCCTGCACCTTTGACGTAATGTTGTTTATCTTGACACATGAGTGGTTTGCTTTGAGACAAATGCGAGACGGCATTCGGCATTGTGTTGTCCGGGCTCAGGTAGACCGGAGCCTTAAACTGGGTAAAAATAAACTGACTGGGGACATGGGCGAGCTAGTGGGACTGCTTATTTATCTGCAAATTTGAATCTGATACAGGGCAATAAAGCTTATTGTTTGAATTTAATCAATTAATTAAAAAAATAATGAATTAATTAAAGGCTTTAAAGAATAAAAAATTATATATTGATTATTTTGCATAAAACTCCATTCTTTTATCACCAGTATTAAATAGTAAAAATTATAATTTTACCGATGTAAAAATTTTAATGCTGTGAAAAAATTATAATTACACTTAAATCAAAATCTATAACATATATAAGGTAGTTTTTATATTTTCCGCAGTTCCCCTGTGGGTGTTACAGTGTTTTCTTTACACATTTTTCATTTCATTAAAAATATATATAAGTTACCCATCAGTATAACTTAGTTATTAAAAAGATGGTTTCGGAAGACGAATGTTTGGTTTACAAGTAAATGTTCAATTAATATCAAAATTTTTATGTTATTTGACTTTGACATTTTGAACGTAAAATAAATATCAAACATTTTACGTTATTTGACTTTGACATTTTGAACGTAAATTAAATATCAAAAATTTTATGTTATTTAACTTTGACATTTTTAACGTAAAATAAATATCAAAAATTTTGCGTTATTTGACTTTGATATTTTGAATATCAAATAAACGTCAAATAAATATCAAACTTTTTATTTGACATAGTTTGACATTTTGAACGTTTATTTTACGTAAAATAAATATTCTGTGCTATGTGGGCACTATGTCATCAGCATAACCCTGTGCGTACACGCCACTGCCATTGAGAGTTCTGATGAGTTCGTCTACCACGAGGTTCCAGAGAAGAGGGGACAGGACCTCACCCTGGGGACAGCCTTGAGTCGTTCTTACCGCTATCTCCTCGTTATGAAGTGATAGTATTACGTTCCTTTTTCTCAAGAGGGCTTCAATCCATCCCCTTATTACCTCGTGAAAACCATGAGCTATGACTGCGTTAATGACAGCCTGAGTCTCAGTGTTATCGAAGGCGCCTTGAATGTCAAGGAAGGCCCCAAGTGCAACCTCCTTGCACTCTATCGGCTTTTCAACCCTACTTACCAGCTGATGCAGAGCAGACTCGTATGATCTTCCTGGTAAATAGGCATGTTGGTGTTCGTGGAGAGGGTTGGCCTTGAGAGCGGTATCCCCCACATACCTTGACACCAGCTTCTCCAGAGTCTTCAGGAGAAAGGAAGACAATGAGATTGGGCGGAACGCCTTCGGATCCGTGTACCTAGCCTTACCAGGTTTTGGAATGAAGACTATCCGAGAGCTGCTCCAGGCTTCTGGAATGTGTCCGAGGGCCAAGCTTGCCCTGAACAATGCCGCCAGAATTGGAAGAAGGATCTCTATTCCCTTCTGAAGACAAACGGGCCTCACCTGGTCAGGTCCCGGTGACTTGAAGGGACTGAGGGAATTGACTGCCCAGCGAATCCTGCTGTGAGTTGCAATGCGGCCCTCCACCCTCCATCAAGTGAAGTTGGCCGTGCACCCATAGTCACCTCATCGGTCGACTGAGTGATTATACTCCCCGGGAAATGTGTGCTTGCCATGATCTCAAGCAACGCCCTGGGATTATGGACCAGATCAGAGGGATTATGGGATCAGAGGGGCCATCAGGCCCCTCGAGGGAGCCAAGACAAGATGACTTATCCTTCGATAGGATCTTGTATATCCTTGATGTCTCGCAGACACCTTCAAGATCGCTGCAGAAGCTTCTCCAAGAGAGCCTCTTGGCTCTCCTGACTGCAAGGTTGTACTGAGTTAGCAATCTATGATAGGCGTCCCAGCATTTACTTAGCTTAGCCCCTCTGAATAGAGCCCTTACCCTTTTCCTTAGGCTGCCAAGTTCTGAGTTCCTCAAGAGTCCACCACCCAGACTTACCCTGACGTCCCGCTGACAGTGGACAGCAGTCCTCAAATGAGGACACGATGTCCCCACCCAGGCAATCAGCGGCCAAGTCTAGCTGATTTGTGTCTCTGACGCAGGAGTACAGAGGGCCACTATCCTGCAGAACAGTCTTAAATTTCGCCCAGTCCGTCCTTTTGGGATTTCTGAACGTGTTCTTTTCAGGTGAAAAGTTGCCTATAAGGAATTTTATATATCTGTGGTCAGAGAGGGATGGCTCTTGAGACACATGCCAGTCAGCAATCTCAGTCCTCATCCCCTCTGTGTGTGAAGGTATGTGCTAATATGCATATTTACCAAAATATCCGCCATCTTGTTTTTCCTCTTAATAATTTTAATTTCAGTAACGGATTGATCTAGGAGCTTCTTATTCAGCATTTACCTTTATAATACTAATGAATATTTCCACACAAAAAAAAATTCCTATGCATATTTTTAAAATGGCGGCAATTTTAAATTTTAAACTCAAATCTCTTAAAACCGGTAAATTATATAAGAATTTAACAAAGTACTAAAAAGTTAACAATTTAATTGTCTAACCAACGATCCAGTTTGTGAGATCTGATGACAAATAATGGAGTTATTGTGATTTTCTATTCAAATAACCTCAATTTGCATTAATTTTCATTCAAAATCAAAGTTTTTCTGCTGAAAAACCATAATAACTCCGTTATTTGTAGTCTGGTCCTTACATACTTCGTGTCATTGTTTACACAATTAAATTTGACAACTTTTTGTGTCTAGTAAAATGTTGCTATAATGTACCGGTTTTAAGACATTTTAATTTAAATGTTTTAAATGGCCACCACTTTGAAAATATGTATCGGAATAAAATAATTTTTATTGTGGAAACGGACATTAGCATTATAAAAGCTCATGCCAAATATGAAGTTCCTACATCAAAACGTCACCGAAATAAAAATTATTAAGTGGAAAAAACATAATGGCAGATATCTTTATTAATATGAATTTTAGAATATACCTTCACATGAACTTTTTTATTATTTTGACCCAATTAGCCATATTATGAAGTTTGGTGACGGACTTTAGAGACACCCTGTATTTGTCTCAGGGGTGGGTTCTTTGCCGTGGGCTGATTCTGAATGTGTGTGAATGTTGTATCACTACGCGCTGTGTTCGGCCGCAGAACTTTCGTGCAGAGTAAATGCCGTGTAAGTGCGTGTTAAGTGTTAGGGTTGCAGCTCCAGCAGACAGCCGGGGCAGGCAAGTACCCTCGTTGGTACTGTTGGCTAGACCTATTGTGAAAGTAACGTTGAAAGCAGGAGAAATACTGCTTCAAATATGCTTAAAAATTGTCATATTTGTATTATCATTTTACAATAATGGAGTTTCCCTTAAAGAAAAGAAATCTTTATATAGCTTGGTTATAATGTTAACACAAGCACTGTGTTTTTGTCAAATGGAAAGTCTGAATTAATGTAACTCAATAAATATAACAGGAATGGCATTGACTTTGTACACTAATGTGACAACCCATGCAATTGGACAATTGAAACAGGCTCACGTAGCAGACGGGCTAGTGAGTTCTACACCATCGTTGGATTAGAGATTCAAACAAATATTGCTGACAACTCAAGATAAAAGAGTGTCAGCATTTGATGAGCATCCAATAATCCAAACAGAGAGAGGTGCTACTCTTTAGTCTCACAAACATGAACTCAAACATGACTAACTTAATGAAAGTCAAATTATCTAATCTGCTACTTGGTTCATCTTCTCACACAAGTGTACACAGTCAAAAATAATAAAAATTGCCTGCACTGTAAAAGTCGAAAAGTCTTAGACAGTCTTAAAGTAACAAATTTTATACCTTGTCAACATAAAATCATTGGCTTTTTCGAATAAGTAAGTCTTAACCAACTGGTATTCTCAGTGTAATGTAAGTACCGTACACGAGTCTCTCGTTAAGGTTAATGTATTTGGGACAACAGATATAATTGAATCTGAGCTCATAAACTTAGTCATAACCCCACTGCATACCTCGTATGTAGATGAATCCAATTGTCTCATAAAGTTATATTTTGAAAAACACATCGTTTTTAACAATATCAATTTTCATAACTTTTCCAAAAACTGGTTGAAATGTGTCCGTTAAGATCGAATAATTTCAGTTTTGTTGCCTGATATTTTAACTCACTTGCGGTTAGACTAGTTGGTGCAGTTGTTTTCTTACTAGTATAAACTCTATTAAAAGGTTTACTTTTAATGAAAATATAATTTAAAACCAATTGATTTTTTAAGCGAATGCTTTACAAACATTGACTTTGCTACAAGAGGATCGGACAACAACTTTACAAGCATTGTGTTTGGCCTCGAACCTCATGGTCCAGACTTCTATAACGGGGCCATATTTAAGCAACATGTTTGGATAATGCAACATGAAGTGAAATTTTGGCTTTAGAAAAACTTAGGAAACATCTCGCCCAGCAACCCAAAACTTCATCTCTGAAGACCCCTCTTTACTAACTATGGGATTAAGTAGTCTATCTAAAATCCTTCTCAGATACCAATAACGTTCCCGTGGTTCACATTTATTTGGCACTAAACGTCCTAGATTAACACCAAAATACCTTATAAAAGACAGCATTTCTGCAGTTGACGTTCTTATATTTACCTTACATCCATCAATAATAATGCAATCGGGTGGTTTTAAGCTAGAATCTGGACTGTAAATATTTTATTTTCTAATAAGATGGCTGGTACAAGTTTTTGATTAAAATGTAAAAAATTAAAGACATATCTACAGGTTCCTTCTAAGAAATCATGGAGCTAGTCAGCTGCCACTTGCTCGAACATGTCAAAATCTCCTACGACATCAATATAAACACACCTTTCCTTAATCCTTGTTTGTGATTGATTACACATACTCAGTTACCATGACACATTATCAGTTGCATGATTGTCTTTATTTCTCATCCTCAAATGGCATTGTGTTCATTTGGCCTTTGTTAGCAGTACACATTTTGACGTACCTATTCGCCACAAAACTTTCGATAAAACATCGGAGAGAATTCAGATCAAGATCCTGTGCAGCTAGAAACATGAAATTTGAATTTCCATTAAAAATATGTGTCTGAATTAACTCTCCAAATACCTTCTGAAAGATAATATTATTACCAAACGCTATTCTATCTGATGTGTGAAGTAAGCCTTGCATCAATATGTTACTAAACTGAGAAACACAATGAATCACTAAGATTGTGTATGCCTGAATGACTACCAGGGGGATTGCCAATTTCAAAATCATAAAAAAACATTGTTAATGGAAGATACAAAATTCTATTCTCATTTTCTAATTTGTTCACAATGTTATGCCACATTGTTCTTTGCATTGTTTTCTATGCCACTTGACTGATACTTTAGTTTAAACGTGACCTGAATAAACTGTCACGTTCCATTCAGGTTACTGTAGGTTCCGTACACGTTAAACTGTACGGTTTAAACTGTAGGTTAAACTGTAGGTTCCTAGATCCCATTGTCTGTTAGGCTATGAATTAACAGTCCTGTCTAAGGAGAATGTCGGCCTTAGTCAGTAACATGGCTACAAGATCACGCCACAATCATCCTACATTCATCTCTCATTCTTACTTGGCTTTAATCTACCTATTGAGTTAGGTCGCCATTTCAGTAAAGGTATTATACTTTTTAAGTAATTTTTCTAATATCAATTATAATGCAGTCATTTTTAATATTATTTTCTCCTAGTATACTGCAAAATATGTTTAAAGTAGTATCCTTTGAAGAGGATAAAACATTTGTCGTTTCTTTTGAAAATATTTGTACAACATTACGAGGTCTATTGGGCTTGCTATAAATAAAGGGCAAAAATCTAGCTACAGATGTTTATCACTAGTACATGTAGGCCTACTGTTTGATACAGTTGGAAAAACACTAGAAAGATTAATCAGATCTGAAGACAGAGAAGTATTTTGTGATAAGGAAGCAACAGGATTTTCATTAAAAGTATAACCAGTTTGGATATTGTTATCGGGATTTTATGTATTCCTACTCTTGGTGGCATATTGGGGTGTTGGCAAAGGCAATAAATAGTCGAAAATTTCTAGTTTCACCACATTGATAGTCATTATTATATAATATATTTTATGAAAACCAAAATAGGCAGAGAAAATCTGCTACTTATAAAATGTGAAAATGGCCCCAGAAATTGAAAAACCATTCAAATTGAAATTTTGAAACCTGTCAATACACTCCTAACAGTCTGGTAACCTTATCAAACTTGGGACTTATTTCGTAAAAGGCCAATTGATTACACAGTTATAGGTGCTCACATTCTTCTTCATAGCAGACGTTCGTAGCTCGTGTAATTTTGAAGGCGGCATCAATCTCATTGACTGGTGATGACAAATCATAAACCGTACTGTCAACTACAACTTTAAATTTTTGACTACTTCAAGGGTACTAAGGTAAAAATTCAAGGGTAAAATTACAAAAGGTTGTAATGTTAGGCCATACCGTTCATATTTCCTTTTTTTCTTCCTAAGCTGACAAAATCTCTGTTTCACTTGGAACAAGGACTACAAGGTTCTCTTGGATTTTTAATTTTGACGGTTTATAGTTTTTTTCCATCAATAGGAAAAAGCTGGCCAAGTTACTTTGGGAGGATCTCGAGTGAAAAAATTTATATTAGATTATGAACCATGCCTATTCAGTAAAATAGCTCAGCCAACTTTTAGCTCATACCACCGAAACTAGAATATTGTATGTTAATACTGTATTTTTCTCTAAGGGATAAGATTAGATACAAACTTTGTGCAGAATGGTAAAAGATGGTTCAAATTTTAGGCCTTGGTTCCAAAGACTAAGGTAAAATATTATTATGCTAAAAAATTTGCAATCTCAAAATAAGGTAAAATTACCTATAAGAATTGTAATAAAAGAAATAATATAACTCGACTATAACATAATGTGGAGTGTAGAATGAGCACGGCAATAATATATTAAAGCTCATGTTCTGACTCGAGGTCGCTTCGCCTCTGAGGCCCACCTCCAAATGGTCTTCATAGGTAGCACTCAGTCTAACTTACCTCGTAACAAAGAGCCCAAATACTTAGCAATGAGAAAGAAATATAAATTCATATAACTTACATAGTTCGATTCAGAGGCCAACATAAATCGAGACCCAATAGTACCTCACTAGCCAGGTATGAAAATTACTTTGAAAGGACTTGCTGAAACTCTTGGTCTTCAGACGATCCCTCTAGCAAATTTCAATATGGAGTGCCAGGTCCAGGGAATGTGTCTGATGACTCGTTATGAAACTGATTAATCAGTATACAGTATGCCACCGATATCATTATCAAATACTATTATAATCATATACGGTATACACAATTTCTTATAATCCTGCACTCTTAGGCTAGCAATACATACGAGCTTTTTAGTGGCATTCTATCCAATGCCAGCCAAAAGAAATGTTTGTTCGCTCTTAGATCTCAGCTCAAACGCTTCATAGTCTAGGAGCTAGGCCATGTCCCGTGTGCACTTTTATGTGCCCTCAGTTTTGTTGCGGGACTTTTTTAGACATCTATGGGAGTCGAAAAAAACACTGGTCACGTGGTCCAAATCATGGTCGTTTGGCCGCCATATTGGAAAATGGCCGCCAAAACGCTATATTATTTGCTAACACGTATCTCCGTACCAGGTGGTCCGATTTTAATTTTGTAAAGCTCATTTTACTCCTTATTTGATGGAAAACAATTTTTGTATTTACACTTTTTTGCTAAACCTATTATTTATTGAGATAAATTGACATTTACAATAATTTACAACGTTGTTTGATTACTAGTTGGCTTAATGCGTCCCTTTGTACCAAATTTTAAAACTATCGATAGACCTAATATTTGCTCCACTACTGTCGCTAGTGACATTAACTGTCAGCTGTTTGCGTGTTTAAATCATTGTTTACGGTTGCTTCTTTGTTTGTTTTATGTTCATATTTTATGTTGTTTTAGTTGGTAAAATGTGGTTGGTTTTAGTGCGAGGTTATTTCTCACGTTTATTAACTGCGATGTGAATAAACTTTAAGTAGGTATTTACTTATACTTTTATCTTTGTTAAAGTAAATAGTCCGATGTGATTAGAACGTAAGTAATTATTTTTTAAGTGTTTACCTTTTCTTATAAGTATTTACTTTAATCACACAATGTTAATTTAATATAAAATTTTACTCGCCTACAAATAACTATTTACTTTACCTGAAAATTAGTATTTACTTTACTTAATAAGAGTTTACTTATAAGTAAAGTTTATTCACATCTCAGAAAGAGTAGAGAAACTTCAAGTGAAATAAGATGAGTGACACCGTGAATCTGGTCAACCATAGGAAGAGACGTAGAGACTTTGATGAAGACACTGACTTGTGCATTTTCTGTAAAAAAGTGAAACGTCCTTTAAAATTAAGTTCAAGCGAAAAAGGTATAAAAAACATTAAAAGTGCGACTGAAGTCATTAAGGACGATGTGCTAAAAGGCATTAAAGATGAAAATAGCATTAAGTATCATATAGCCTGCTAAGGACCTTACATATTGAAAGGAAAACGATTTAAAGAAAGACAAGAAAAATATGTTGAAGACTCTAGATCGGAAGAGGATAATACTGTCCAACGACAGAGACGTCAAAGCACACATGAACATAATGGAAAGTTTAAAAAATGTATAGTGTGTGATAAATTGAAAGTACAAGGAGACTCAAAACTGTACCGTATTTGTGAGCAGAGCAGAGCAGAGCAACTACTAAAAGCGTCAAAGTTTTACCTTGATGCAGTTTTTCGACGAACAGCTTTGTTGGAAGATGTAAATAGTGTGCTTGCTGCAGGTGTCCACTGTCATAAAAAGTGTATAAAAAAATACATTGTAAACTATCAGAGAGATATTGAAAAAGATATAGTTGAAGAAACTGCTGGTTCTGAAAGTCTGAAAGAAACATTTACTATGTTTGCGGCTGAACTTCAATTTGAAAACAAAGGATACTCGATCGGACACCTACGCAATGAGTTTAACGAGAAATATTTGCCCAGTGAAATCCAAATTTCAAACAAAAAGATGAAAAGTTTACTTATAGAGCACTTTGGTGATACTATCCATTTCACTTACTCAAAGGATCGATGTGTATCACAAATGGTATTTTCAAATCAAATAACTGTGACACAACTTGCAGAAGAAATTCGTAGCTTTGATTGTGTTAAGGAATGTGCTGAAACATTGCGAAGTGACATTAAAAAGTTTGATTTTGACTTAGATAATACTGACTGCAACGCAAAAGATCTATTTCAATCTTTTTCAGAAGCAAAAAACACATTACCAGAATCCTGGTTGAAGTTTTGCTCAGTAATGTTTCCCTGCTACCAGACTTCTCCCGCAATACGGTTAAAATGTCTATCAGTTTTCCAGATACTATTTTACCTATTGCACAATGGTTCACAGAGTACCCCTCTGCATGTTGGATTGGCTCAAACTATTCACGAAATGACTTGTTCTAAATTGTTACTTCAGATTACGAACCGGCTTGGAATGACTGTTAGTTATGATGCGTTAGAGAGACATAAAGTGGTACTCGCTACAAGAATTTTAAGTAGCTCTGAGAGCACAGGTGTACCCCTTCCCAAAGAAATTAAGAAAAACGTACCAATACGAGCAGCAATGGATAATTTTGATCACCTAGAGCAAACCCCTTCTGGTATTGGAAGCAGTCATGACACAGTTTTAGTAATATCTCAAAATGAAAGTAACAATCTTGAAGAACCTCCCGAAGTAAACCAAAACATACGACTTGACAACAAAGGAATGCGATCTTTTCACAGTCTCCTGCCATGTCAAGAGCTTAAATATTTTAAGAAACCAATGCAAAGAGGAGAAATCAGTGAGACGTTTACGGTAGCTCCTAAACCTAACCTTAACCTGCCTGCTTCATCGGCTAAAGAAAAGGATATGATCTGGAATTTGTGCAGATATTTCGCAAGCCAAGAAAGTGATCCTAATGAATGTAAGATACCTACCTGGAGTGCATTCAACAGTATGATGTCAAATGAAAACATCCCACAGACTAAAACTGCCTTTACTCCTATACTGCCACACCCTGCGACCGAATTTAGTTCAATATATACTTGCATGAAAAACTTTCAAGACTGTCTGACAACAGTAAATCAAAAGTCAGGATCCCTTTGGGCTGACGAGGGAGTGTACAGAATAGCCAAAGAAATACAACTGCTGCGACCAGAAGAGTTTTCTAACATATTTCTTGGCTAAGGAGCTTTTCATCTTGCTAAAGACGTTATGGCATGTTTTGGGAAATATTTAGCAGAAAGTGGAGTACAAAATATTTTCATTGAAACTGAAAATTTGGACCAAACATTGTCGAGAATGTGCTTGCTGGGAAACATTATTCTCGTGCTATAAGAGGATTTTCCATGCTAGCTGAAGCTTTGCAACGTTTATTACTTGAAGCGTTCATGGAAAGTAAAAATTTTCCAGAAACCACAGTCGAAGAACTTAAGGCTTTAACAGAGTGCATAAAGATTAAAGATGTGACCAGTGCAATCACTCAAGTAGAGACTCTCAAACAGCAAATTCCAAATATTGTGGAAGAAATAGAAATATTTGCTATGGAATAAGGTATAGAAAATGACACGTTTCGGTATTGCTACCAATTCCTGACTAATCTTTTTCCTATATTACGAGACCTTACACGCGCACAGAGAGAAGGGAATTGGGATCTAAATATTAGTGCCTTAATGCGGTCAATACCACTCTTCTTTGAATTTGACAAAACAAACTATTCTCGGTGGGCAAGTGTTTTTTTAGAGGACTGTTTACGTCTTCCACTGGATTTCCCTGATATTTATGCAGAGTTCAAAGCTGGGCACTTTGTTGTGAAAAATACTCAGCGAAAATTCAGTTGTGTGGCTATGGATCAAGCACTGGAACAAAATTACAACAAACCAGCTAAAGGCCAAGGAGGAATCATCGGAGTAACAAGAAGAAAAGAAGCTGTATTGCTACATGATCTGATCAAACACGAGAAAGTCCAAATAGTAAAAGTTTTGCGTGATTTATGTGGCCTTGTCTACGAAGATGAATACACTCTGCACCACGAATTTTCAAACAACACTACATTTACTGATGAGCTATGCGTAAGAAGAATTGTGACTTTCATGAAGAAGCAAGGAGATCCATTCATGCAGACAAGCTCTAGCTGTGGAACAGAACTACAAAATGTTATTACTAAACAAAAGATAGATCGTGAAATGAGTACTGATCTTTTAAACTGCATGCAAATAGGAGAAACAGCCCACACTCAGTTTCGGAGATAAAGATTTGAAGATAAGTCACTCAGTCTAATGCAACCCATTAAGAGACTGAAAAAGAAGAGTAGTAAAAAACATAATCCGTTAGAAGTGGACATACAGAATGAAACCGCCAATGGTCTGCGTTTAATTGACATTTCACGATGTCGAGGATATGACATAAATCATCTTTTGTCCTATGAATTGACTTCTACATCTTTGTTTTTGACCAGAAATGGATTTCTGACAAAACCAGATAAATCGCAGCTGGTTCATGAACTCGAAAAAAAGTTACAAACACCACCGAATTCCGAAACCCCTCAATCACCTGGCAAAGCAACAGTTATAGACTTTATGGCATTTGCAAGGAAGGTACCAACTAAATCTTTAAAACTGAAGACATATGAAGAATTGGTACGAAACATTTGGGTAGCTATATCCCAAGCATCTCACAAGAGTGAACGCATCGATATTGTTTTCGACGTTTATAATGAAAAAAGTGTTAAAGGGTATGAGAGGTCCAAGCGATCAAGGAAACAACCTGTAGAATATGGAGCCCCAAATGACAACACGCCACTTCCTGTGGATACTGATGCTTTCTGGGCCTCGTCTAAAAACAAAGAATTGTTGCAAGCTTACTTTTTTGAATGGATATCCCGGAAAAAGGACTCATTTACTGCGTCTTCTATCATTTACCTCGGTGGTGTTGTAAAAGATGGTCAGCCGAGATGTTTTGCTATTAAAAACGGGATAGTTGTAGAAGAACCTACTTTGGAACCCGACCATGAAGAAGCAGATGACAGGATCTTAAGCCATATTTCTCACATAACATCGTCTTCAAAAGTAAGCAAAGTAGTTATTTGTTCTACTGATACCATTGTTTTTGTTAGCTCACTCTATCATTACCTACAGACGTGGAAAAGCTTAGGACTCAGAGAGCTGTGGATTGCTTTTGGAGTAGGCAAAACATCGCGGTACATTCCACTTCACTCCTTTGAAGACAGAGTACCAATTACTGTTTTAACAGCTTTACCAGCCATTCACTCTTTAACCGGCTGCGACACCACAAGCAAGGTTAGTACTAAGTTAGCAGCTTTTAAAAAAGCTGAATCCTGTGCAGAAGACCTCTTGTTAGAGTTTGGCAAAGGGCCATTAAATGAGGACATGGAAAAAAAGCAGAAGAATTTTTGGTTCGAGTACTTTCTTCAAGCTCAGAAACAATGGATGAATTGCGTTTTTATCAGTTCCATCACAAGAAATTACGAAACTTTCAAGATTTAGCACCAACCTCAAGGTCTATCCGTCTCCATATAAAAAGAAGTTACTTGCAATGTTACAAATGGATCCATGCTTTGGAGCCATCTGCGAAACTTAATCCCTTGGACTATGGTTATGTAGAGGATGGTGAATCTCTAATTCCACAAGTGACAGATAATCAAACGTTCCCTGAAAATTTCCCTAACCCATGTAATTGCCAGACGTGTTTCAGAAAAACTGTATGTCCATGTAGAAGATTGAAAGTAAAATGCTGTGAATTCTGTAAATGTAAGAGTAGTGTTTCGAACCAATGCAAGAATCCCCATGCATAAGTTTGCAATACTTGTTCTCGACAAGATTTGAAACCTAAAGTTTTGGAAGACTATGTCTCTATGTAACTTTTATCAATAGGTAAATATTAACGTCTATGTAATTTTTATCAGTAGGTATATAGTAAATATATATTTTTAAACGTACCTTTAAGACTTTTAATTATTTTGAATCGATAGTAAGCTTTTGGTACGAACAGACACATTAAGCCAACCAGTAATCAAACAACGTTGCTGGAATTATTGCAAATGTTAATTTATCTCAATAAATAATAGGTTTAGCAAAAAAGTGTAAATACAAAAATTGTTTTCCATCAAATAAGGAGTAAAATGAGCTTTACAAAATTAAAATCGGACCACCTGGTACGGAGATACGTGTTAGCAAATAATATAGCGTTTTGGCGGCCATTTTCCAATATGGCGGCCAATCGACCATGATTTGGACCACGTGACCAGTGTTTTTTCGACTCCCATAGATGTCTAAAAAAGTCCCGCAACAAAACTGAGGGCACATAAAAGTGCACACGGGACATGGCCTAGCTCCTAGACTATCACTATTTTACCTTGACATTGAGATCGTTCAGAGTTCACTTACTGTGGTTTTTTAGCAACACTCACTCACCTTCAGGTAGAGCTCATTAGCTTTGGTCACTTGCTGCAACTCTACAATAGCGTTGGTTTCGAATTACCAGTAATCACTCAATGATTTATAGATAAGGACAGCTGGTATAGAATAATCAATAAGTATTCTTAAATGAAGTCATATGATCCTACTAAAAAATATTGTATTTACAACCCTGATAGCAGTCTGAGTCAACTTAAATCCAGCATAGTTCAAGCTGAGTCGTCCATGTGAATTCGATTCGAGTCTGCTCTGGCCATGTAAGACAATGTACGCCCAACTTAACAGATAGTAAATTAATGAATTAGATTAGCTGTGTTTGACCAACCGTACTAATGGTTGGATTTATAATTTTAAAAAGCTATGGAGTTGTGGGCAGCAAAGAGCTTATGATTTATTCCACTTCATCCAAAGAAATGTTGTTTCTTACAGAATAAGCTTTACGTCACTAATTTCTAGCTTTCTTCATTGAATCGTTAACGACAGTAACATATCTGTCATGCATGTGATTGATATGACGACTGTAGGCCGTGACGTTCATTGACCTTATATTAATGGCCATGCTAAAGGTTTCTATGCCTCTAAAGCCTTTTACAATACTGCTAAACCCTTGAACAATTCTTCGATTTACGCGTTTGAACAATTCAAACGCCTTTCTACATGTTGTCCCATCGTTCTGTTCGATTTTTACCGAAGTTTAAAATCTTTTTTTTAGCTACACGTCGTACATTTCACATCATAAAAATTAGCATAGCCTATTGGTTTCAGTTCAATTACCACTATTGCTTCTTCACACTTTGAACATGTGAACCCTTTTAAAAATGTTTTCAGCTGGTTCACATTGACTAAAATATATGAAGGCGCATTCTCATCGACAATATTCTTTTTAATTTTATTCACTCTTCCCATTTTAGAATTTCATTCTAAAAAAACATCATATCAATAGACTTGAAAAATCAACAATAGCAGAACAAACCTTGACTGACAAAACAGATGTGTTTGACAAATCTGATTAAACTTTTGTAGCCATTTTATTGGCTGTGTTTTGTATACAGAACATATATATCGTGGTAGATGAATGTATTATATACTACTATAAAACATGTCATGAACCAATTTATTTCTTTATATTAGATAGTAATATGAAATGAAATGCAAACGAAATTTATATATGCAAAAACAGCAAATTTGCAATTTTCGATCACTTTTAGTGTTGTATAAAACTTTTGTTGAGACTTATAAGGTGAAAAATTAATTCCTGTTGCATTTTTTTATGTAATTAGACTTATGGAACAAAAATATTAATAAAAAAATAAAAATTTGACTATTTTTTTACTTGGCTAGTAGTAAATCCCCTTTACCTCTATTGATGTTCAGCTCCACCATTGTGAGAACTTTCTGTATTTTGGGTGTAATCAAACCCGTATTATCATAAACTAGTGGCTTGTAGGGGCAAAGGCCCCTAATTCATTATAATCCTAAAATAAAAACGAAAAAGTAAAATAAAAACTTATTTAATGATAAAAATCCACAGAAAGAAAAAAGAATTCTGCCTGAAAACTTTATATTAAAACCTCTTTGAAAACGACATTTCTAGTATTAAAACCATTGACGTCTTTTCCCTGTTCCTTTATTATTTTACATTCCAACGGCAAAACCATTTCTTTGTCGTTTTTATTGCAACTTTGACATCTTCAGGTGCTTTAATGCGGCTAAAGGCCACATAAAGTTGTCCATGGGTGAAAACTGGGGACGGCAAAAAATACCTAATATATCAAACGTTTATCCCTGAGCTTTATTAATGGTTACCGCAAATGAAAATCGTATTGGAAATTGAAATCTCGTCAAAAAAGTCTGGTTTGCCAAACTTTTGTACAATTGCCATTGCATCTTGGTATCTTTGAATCATATTCCGTGGACTCCCTTCAAAGGAAGATGGCAGTACAACAGTTTTACCTGCTGTAAGGTTATTGAAGTCAGCTCTATTCAATACAAAATCCTGCAATCCCTAGTAATGTTCAACACTCAGCTCTCCCTAATGGTTTTTTACGTAGTTTAATCGCTCACCCTCGACCCTCGTATACATGTCTACAATAAACTATTGAATGAGATTTTTTGAAGCATTAATATGAGAAAATTCATTTCGAATTGCTAATCTATAACATACAAACTGCAACATCAGTCTTTATCTTTTCTTTGTCTTCATTGTCCATTGTGAGTAATTTTTGGATCCCCTCCGGGCTCCCCATAAGGAAACAAAATAGGATATATCATAGGGTCACAATGAGGACTCATAACTGACAATAGCTTAGGTCCAATTTGGCGATGGTGAACTTCAACATGACGGTTTTGTGGTGGCTCCCCCTGGGTAGAGTTAAATACTCCGGTGATTTCATCAGCGCTAGGCTTATTAAACCGTCTCATATCCATAGAAATGGTCTCGACAAAACGGATTTCCAATCCTTGAGTTTGGCCTTGTTCTTGAATCACATCTGCTGCTTTTTTGTACGATTGGGCGTAAGAATTATCAGATAGAATGTTTGTTAATTTATCCAACGTCTCTTGTTTTAAGTGTCTGTTTGCACTTTGTTGTAACCGTATATCAGTCGCAGCTGAGGAGTCGATAAAATACAACTGGCCATACAATGGTAACTCGCCATTTTGTGGGAATAAATCTGATGTATAACGATGAATTTGTCCTTGAACTTTAAAGCAATAAAGTCCATTTCCCGGAACTTCTTTTTAAGTGGCTGAAAGTGACGCAAAAGCCATCGCACTATTATATTACCTCACGTTTACTTTGAAATTCGAATTGTGTAGCATTAGGCATTTCAATTCGTCATTTATTTCGGGTTGTGGCATTGTAATAAGTCCATTGTAACAACTTGCATTAAAATGCCCATTTGTGGCTTCCTCTGCAAAATGTAATGCGCCACAGTGCATGCAGGTGTTGGTGAGGAAGCCAATGTTATTAGCAACAACATCCAACTCATTTTCCAATTGTCTCCTGAATGCCGGCAATAGTTCTAAATCATTGCAAAATTTTGCTTTATTTTGCCGTCTATAATTCCGAAAGTCCGCTAAATTTCTGAACACTTGCCCACGTCTTATAGGTCTCTACCACCCTCACTTCCAAGCCTGGCACCTTCACTCATTAAAAAACTAAAATTACAATCACATATACACACCCACTAAAGAAACATAATTCATGGCACATTTAAGTAAATTTTTTCAAATAAAAAAGATATTAACATTTATTTCAAACTAATCTCAAATTGTACAATGTAAATATATTTTTGAACTTGCTTTTAATAAACAGAAGTTATAAGGCTACAGTTTGGTATTAATTTTATGCTCAATTCATCTCCCATAGAAACGATCCAAACAAACCCTTTTGTTTATTCTTTACGTGAACTCTCGATGGATAAAAATATTAGATTTGTTTTATTTTGTTTCTTCTTAATATATATTTGATGAAATAGAAGTCGTCAACTAATATTATTAACACTCCTATTGGATTTTAAATTAATTGCTTCTCGTGGTGTGAATTATTTTATTATCTTCACTCAATGTTATCATCTGTGTCTCGTTTTAAAATCAAACTTAACACATGTTTCAATGTACACAAAGCAGACGTTTTTCGAATCCCCATGCTATTCTTATGGAGGACATTTTACATGATTTCTCATTTCCTGTTAACACTATGGACACGCCAATAGTTTTCCCTCGTGTATGGGATTGAGACCTTTAATTTGAGACCCCTCCCATCTGTCTGCGATTTGTACAACGCTCACAATTTTGCTCAAGAAATTCGGCTTACAGAATTATATATATAGATTATTTCCTTTGAATAAAATACAGCTGTTTAGTGCTGCACTCTCGTAGCAAATTCACTAACGGCCTACAGTTTTCCCCTTTGGGAGCGGGTCAACGCTGATTTTGCATCTTTTTACTTGTGTTTACTGTATGTGTGCCACTACGGCCATAAAATATACAAAACAACTACATTTTTACCCCAAAATGCTTATAAAACAATGGCATGCCATGCTAAAACTGGTTTAAAATATTGCGCCAAATTTGAATTACCGGTACCAAAAATAGTAACGCTAGGTCATAATGGGTTTTAAATCGCCCCATTATAACCTAAGCTCAACTTCATAGCGTCGCCCCTTTAGATCTCTTTCAACTTCAAAAGTCTTACCAGAACCAGAAAAAGTTCAAACCAGACACAATATATTACGTCTTTTTTCTGGACACCCTGAGGAACCAACATAAAAGTTTTGTGAACTTCTGCACTGCCTCTGGTTCACCGTGTTGCCAAATATTGTTCACACATCTGCCTTTGGCTTAACAGAGTAAGTGTGAAGAGCATTGACATCGAACTTAAAAATGCCTTGAGCACTGTAAGTTACACCTTTAGCCGACACCCATTCTTATTGTACTAGGGGCAAAGTCGCACAACTAAAGCAACACTTAATTCTATTCCAGAAGAAACTTCCTTACAGTGGAGCCAAATGTCACAACTTACCAAAGGAGCTCAAGACCATCAATGATTTTATAGACAAGATGGAAGCAATCACAAGATGGCTACTAGATCATACTTTCTATAACATTGAAAGTACGTTATATGGAGGGATTTTACATGAAAACGTTTCTCATTTGCTCTTTTTTGTCCAGTAAATGTATGTGTAATTTTAATACAATTTCTAAACTTGATATTTATGGAATAAATATATTCGATTCTTATTCTGATTCTGCTGATCAAGCCTTTGCCTTGGCTCCTACTACTAAGAAATTGACCCACGAATTTGACACCCAAGGACGCTCTTCTGAAAGATTACGCTAACATCTTGGCAACATCTGTTCTCATCTGTCCATTTAATAGCAAGATCAAGGCGGCAAAAGTCACCTTAATTCCGGGTATCCTCACAAGTATTAAAAATCGAAATTTTTATTTTATACATCACAGAAAGCATGGTAAATGGCGGCGACCCGTACTTGGTTGCCAGTGTAGGCTTTCGTCCAGTCATGTGATTGTGAATCTTCACCAATAGGATGAAGCAGCTAAAAAGTGGTTGATTGAGCTGGAAAAGGCTTTATAAGCAAATTGATCTATGTAAGCTGTTCCTCTCTTGAATTATAATTGTCCTCTAGGTTTTAGGTATTATGTTGACATTATAAGATTGTTTTCTTTTTGATAGGGTGCAAATAAAAAAAAATTCAGTGTAGCTTATTTATTTTGAACAATTCGTTCCAATTGCAAATAAATGGGATAGCGAATTATGATTCTCCTCATTTTTTGTTGTAATCACCATGGCGACTACCGTAGTAATCCACGTCCTCTATCATAGTCACCACGGCCGCTACCGTGGTATCCACGTCCGATATCGTAGTATCCACAACCACAGTCATAGTCACCAAGGCCGCTACCGTAGTATCCACGACCGCTATCACAGTAACCACGGCCGCTACCGTAGTATCCACTCCGCTTTCGTAGTCACCTCGGCCGCCACCGTAATATACAGGTCTGCTATCATAGTCATCATTGCCGCTATTATAGTCACCGCGGCCGCTACCGTAGTATCTACATCCGCTGTCATAGTCACTACGGCCGCTACCGTTGAATCCATGGCCATATCCACAGTCACCACGTCCGCTATCATAGACACTACGGCCGCTACCGTAGTATCCACAGCCATATCCACAGTAACGACGGCCGTTTCCTTAGTATCCACTCCGCTACCGTAGTCACCACGGCCGCAACAGTGGTGTTCACGTCTACTATTATAGTCACCACGGTCGCTACCGTAGAATCCACTGAGGTTATTAAAGTCACCACGGCCGCTACCGTAGTGTCCACGTCTACTATCATGGTCACCAATGCAGCCAACGTAGTATCCACTGACGCTATCATAGTGACCTCGTAGTGACCGCTACTTAGTATCCACTTCCGCTATCATAGTTATCACGGCCGATTCCTTGGTATTTACGCCCGCTATCGTAGTCACTACGGCCACTGTCGTGGTATCCACGGCCATATCCACAGTCATCACGGCCGCTATCGTAGTATCCGCGGCCACATCCATAGTCACAACAGCCGCTACCGTAGTATCCAAAGCCATATCCATAGTTACCAGTTAGTTGTTTTGATTTGATTTGATACCACGGCCGCTACCGTAGTATTTACGTCCGCTGTCGTAGTCACCACGGCCGCTTCCATAGTATTTACGTCCGCTGTCGTAGTCATCACGGCCGCTTAATTAGTATCACTGTCCGCTATCGGAATCACTACGGCCGCTACCGTAATATCCACGGCCGTATTCACAGTCACCTCGAACTCTACCATATTTTCCACGTCCGCTATCATAGACACTACGGCCGTTACCGTAGTACTGTATCCACAGTCACGACGGCCTTTACCATAGTATATACGTCCGCTATTATTATTGTCACCCAGGCCTCTTCCTTTGTATCCACGTCCGCTATCGTAGTCACCACGGCCGCAACAGTAGTGTTCACGTCTGCTCTTATAGTCACCATGGCCGCTACCTTAGTATCCACGTCTTCTATCATAGTACCACGGCCCCTACCGTAGTATCCACGTCTGCTAACATGGTCACCATGGCAGCCACCGCAGTATCCACTGCCGCTGTCAAAGTGACCACGACTGCTACCTTAGTATCAACTTCCGCTATCAAAGTCACCATGGCCGATTCCTTACTATCCACTGCCGCTATCGTAGTCACTACGGCCATAGTATACACGTTCGCTTTTATAGTCACCAAGGCCGCTACCGTAGTATCCACGTCCACTATCGTAGTGGAATGAAAAATGTATATCGTAAACTTTCATGAATAAACAGGTTGTCTATTGTCTATTGTCTATGGCCAATACCGTAGTATTCACGTCCGCTATTCTCGTGACTATGGCCATATCCATAGTCACGATGACCGCTACCGTAGTATCCACGTCCGCTATCATAGTCACCACGGCCGTTTCCTTAGTATCCATGTCCGCTATCGAAGTATCCGTGGCCATATCCACAGTCACCACTCCCGCTACCATAGTTTCCACGTCCGCTGTTATAGTCACTACGACTGCTATCGTAGTATCCCCGGCCATATCCATCGTCACGACGGCCGCTACCGTAGTATCCATGGCCATATCCATAGTTACCAGTTAGTAGATTTCATTTGATACCACGGCCGCTACAGTAATATCCGCGTCCGCTATCATAGTTTTTACGTCCGCTATCATAGTCACTACGACTGCTATCGTAGTATCCATGGTGATATCCATAGTTTCCAACTAGTTGATTTGATTTGATACCACGGCCTCTACAGTAGTATCCACGTCCGCTATCGTAGTATCCACGGCCATATCCGTAGTCACCACTAACTCTACCATAGTTTCCACGTTCGCTATCATAGTCACTACGGCCGCTCCCGTAGTATCTACGGCCATATCCATAGTTACCAACTAGTTGATTTGATTTGATACCACGGCCGCTACAGTAGTATCCACGTCCGCTATAATAGTCACCACGGTCGCATCCTTAGTATCCACGTCGTTATCGTAGTCAACACGGTCGCTTCCTTAGTATCCATGTCCGCTATCGTAGTATCCACGGCCATATCCATAGTCACCACTCCCGCTAAAATAGTTTCCACGTCCGCTGTTATAGTCACGACGGCCGCTACCGTAGTATCCACGGCCATATCCATAGTTACCAGTTAGTAGATTTGATTTGATACCACGGCCGCTACAGTAATATACACGTCCGCTATCATAGTCACTACGACTGCTATCGTAGTATCCGCGGCCATATCCATAGTCACAACGGCCGCTACCGTAGTATCCATGGTTATATCCATAGTTACCAACTAGTTGATTTGATTTGATACCACGGCCGCTACAGTAGTATCCACGTCCGCTATCGTAGTATCCACGGTCATATCCATAGTCACCACTAACTCTACCATGGTTTTCACGTTCGCTATCATAGTCACTACGGCCGCTACCGTAGTATCCACGGCCATATCCATAGTTACCACCTAGTTGATTTTATTTGATACCACGGCCGCTACAGTAGTATCCACGTCCGCTACAATAGTCACCACGGTCGCATCCTTAGTATCCATGTCGTTATCGTAGTCACCACGGTCGCTACCGTAGTATCCACAGCCATATCCATAGTCACGATGGCCGCTACCGTAGTATCCACGTCCGCTTATCATAGTCACCACGGCCGTTTCCTTAGTATCCATGTCCGCTATCGTAGTATCCACGGCCATATCCATAGTCACCACTAACTCTACCATAATTTCCACGTTCGCTTTTATAGTCACTACGGCCGCTACCGTAGTATACACGGCCATATCCACAGTACACCACGCCAGCTACCACAGTTTCCACGTCCGCTATCATAGTCACTACGGCCGCTACCGTAGAATCCACAGCCATATCCATAGTCACGATGGCCGCTACCGTAGTATCTACGTCCGCTATCATAGTCACCACGTCCGCCACAGTAGTATTCACGTCTGCTACCGTAGTCACCATGGCCGCTACCGTAGTATCCACGGAAATATCCATAGTTACCAGTTAGTACATTTGATTTGATACCACGGCTTCTACAGTAATATCCACGTCCGCTATCATAGTTTTCACGTCCGCTATCATAGTTTTCACGTCCGCTATTATAGTCACTACGACTGCTATCGTAGTATCCGCAGCCATATCCATAGTCACAACGGCCGCTACCGTAGTATCCATGGTGTTATCCATAGTTACCAACTAGTTGATTTGATTTGATACCACGGCCGCTACAGTAGTATCCACGTCCGCTATAATAGTCACCACGGTCGCATCCTTAGTATCCACGTCCGCTATCGTAGCATCCTCGGTCATATACATAGTCACCACTAACTCAACCATAGTTTCCACGTTCGCTATCATAGTCACTACGGCCGCTCCCGTAGTATCCACGGCCATATCCATAGTTACCAACTAGTTGATTTGATTTGATACCACGGCCGCTACAGTAGTATCCACGTCCGCTATAATAGTCACCACGGTCGCATCCTTAGTATCCACGTCGTTATCGTAGTCACCACGGTCGCTACCGTAGTATCCACAGCCATATCCATAGTCACGATGGCCGCTACCGTAGTATCCACGTCCGCCTATCATAGTACACCGCAGCCGTTTCCTTAGTATCTATGTCCGCTATCGTAGTATCCACGGCCATATCCATAGTCACCACTAACTCTACCATAGTTCCCACGTTCGCTTTCATAGTCACTACGGCCGCTACCGTAGTATCCACAGAAATATCCATAGTCACGATGGCCGCTACCGTAGTATCCACGTCCGCTTATCATAGTCACCACGGCCGTTTCCTTAGTATCCATGTCCGCTATCGTAGTATCCACGGCCATATCCATAGTCACCACTCCCGCTACCATAGTTTCCACGTCCGCTATCATAGTCACTACGGCCGCTACCGTAGTATCCGCAGCCATATCCATAGTCACGATGGCCATTACCGTAGTATCCACGTCCGCTTATCATAGTCACCACGGCCGTTTCCTTAGTATCCATGTCCGCTATCGTAGTATCCACGGCCATATCCATAGTCACCACTAACTCTACCATAGTTTCCACGTTCGCTATCATAGTCACTACGGTCGCTACCGTAGTATACACGGCCATATCCACAGTCACCACGCCAGTTACCACAGTTTCCACGTCCGCTATCATAGTCACTACGGCCGCTACCGTAGTATCCACAGCCATATCCATAGTCACGATGGCCGCTACCGTAGTATCCACGTCCGTTATCATAGTCACCACGGCCGCTTCCTTAGTATCCTCGTCCGCTATCATAGTCACCACGTCCGCCACAGTAGTATTCACGTCTGCTACCGTAGTCACCATGGCCGCTACCGTAGTATCCACGGCCATATCCATACTCACCACTAACTCTACCATAGTTTCCACGTTCGCTGACATAGGCACTACGGTCGCTACCGTAGTATCCACGGCCATATCCATAGTCACTACTAACTCTACCATAGTTTCCACGTTCGCTATCATAGTCAATACGGTCGCTACCGTAGTATACACGGCCATATCCACAGTCATCACGCCAGCTACCACAGTTTCCACGTCCGCTATCATAGTCACTACGGCCGCTACCGTAGTATCCACGTCCGCTATCATAGTCACCACGGCCGCTTCCTTAGTATCCTCGTCCGATATCATAGTTACCACGTCCGCCACAGTAGTATTCACGTCTGCTACCGTAGTCACCATGGCCGCTACCGTAGTATCCACGGCCATATCCATAGTCACCACTAACTCTACCATAGTTTCCACGTTCGCTATCATAGTCACTACGGTCGCTACCGTAGTATCCACGGCCATATCCATAGTCACCACTAACTCTACCATAGTTTCCACGTTCGCTATCATAGTCACTACGGTCGCTACCGTAGTATCCACGGCCATATCCATAGTCACCACTAACTCTACCATAGTTTCCACGTTCGCTATCATAGTCACAACGGCCGCTACCGTAGTATCCACGGCCATATTCATAGTCACCACTAACTCTACCATAGTTTCCACGTTCGCTATCATAGTCACTACGGTCGCTACCGTAGTATACACGGCCATATACACAGTCACCACGCCAGCTACCACAGTTTCCACGTCCGCTATCATAGTCACTACGGCCGCTACCGTAGTATCCACAGCCATATCCATAGTCACGATGGCCGCTACCGTAGTATCCACGTCCGCTATCATAGTCACCACGGCCGCTTCCTTAGTATCCTCGTCCGCTATCATAGTCACCACGTCCGCCACAGTAGTATTCACGTCTGCTACCGTAGTCACCATGGCCGCTACCGTAGTATCCACGTCCGCTGTAGAGATGTGCGATATCGGTGACTTCAAATCCAGTGACTTCTATCGGTGACAGGAAAATCGGCGACAGAGCCGCGAGTGGTGGGGAGAACCAGATACCGCGGCAGTCGCGCCACTGAATAAATGGATTTTCGATATTTTTATTTCAGTGAAAAGTTACCAAAGCATCTGAGCAACAAATTACTGTCAATGATTGTTGGAAATAAAGAGATACACTACGTTAGCGATTTTCGAGTAAATATGATTCCGCATTCCATTATGATGTTGCGCCTAACCAGCGTTGTGAATAACGTAACGCTAACGGCTCCAGTGTATCCATCAGATCGCGCCTTCTGATTGGCTGCTTTGTCGCCAATATTTCCTCTCAGTGACGGTGACTGCATAGCATAGCACCGGCACCGTGGCACTGAATCCAAAAGTGTTCTACAGTTTTCGATCGGGGACAGCTACCTGGGCCTGGCGCTGTTGCTGGCAGATCAGTGACAGAGCAGCGGGCCTGGGAGCTGCGTGATAGGTCTGTCACGACTCCCGACACCGCGATACAAACCCGATATCTTGACACTGAGTTTATAGAATTTATATAATAGCCATTAATAACCTGCCCAATTTTACTTAAGATTTTGTTACGGTAACTTGAAATATATACAATAAGATAGAGCTAGCTGTTCATGAAAAACTTATTTTTTCAACAACAAGTCCATTTAATTATTGAAGAAAACAAAATTAAACTTAATCACATATTAGGCCTATAGTTTACAATAAGCTTCAAATAGTACAGAACCTCAAATACGAATATAATATTTAATTTGTAGGCCTATAAAGTACAAAAAATGCTACTTTGATTAAACCTAGCAATTAAACCGAAAATCAAATTCTTGGGCAAAATAATTTTCGTTACAAGATAAACTTTAATAATAGCAAACATTAATTTGTACTAAACTCTACTCCAGTATTTAGGTGTAATCTTAGTCTCATTTTACATTTGGCAGAAGCTTATTTACATCAAAGTAAGTTTAAATACAGTAACAAAAAATTATTTTTTGCTATATTATACCTGTGTTTAAAACTCAGTGTAAATGAATAAAATAAAAAGATAATAATTGAAGAAGTGGACTGTATTTATTTCTTGTAATAAACAATAACCAAAAACAAAATTATAAAAAAACATATGGTTGAATTAAAATAAAGTAAAAAAAAAAAAACAGATGCTGTTTTCAGACATTCCGGCCCCCTTGAAATATTAAAACTTAAAATATATTTCAAAATTCACTTCATAATTCTTCATCATTATTTGTTGGCAGGGGGCACAGCTTGGAAATTGACAACTTCTTGAGTCCATTATTTGTTTGTATTGTGACAACTCGCACCAATTTATCCAATCCTGGGTGGAGTTCTGTAACACGTCCGAGCTTCCATTGGCATGGTGATAGGTTTTTGTCCTCTATCAGCATTAAGTTGCCAATTTTGATATTGGGGCTTGTCTTGTTCCACTTTGACATTTTTTGAAGTTGATGGAGGTAATCCTTTGACCATCTGTTCCAAAAGTGTTGAGACAGCTGTTGTGCATATTGCCAGCGAGATAGTCTGGTTAATTGAAGTTCTGTCAAGCTGGGTTCACAGGGACTTGTGAGTGAACTTCCTATGAGAAAATGAGCTGGTGTCAAAGCAGTCAGATCGCTTGGCCCGCCAGACAAAGGTGTTATAGGTCTTGAATTTACACATGCTTCAATTTGAACAAGGACTGTGTACAGTTCGTTAAATGTTAATCTGGTGTTTTGAAGTACTCGTTTCATATATTTGACTGAACGAACTCCTGATTCTCATAATCCTCCGAAATGGAGAGAATGAGGGGGGATAAAGCTCCAACTGATTACTTGTTCAGCTGCAAATGACTGGACAGAATCCTTGTGATTCTGTGACAGCCAGAGACTTCTTAGATTCTGTAGATCCTTGTCAGCTCCAACAAACGTTTTGGAATGCCGCAATGAATGCCTCTGAAGTTAAGTCCTCCACCAATTCAAGATGAATTGCCTTAGTGGAGAGGCAAATGAAAAGTGCAACATAAGCCTTTGTGCTTTTAGCCCTCTTGTTGTTACTAGAATGAATTTATATAGGACCAAAATAGTCTACTCCACAGTATGAAAATGGCCTTGAAGGATGCACTCTGTGGCATGGTAACTGACCCATAAGTTGTTTGGTGATTTTAGGTTTGGCCTTGAAACATTGCAAACACCTATGTACGACACTTCTGACTAAACTTCTACCATTTAGTGGCCAGTAATGTTCTCTAAGAGAACTCAACAGAAGTTGAGGTCCGGCATGTAATAATTGTATGTGCAGGTCTTCTGTAATCAACCTAGTCAGTGGATGTTTATGGTCAAGAACGATTGGATGTTTCATGTCATCACTTAACTCTGAATTTTGGAGTCTACCACCAACTCGAATCAAGCCTAAATCATCAATGAAAGGATTGAGTTGCAAAAGTTTGCTTGGTTTATTGATTGGATTGTTTTGGGATAAGGCTTTTAATTCGTGAGGAAATGATTGAGCTTGGGCTAATTTCAAGATGGCAGTTTTTGAATCATTTAATTCGGAACAAGTAAATGGTCCTTTAAGACGATTTCCACGGTTCTGAGTTCTTGCATTTCTACAAAATCGTTTCATATCATATCCATAAAAAATATCATATCCATGTATTTGAAAAGAAACTGCTGTAACAGTACTTACTTTGCGTAACTCTGGAAGTGAGTTGATGTTCATGATTTCATCAGTCTGAAAGTTTGAACCTTCCCTCCAGAACTGGTGTTGCTGTGATAACCATTGAGGTCCATTCCACCACAAAGTAGAAGACAAAAGAAGGAAAGATCTTTCTTTGCTAAATTTGGAGCACTCAAAGACAATAGGTTGGATAGTTTCTTCGACGTCCTTACTACAAAATCTACCTAAAGGAGAATTAATTTTACGAATTTGGAACAATCGGGTAGCATTGTAGACATGTCCAAACCTCAGACGACAAATTAACGAAGTTTGTCTTCTAAAGATGTTCTTAAACCAAGGCAGGACGGGGGGCTCAGGTTGTATTGACTTATACCACAATCCTTTAAACGAATTGTGAAAAAGGTTTTGGGCCTTTAGAAAAATATTACTTTTCATAATTTCACCAAAGCAGTTTTTCATGGATTACTAATGTGTTTGTTTAATTATTTGTAAAGAAATAAAGGTTCACTATGATTATTGTAAAAAATGTGTAGTTTTTACAGATGAATTTAGTTTGTTGAAAGTTGAGGGTCCTTTTGTTTTTATCACTATTTTGGTTTACCAAAAACAACTGTTTCTAAATGAGAACTTGGAAAAGGAAAATTTCAAATTCATAGACAATTTAGCTGTAGGAGTCTGATAACAAATTGTTGTTATTAATTTTTTATGTGAGGTTTGTAACAAATAATTTCTTTGAGTATAGATTTTTCTTTGTTTTTCTAAGTTTACTGTATAAATTACTTAAAACTTGAATTCTACTATTAAAGTCCAGGGACATAAGCCTAAACATGATATAGTTAAGCAATTATAATGTTATTGCTATATTTACTAACCATGAGTGTACTTACAGATTTCAGAGTTGCCGAAGCACTCAGTCTTTTCATTCTTGAATCCTTTCTTTCCTGTGTAAGAAAGTTTCATCATGACTTTATCAGTCATGAGCCTCCTCATTATGTTCACAGTTAGGTTTTTGGGGTCCCTCCCTCCAACGGTGATCATGAGTTTTATCTGAAAATAACACAAATTTTGGTTGCAACAAAAATTGACTGTAGAACAACAATATAAGGATTAGGACATGTGAAATCACCAATTCGCTGCACTCCTGTATATACAAAAAATTTCCCATAGAATTTTGGTATTTTTTATTTCGCCATGAAAACCACAGGGGAGAGTAGGACATGCGGTATTTAGGTTAGCTTCCTGAGTGAGAACTAGGAAAAGGAAAATTTCAAATTCATTGACAATTTAGCTGTACGAGTCTGATAACAAATTATTGTTATTATTTTTTTATGTGAGGTTTGTAACAAATAATTTCTTTGAGTGTAGATTATTCTTTGTCTTGTTATAACTTGCAGATTTCAAAGTTGCCGAAGCACTCAGTCTTTTCATACTTGAATCCTTTCTTTCCTGTGTAAGAAAGTTTCATCTTGACTTAATCAGTCATGAGATTCCTCATTATGTTCACAGTTAGGTTTTTGGGGTCCCTCCTTCCAACGGTGATCATGAGTTTTATCTGAAAACAACACAAATTTTGGTTGCAACAAAAATTGACTGTAGAACAACAATATAAGGATTAGGACATAAGAAATCACCAATTCGCTGCACTTCTGTATATACAGCAAATTTCCCATAGACTTTTGGTATTTTTTATTTCGCTATGAAAACCACAGGGGAGAGTAGGACATGCGGTATTTAGGTTAGCTTCCTGAGTGAGAACTAGGAAAAGGAAAATTTCAAATCCATTGACAATTTAGCTGTACGAGTCTGATAACAAATTGTTGTTATTATTTTTTTATGTGAGGTTTGTAACAAATAATTTCTTTGAGTATAGATTATTCTTTGTTTTTCTAAGTTTACTATATAATTTACTTTAAACATGAATTCCACTATTAAAGTCCAGGGACACAAGCCTAAACATGATATAGCGAAGCAATTATAATGTTATTGCTATATTTACTAATCATGAGTGTACTTGCAGATTTCAGAGTTGCCGAAGTACTCAGTCTTTTCATCCTTTAATCCTTTCTTTCCTGTGTAAGAAAGTTTCATCATGACTTTATCAGTCATGAGCCTCCTCATTATGTTCACAGTTAGGTTTTTGGGGTCCCTCCCTCCAACGGTGATCATGAGTTTTATCTGAAAATAACACAAATTTTGGTTGCAACAAAAATTGACTGTAGAACAACAATATAAGGATTAGGACATATGAAACCACCAATTCGCTGCACTCCTGTATATACAGCAAATTTCCCATAGAATTTTGGTATTTTTTATTTCGCCATGAAAACCACAGGGGAGAGTAAGATATGCGGTACTAAATTTAATCAAGTTCTGCTATCTTTTTACTATCTCTGTAAACGATACGGAGTGAGTACGTAGGTTTGCCGGCATGTGGATTTTGTAAACAAATACAAGTTAAAGCCATCCTAGTAAATGTACATACCAAATCTTACAAGCTTATGCCAGTAATCAAGAAAGATAGAGTTGTAAATTTCTTTAAATACAACATAGGAAACATATTTTTGGATTTTCTTTCTGGTAAATAGAGTATTTTCCATAGATGAAATTGATAAAAAATAACTTAAATTATTATTTTTTTAATTAGTAATAAATTGAATGAACTAGTACTGGCTGGCATCAATACTAAACATATGGATATACACAGTGACCAAGAGCAAGATAGACTTTAGGTTTAGTAAGTGAAACAAGACACCGTCAAAAACTGATTGAATTTTTCATAATTTAGCTACGTCTTTGTTGTTGTCTAAGTTAAGCTTAATAAGCTGAATGATTGATTACCAGTTTTTTTTTTTTTTGGAAGTGAGGGATTAGTTTTCAAATCTTCATTGAATTTCATGAACTCTTCACAGCTTTTAAGTGGAAGTTTCTGAAGCAAAGATTCAAATTCTAGATTGTCCACAGTGGCGTAATCGGCACAGTTTGTATCGGTGAAGAGTTAACAGGTTCGCAAATGGCGTTCATCGCCGCTCCATTGAGGACATTTTTGACGCAATAACAGTCAAAGTCGCCTCAATTCTAACTAGTCCCTGAAGAATGTGTTCAACTGAAAAAAATGATTTAAAATATTTAATAATTTTAAATATATTTTTAAAAAAAAGAGAAAATTTGGTGACACAATTTAAACTCAACATGTAATTTTTTTAGTTTGAACTAAACAATTCACTACGTAATGCATTTTGCTTAGTATTCCGTCTGTGAGGTTTTCGTTTATATTCATTATCTCTGTTTATTGTTAAGATATCAAATTAAGCCATGTATGTTTATTTAAGGTGAACAGTTATGTTTTAACTGAGAATTTCAAAGTTATATCACTTCTAATTTCAAAGTGGCAAATTGTAAAAAAACTAAACAGGGAGTTTTTAATATAAAAAAAATTTGAAAACTTTACAACATTTCAATTTATGTAACAAGAAAGTTTTGAATTAATCAGTTTCAAAAACAGGACTGGATACAAGAACAAGACATTATTACTTTTCATTTGGTTTATTTTAAACTTTGGAGTGACCTCTGGTGAAGTTTAGGTTCATAAATTTGGAATATTCTGTATATAAAAGCACCCAGTGCCCATATAATTAAACACTTTCTATGAAATAGGATTATAGTATACTTCGCCTGGTATTCTGTGCAAAACTTATCTTAAAATGTGGTAGCAGTATAATGGTGGTATTTAAGTCTCCACGAATATTAACATATTAAGTAAGTTTAATGTTTTAGCGAATTTCCCTATAAGGAATACGCTAGTCACAGTAAGACCTATGCCCGAGACAATGACACTTTTTATAAGTTTTATTTTTATTTTCAAGCTATGGTATGGTATCACAGGTTTTATGCAAGTTTGGCATCTGGGCAAGAAAGTTTATAAAGCCTTTTGAACAAATCAGGAGGAAAACCAAAACTCTCACTTACAACAAACAAGTTGTATTTAATAAACATTTTTGTATTAAGGTAAATAAAAAATACCCCCCGTCGCAGCAGACCTGCGTACTCAGCGAATTTCCAAATTAGTAATATTAATTTTGACCAGCTAAACTTGTAAACAAAATTTCATCACGTGTTCATAAATAGAGAAATAAATGTCTATTCTCCTTAAGATAAATATAGGGAAAGATTATGCAGGTATGCTGCCATGGGGGACACTAAAGAAGGTTTTTAGCATAGAAAAAATTTATTTCGACCATATAAAGCCATATAGTAAGTTTCATATATATCTGTCCATAAATAAAAAAGTTTGCCTATTCTCCATATGATTAACATGGGAAAAGAGTATGCAGGTTTGCTGCCATGATAAGTACAAATACCCCCCGTCGCAGCAGACCTGCGTACTCAGCGAATTTCCAAATTAGTAATATTAATTTTGACCAGCTAAATTTGTAAACAAAATTTCATCACGTGCTCATAAATAGGGAAATAAATGTCTATTCTCCTTGAGATATAGGGAAAGAGTATGCAGGTATGCTGCCATGGGGGACACTAAAAGTAGGTTTTTAGCATAGAAAAAATTTATTTCGACCATATAAAGCCATATAGTAAGTTTCATCAATATCTGTCCATAAATAAAAGAGTTTGCCTATTCTCCATATGATTAACATGGCAAAAGAGTATGCAGGTTTGCTGCCATGATAAGTACAAAAGCCAAGAATTTTTACCTTAAATGGATGAATCTCAACCAAATGAAGCTAAATACTAAGTTTCATCCAAAAATATTGGTTAATAAGTGAAATATTAACACATCCTTATTCTCCATAAGATTAACATTGGAGCCCTAAAAGACAATGTACTGTCTTTAGACTTTGTAATATCTCGGTAACCAATGGAGATAGAGCAAAGCTTCAAAATACTAAATTGTGTGTTTTTTTTAGCTAAATCCAATGGTCAAAATAAAAATTTAAAATTTTTAAAATTTACATATGAAAAATGCAAAAAACCCATTTTTGGGGTACAAAACCCCCCAAAACTACCCCTTCCGGTAGGTCGATATGTCTGGTTTTCGAACTCATCCGAATAAACGTAGGATTACACATCTCTACCAAATTTGGTGTCGATCGGACCATTTTTACGAGAGTTATCGTGTCTAGGGACACATACATATATATATATATACATATATATATATATATATATACATATATATATATATAAAAATTTTAATGACTATTATTTTCGGTCTCTGGACACCTCAAAACGAAAAAGTATCATGGTCCCGGGCTTAGGTCTTTCCATGAGACCTACGGTAATAGCTTATTCCCTATGGGAAATTCGCTAATATTCCCTATGGGAAATTCGCTAAAACCAAGATTTTTTATCTTAAATGGATGAATCTCAACCAAATGAAGCTAAATACCAAGTTTCATCCAAAAATATTAGTTAATAAGTGAAATATTAACACATCCTTATTCTCCATAAGATTAACATTGGAGCCCCAAAAGACAATGTACTGTCTTTAGACTTTGTAATATTTCGGTAACCAATGGAGATAGAGCAAAGCTTCAAAATACTAAATTGTGTGTTTTTTTGAGCTTAATCCAATGGTCAAAATAAAAATTTAAAATTTTTAAAATTTACATATGAAAAATGCAAAAAACCCATTTTTGGGTTACAAAACCCCCCAAAACTACCCCTTCCGGTAGGTCGATATGTCTGGTTTACGAACTCATCCGAATAAATGTAGGATTACACATCTCTACCAAATTTGGTGTCGATCGGACTATTTTTATGAGAGTTATCGTGTCTAGGGACACATATATATATATATATATATATATATATATATATATATATATATATATATATAAATTTTAATGACTATTATTTTTGGTCTCTGGGCACCTCAAAACGAAAAAGTAACATGGTCCCGGGCTTAGGTCTTACCATCAGACCTACGGTAATAGCTTATTCCCTATGGGAAATTCGCTAAAAGGTGTTTGTTTAATCAGTCACATTTGGTTTAAACAATACTGTAGGCTAAAGAAATAAATGATCCTACAGCTAATGTAAAGCATAAAATAAATCGTAGATTAACAATATAAACATATGGTAAATATAAATAAACACAAGATAGTCCTTATAGCAACAGTAACCAACCAAAATATATTTCTCTTAAGTGGTATTATTTAAACCAATTCACTTTATTTTGTGGAAACTGACACATACCTTACACAAAATTGTACCGTACAGTTTTCCTGGTCATGTGCTCAAATGTAGATATAAATTGCTGAAATCTTTGTTTAAAGAAGGGAGCAAAGATTGATCTAAAAAAGACTAAATATCATTACAACTAGAGAAAATTGTACCGTACAGTTTTCCTGGTTATGTGCAGTTTTCCTGGTTATGAAAATTGTACCGTGCTGCTCCGCAGCATTGACATAAGATACAGATAGTGATAATTTAATAATACTAACAATTAAATTAATAATTCTTAGTATTTGGTGTGCCTACTAAGAACCACAGTATATGAAACTGAGTTTGAGAACACAAAAAATAACACAACAATTAAATATATATATAAAATAACAATAAAAACCATTTCATTTAGTCAATCTACAGTTACATTATTGAAATTAAGCAGATATTTTTGTAGGCGTGTTAATAAACAAAAATAATTAGCACTTTTATGTGAACATTGGTTTAGTATGCATCAATCACTTATCTTTAATTCAATTCCAAATTCTGGAAATTATCAACTTTATGTTTTTAGGTTGAGTAATATAATTAATAAATGAATACAGATTCTAACGATCAATATCTCATAAGAAAGCCAAGATTTCAAGGATTATTTGAAGACCAAAACATTTGAAATATCTTAAGTAAAAATGTAGTTATGTATCATAGATTGCAGATAAGAAAAAAAATCAAAATAAATAGATAAGTTTCATAAAAATAAATTATGTTATTTGGAATTCTGTAGCGACCTTCAATAGTGTCCGATTTTTATATTCAAAGGCTCATATGAAAGCTTGTATTCCAGAGATGGTTCTTGGACCAAAACATATAGCTTAACATAATTATAACTGTATACATTTATCTTTAATTCAATTCCAAATTCTGGAAATTATCGAATTTATGTTTTTAGGTTGAGTAATATAATAAATAAATGAATACAGATTCTAACGACCAGTATCTCAAAAGGAAGCCAAGATTTCAAGGATTATTTGAAGACCAAAACATATAAAAAATCTTAGATAGAAAGAAAGTTATGTAGGCTATCATTGATTGAAGATAAGTCCTAAAAATTAAAATAAATTATGTTATTTGGAATGCTGTAGCGAGCATGAATTTCGTCATATTTTTATATTCGAAGGCTCATATGAAAGCTGGTATTCCAGAGATGGTTCTTAGACTAAAACATATAGTATAACATAACTATGAATGGAAAATTTATCTTTAATTCAATTGAAAAATCCGGGAAAAATCACATTTCTGTTTTTAGGTCGAGTAATATAGTAGATAACTGAATACAAATGTTTGATGGCAAATCTATTACATTCTTACCTTTAATTTAAGACCAAAATTATCAAAATCGGTTGGTTTGAATAGCCAAACGAACCCGGTAAAGACAATTAAAATTTAACTCCCATAAGAAATACACAGGGAAGAAATTTAATTTGTGTGTAAATCGAGTAATATGATAGGAAAGTAAATTCCTATGCTTGATGGCAAATCTGTGAAAGCACACCTTTAATATTTAAGACTAAAATCATTAAAATCGGTCGGGTAGAAGAGCCAAACATTTCCGGAAAAGAAAAACCCAATTTTTTTTAAATATATGAATTAGAGTTTGATTGACAATATACATCACAGTGAGTCAGGTAACAACGTCACACATCAGTCTGATCGACTAAATAAAGATCGCATATATTTCTCATTACTTCTGGGTGATCATCTAGATTCTAGATTATTAAATCATAATCAGCCAATCCTAGAATTAAATTATTAAAGTTCTAAAAATAAGCTAATATGCACTTTACGGTAACAAATATAGACTACAAAAAGGAATAGAAAATAATCTTGATACTCAACAACACAAAATTTAAGTATAATAATGAATAATAATACTATTTACTGTAATAAAATTAACTAATACAAGAGGTTCAGTCTTAAAATATTATTAACTTTTTAAGTGTTAAGTTTCATAGTTTACGAGTAAAATAGCACAACAAAGTGAATAACATTTTTATAAGCTCTCAAATAATTTCCAAAAAAAACATCACCTGTGGAAAAATAAAGTAAAGTAAAGAGCATTACAAATAGAGTTTGGTCCCAATGTCCATCACAGTGAGTCAGGTAACAACGTCGCACACCAGTCTGATTGATTAAACATAATATCTCAAATATTTATAATTACTTCTTTGTGATGATCTTGATTCTAGATTTTAAAAATCATAATCAGCCAATCCTAGAATTCAATAAAGTTCTAAGAGGCTAATGTGTACAGTAACCAATATAGCCTAAAAAAAGAAAGAAAAAGCACAATCTTGATACTTAACACAAAATTAAAATATGTATAAAATTTATAAATTGAAAGAGTGTTTATATAATAAAAAAATAATATTTTATACTATAGTAAAATAACCTAATATAAGAGGTGTGCAGACTTAATATATTATTTACTTTTTGAATGTTCAGTCTCTTAATTTACATGTGCAATAGCACAACAAAGTGAATAAGGTAATACTTTTATAATCTGTCAAATAATTTCCAAACAAACATCACTTAAGAATTATCCTAAGACCTCCTCTCTGTTGTAAGGATTAGTCTTCTACTTTAATATTGGTATTATTATTCTGCCATGTTTCCTAGAAATTGTTAATAGAAAATATTACTAAAAAACTTTTTTTCAGTACTCTTCTGCGTGAATTCCTGCATCTAGGCCATATTTGCTATGATAAAGGAAGGAAAAGTCTCTCCACTCTTGTTCCAACTGTTGGAGATTGACATGGTGTTTAAGTTGGGGAAATATGGTAACAGCTGGAATGAGTTTTCTAACTTCACATGTTGGGGACTGGGCTATGAATGGGTCAACAATTGATATCAAGGAATATAGATGATCAGAGAAATCAAACCTTTGTTTAAGCTGTGTAATTGCCTCTATGCAGAAATTTCGAGAGGTTTCGAGAAACATCTGTAGGTCTTCAGGTCGGACGTTTGAGTCTTCCTTCAGCTTTACAAAGCTCTCCTGAGCTGCTATACTCATGTATACCTTGTCTAACGGCACAAAAAAGAAGTTTCTTGGTGGTATAGATCAAATGCACTACTTGTTCTTATAATATGCATATGCATGTAGCACCCACATAGGGATTTAATTAGAGTTTCGATTTCGGACTTGACTCTATGAAGCAAAGGTACTTTGCTCTGAAACATCAAATTAGCAGATGTGAAATGATCTAACACATCGGACAAGAACTCTAGGTAAATTTCCATGAAGTTGTTACCCATTGTGAACATCATTTATTTCCTCTGTGGTCTTCGAGGGGTCTTCAAAGAAAAGCTCTCTTAAGTATTCTCTGAGGGGAACAAATTGTTCCAGAAGTCGATCAACACATGCCTTTTGAGAGAGCCATCTTGTGGTGGTTGGAGACAATATTTTGGGAATTTCAACTTGAAAAATTCCTGAAACTCTTTGAAATTTACCTGACGGCAAAACCTTCTGCTGAAGTGAGAAGCTAAGTTACGCAGCAAATCTTCCAATGACCTTGGGAGTTTTATGCGCGCTTTTGATGCTGCTAAGTGGAGCATATGGCATGAGCACTTGATTGGTCATTATAATCAATAATATACCAATCATAAGCACTGATTGGTCTATCGACCGGCTCAATTCCAGTTCAGTCTAAAGTTGAAATTATTGGATCCACAACGGAGAACGGGAACGGAGTGGAGTAGTCGCATAAACAAAGTTCCTAATTTGGAGGTTTTGTCGTTATGGCATTTGTCAAATTGACCATTGGCTTTAATTAGAGTAACGAAAAGCCAACTACAATGTACAAAACTAATTAATATGTCTTATCCTTAAAAGTATATTTATTAAGTAAAATTTTAACAGTAAGTAGATTGCTTTATTTCTTGACGTCAACAACTTTTGGTAGGCAGAGCCTTATAGGACCAGTTTCAGCTTTTAATTCATTATGCATGTTGTCTATCGACATAACATTTCATTACATTTCACCTATTCATTACATTTTGGATTTTAGTGAGTAGGCCTACACGAAAAATAGTTAGTCCTTAAAAAGCAGCATAAATCATGAATTACAGACGAATACCAAAGGCTATGTTTATATCATTCCTGTAACTTTCATAAGTGAGAGTTTCTTATTTATTTTTTTATTACGAGTGATTTTAGCTGTTTTTAAAACCATTACAAAGTGGGGTCAAATTTTTTGAATGTGACAGTCCCTGATGCAAAAGTTTAAATTTATTCTTCGAATAGACGCTTAAAAAATAAAAATAGCCTTCAAACTTTAAGAACAGGAAAAAACTGTTTATTCTGATAGATTAAAACAAGAATTGCATGGCCCCAGGCTTGGGCTTTAATGAGCCTAGAATATTACCTAAGTTCACTAAGTCAAACCAATAATAGCATAAAAGTTACCATTCTCTGTTTGACTGTCTGATCCTTCAGTTTTAGTTCAACTTCATCAATGTCTTCAACTTTGACTGGAAGTTTTGTTATGAGTTGTTCGACTGAAGAGGTGGAGTATGGGCTATCAGGAGCCTCCCTGCATGTATTACCATTTTCAATAATGGATAGGATCCGGTCCACTTTGTTTTCCAACCCCTCAGAAGTCTTCTTCAACTCGTCAGCAGTGTTCGCCAGATCGCCAAGGACCTTCCACATCAACTCTTGATTCCCTCTGAGCTGAATAATGTCACTACTACTACTGGTGTGGCCCGTATTGTAGTTCACACTTGTGCTGCTACTTGTACTGCTGCTCCCTGCAAACATTACAGTTAACAAAAATAAAATATCCCTACATAAGTTATTATAAAATATAACTCGCCTACGGCAAAAATTTTTTAATAATAACACTATTATTACATTTTTTAAATTACTTAGCCAGCAGATATATGATGGTGTTTTAGTGAACTTAATGTAAATTCAGTGTTTTCCCATTCATCGTAATGAATGAGTAAGTGGCAGAAATTTTATATAAGAGATTAATCTTAAATAGCTCTTTTATCTAGGCCAAATGGTTCCGAATTTCGCTTTGTAACAATTAATGCAATGTTGACAAAAGAGATATCAGCTCTCCAGCCTGCCGTACAGGGTATTATATTGTGCTGTGAAATAAATATTTTTAAATAGTACCTTTGAGTAAAAACTAACTGAGATTTATATGAAATGATCATCACATACAATTGATTTTTGAAAAAAAAAATTTAAATGTATTTGAAGAGGTAAATTAGTTTCTCGTGTTAGCTCAATTCTAGACGATTGCGCCATAATCAGCCGTTATTATTGTAACCATAAGTTGAATGAATATTGGCGCTCCTCATCACATTTGGTGGAGGACAAAGGCATAAACATTTTCTACAGAACTGCTTAACATTTTTGTTCCATTGCACATGTCATTAAAATTATTGGATTAAGCAAAGCTGCTACGGATATGATGTTTATCACAATGGGATCATATTACTTTCGTGTACAAATTGAATATTAGATGATTAGTACATACCTTAGACAATTAACAAACCATAAATTATTGTGATTACAGTAAGTAATTTTTTTCCTTATGAAGGCCGTTGTAATAGTCCTTTATGGAAACTCAAATTTAGTATCGAAATTGTAAGATCGAGACATTTAATTTTTGACCATTACTTTACCTTGCAATTTATGAAACGCTCACAACTTCTAGTTACAAAACTTCGCTTGAAGAAGTATTAAGAAAGTACAGGAAGTACGTGCATTTTCTGTACACTGCAGATAAAACTTGATTCATTGAACATTGCATTAATATTTAACTAGTAAACGTGTTGCTCAAAATCGAGCAATTCATTTTAATACAATACAAATGTTACTTTTATCTCTAAATCAATGACGTCCGACCAATCCAATATTGTGAATATCTGCAATCACCAAAACTACACGTATTTACAGCTGATTACTAACAGATGTTTAAAATGCTTTATTCAATCCCAATGTTATTTAAATGGGAAATTTCGAGATTTCAATGGTGGATAACGCCTTTATTTCCCGTCAGATTCTCATCAGTTTTTGGCGGAAACAACTACAGACCAAGCCCTATCCAACGACACCAAAAACTTGAAAATCGGTTGAAAATTGTAGAAGGAGTTCTCAAGACAAAAAAAACCCTTAGCGTATTAAATAAGTATAGATATTTTATATGTCATATGGGGGACAGCCTACCAAAAGCCTATTAATTTGATAACAATTGGTCGATTGTAGCATTATTTTTATATAAATTTTTCCACAAAAAAAGGGTTATCAGCTACTTATTTTGTTCATCTAAATGTATAATTATGTACAAAAGATGTACATAATTACAGTTTTTTTGTAAAAACAAATATACATATATACATATATATTACTTTAAAATATCTACCTGGAGAAGAAAGTTGACTCATTTCGATGAGCAGGGGTTGGCATTGCTTAGGATTAGGAATGTCCAAAAGATTTGAGGTGATTGTACGAGGTGTTGGTTTGGGGGAAACTTGATAGGAAGGAGGAGGTGGAGGAAGATTGGCAATGGATTTGGAGGGAGCCTTTTTTCCTCGACTGATAAATTCTTCGTCTTCACTGCTGTCTTCTCCAGGGAGAGTAATCTTCCTCTCTGTCCTCGGCCTCTTCTGGTTTTCAATTTCTGTCTCTGACTCCAAATTTGATGTTAATTCTGCATCACTCAGGTGCTCTTTGGCACTTATGTAGCTCACTGGAAAAAATTTTCAAACCACCTTTTTGCATTTTAAATCACCAGTAACTTTTATTTTGGACAGTGGGAATTTTTTGAGACCAACTCTAAAATATGAAGACACTTCAAAATCGATGAAACATAAATGCTGATATTGGTGCACTGGGGATTACTGTCCTGACTAAATGCTAATTAAAATTACTCTTAATATTTAAGATAAGGAGCATAACTTAATGATGTTCTCATTTAAATTTAAGTCCAACTAAAAATATGATAGAAATATAGGGTTTTAAATATTGAGTTAACATTAAACAGACGCCATTTTGAATATACACATTGTAAAAGTTGGTAATGTTAACTCTTATTTATTTTAATGTGTAGGATAACCCCCTGAATTAGTGGACTGTTTTTTTTTATCATCCTGTGTGATCATTATCATGGAAGTATTGGACATTCTTTTACAGGAAGTAAAGAATTGTTTAATACATTCTGGCCTGTGAAACTAGGTTTTCCATTAAAAGTGTCGTAGGCCTATGGTAATAAAAATAAATAAATAATAACCAACATAATTATATTATTAATACCAAAGCCTTGTTCTCAAAATATTTTTAGCAAATGATGAATGGATCTTACCATAAACTTTGAGGAGTTCAATAGGGCAGGGCACCCAGTCAGTTTGTGGCTCCTCTCTCCCCAACAGTAACTTATTTTTTGAAGTTCAGTCCTCACATTAGGATAGAAACACACATTTTTATCTTCATTCAGCCAGTTCGTTGACACATTTCCAGGGGCGTAATTTTCATCAACAAATTTGACTATGGCGAGCATTTTCCTGCAAATATTTTATATAAAATTAGGCCAGATAATAAATACTTACAAAATAGCTTGTTTTCATAACCTGTTATTTGTGGTTCGTGTCAAAACTATTTAATTAAAGAAAGGAACTAAACCTCATTTGACCCATTAAATACCCAGTAATACACTACTTAAAGAGTTGTGCGAGTATGAGGTGATTACTGAATTTTGAGGGCAAGTCGAGTTGAGTTATGAAAAAAAGCTGTGGGGTTTGAGCTTTTTCGAGTCTAGATTTCTCCAAATTAGATGTAGCCTATCCCAACCAATTACACTTATTGGATTATATTTATTCTTAATGTACAAACCTGTTTAAAATTTTCACTTCATGATTTAGGTAGGAATTATAACTTGAACTAATGTGCTATTTTCCAAAACGAGTAGGTATAGTACAAACTTAGCTGGAAAAATACTTAATACTCGGGTTCTCACATACCAATAAATAGGCCTATTTCCGTTATTAATAATTCGCGAAGTCATATCTGTTACTACACCTTCATATAAAATGTCAACAAAATCGGAGGCGACACAAAACTCAAGCTTTTTGGGGCTGTCATTGCATGTGTTGGCACATAATAGTATGGGAGACTTTTTGTATACCACATCCTTGTTATGTTAAAAACATACTCAGTGGCAACTACTCGGTCCCAGTCACAGAGCCTACCTCTGACTAAAAATACTGTCTTGATTATTTAGGTTAATTTGGTCAACTTTCAGTCAGCCTGGTTGTCATCAATAATTTAACAGTACAATTAAAGCTCTGCCTGTATTTGAGTTAAATTTTTTAATTGTTTTTAATGAAGTCACATTTTAAAAAGGTGGTAACTTAACATCTCATAATACGATAATTATTAAATCAATATTTTTTGTTGCACAGGATTTTACAGTAGGTAGGGCTATTCCTAGGCCTACCTACCTACTAATTTGTTAGCCTTAGGCTAATTTTATTATTTCCAATTTATGTAAAATATCGATTGAGTCTAGAGGCGATGTGATCGATCGATATCAGGCCTAGTGTGTATGGGCTAGCTTTTTTATGTAACTGCGAGTTACCCACGAACTTGAGCCAATCATTTAAAATTAAAATGAAACATTATCTCTTATAACCATAGGCTAATTGTAGGCCTAACCAGACCAGAGAAGCATTCAACATAGCTTAGGCCAAACACACAAAGCAAATCCAGAAGTTACCCCAACAAATAGACAAAATATTAACTAAAAAATAAGCCTCCTTCTGAGTAACCTAATTTTAAACTCAGAGTTTCAAAGTTAACAAAGTTATTAAGTTAATTTTCACGTTTCCGAATCATTAAAAAACTAGGTACTTGGTAGGGTAAGTGTAAATCATGTTAAGCAAGTTATAGAAAACGTAAATAAGTAAGTTAAATTAGTGAGAACAAAATACTTACACAAACAGTAGACAAGTAGGTACCCAGGAATGTAAAACTGAAGTAAGATCCGTCACAAAATGAATAACTAAGAAACTAATAGCTTACAAATAAAGAAACTAAACAAATTAACTAAGAATCACTAGAAAATCAACTTTACACAACACGATAGAAATGAGGCGTCTAGATGCAAAAGTAGACTTTTCCAGTTTGCACATTTGTTACCATAACTTAGGTCTTATTCCATAGAAATGTGAAATATTAACCAAAACTGTTGAATGACTTTAGAAAATTAAAAAAAATAATAATAATAAAATATTTTGGAAATGTCCGTTTTTGCTCCTGACCTTAGGAAATGTCCACTTTTGAACCTCATAAACTGCAAAAATTATTACTTGCCAATGAAGTTGTTAATGTTATTATTTGAATTTGTTACTTAATGACATATGTTTTTGATTACTACTTATTTATTCACATTACTAATAGTAATATTAAGCAACAGTATGCATGGATAATAATAAAAACTAGAGATCGCCTTCTGGTTGAAATTCAACCAAATTTTTTTTAGTGCATCTTAACTGTCAGGAACAAATTTGTTCAAACAATATGTTATAACTGAAACATCTGTTCTTCCTGAATTCCTACCATTTGTTATTACACCAGCTGTCTAAGAATTCAGTCAATTATCTTCTCTCATAAGATTAACATTGAAACTTTGAGAGCCTGCAGGGCGTAGCCCTGAAGGGCAGTGTTAATTAAAACGCGATTCTGCTCATCTACAGCACAAGACCTTTCTAACGGTATTCTCGGATTTTTCCTACGATGCACACAAGCTGAGAAAAAAAGGAGGAAATGAAACATGCTTGCCTATTAATATATAGATTATTGTTGTGAGCCAATATTATTTACTAAAAAATAATACAATAGACAAAAATTAGGTCTAGTCATAAAAACATGTTACTGTTGTTAAAAATTAGTTACAGTCTCTTTATAGCTCATGAATCTAGACCTCATTTTTTAAATACGAACGTCAGGGATCTCGTCTTGTTGTTCACAAATTGGATCCTGGAGGGAAACGTCGTCTTCTCCGTCATGGGTTGGCCAGTCCAAAGCATTTTTGTAAAATTCCAGATTAGGATCTTGGCGCCAATCCTCTCCAAAATGCTTTATGAGTAGTGCATTAACGTCCTTTAACTTTGCTTCCTTCACTGGGACATTCATTTGTAACTTCTTAGGGAGTATGCTAGCCAGAGTTTTGCTCTTCTTGAAGAGAGTTTTGTCGGTTCCACAATCTGATTTGAAAAATTGCTCACATCGAACCACCACCTTCAAACCTTTTCGGGTGATTATTCGACTAATTATAATTCTGCAACATTTTGAATTCTGAAAGTGCCAACCTTGTAATGATTTCAGGTTTTCATTTCTTGCTGACTTCCAGTCACTAACATCTATTTCAGCAAGAGGAATAACAGTTTCGAAACGCTGAAAAATTGCATAGTACTCTTCTGGCGTAATGATTGTCGTTTGTTTTTTAACAGTTTTCTCTACTAAACCGAAAACCCTGTCGGGTGGAATAAAACTATTGCCAGTCACGGGGAAAATTAGTTCGATTTTGGTGACATTGCGTGGAGCTTCACAACCTAACCATAATATAATTTAATATAATATAATTTAATTATACAAGTTAATTAGAAACACTATAAAATCAACTTTACACAACACGTTGTCGGTAGAGCTAGCGTATAGTAGATGCCAAAATTAGAGAGACTGGAGGCAGGTAGTCCTGGCCCGTCCTAATCCTTTGTTGTCAAAACAACCCCTATTGTAGGGCGGCCAGCCGGTTCGGCACCGGAATGCCGCCCGGGTCTCGGGGGATTCTCAGAATTTTGGCCACTGCCTAAGGTGTAACTCCTATTTTGTCTGAGGATTATCCCTTTTTAAAATGGTTATTAAACATCGTAGAACTATGATTCAAATTTTGTTATAATCGTCTAATCAACACGCAACACATAGTCCACGAATTTTTATTGTACGTGCATTGGTTCGATTATTGGATAATTGAGGCAGTGGCCAAAATTCTGAGAATTCCCCGAGACCCGGGCGGCATTCCGGTGCCGAACCGGCCGGCCGCGCTACAATAGGGGGTGTTTTGTCAACAAAGGATTAGGACGGATCGGGACTACCTGCCTCCAGTCTCTCTAATTTTGGCATTTACTATAGGCGCAGGAGTGAGAGAGTTTAAGATGGCGGCTCGTGTACGTGGATGTGGGGTGAGGAATAAAGGAGGAGAGAATTGTGGGTAGAGGGCACTCCCCCAAACTTGGGGTAGAAACTGGTTCGGCAACTTTCACGCCGCCCACGCATCAGCCGCTCCAAATAAACTTTACGCGAAAACGGTCCGGGCAGATTTCTAGCTCTGTTGAAACGTAAACTTCTTCACGCCTAGCGCCTGACAATCGGAGCGCTAGGTTAGCTGTAAGCATGCGTGATATCTGGGATTGTCTGGTAAAATTTGCCTCTTATTAACTAATCTAGAGACGAATTCATCAATTGGCCAAAAATCTATCTTTAAAACTTGGCCTAACAAAGTAGACGATAGTCCTACCTTGAAAGACGAATACTTGTCTGGATACCTCGAGTTAAGTTTTCAACTGTCATATTGTCATTTGCATATTGTCTTAAAAAAAAAATCGGACACATCATCCACTTCTGTTGTTGGATTTAGTCTTGAAACAAAAAGAAACACTGTTCTATCTGCGGTTTTGAGGTTATGTTGAGCTGAAGTTGACTGCTGATTGCCGGTGATAAAGTTTTTTTTTTTTTTTACTTCGAGTAGTGGTGCCAATATCACCACGATAGGAACCCACCTGTAGACTTATCAGAGTTTTTTTTCATATCTCAGTTGCTTCTTGGTTTTAAATTTGACAAAATCATTATGTTCTGCAGCACTAGGCCTAGGTCCTTCAACTTAGAGTCTATTCATAAATGAACCACTTGGTGTTGGTGATTTTGGGTTATTGGTAACTTGAGCAAAACTCTGGTTACGGAGCATTCCACGTCTAGCGCTCGCCCGAGACGGACGTGCCGAACTACCTGCTAGTGCTTTCACCCGAGGGCTCTTGACCCTGTGCCTTTGTTCGATCCTCCCCTGTGTGCCGAGTCACCGCCGCCCGCCGACGCCGTTGTGTGTCACCGCGTCGTGTTTCGTGTTCGCCGGTGTGTGATCGAGGACTCAGTGCCAGTGCTGTGTTTTGTGCCTACTCGTAGGACACTAGTGATTTGTGCCCAGAGACAATTTACCGTGCCAGCACTCATCTCTTTGATAAGTATTTAGATATAAGTTCAATAGATAGTAGACTTGTGATGTTTGATTTGTGTGTATTTTTCTGACTGCCGGGCAATTTGTGCTTTGTGTGTGTTCCCTGCTAACAATGTCTGTTGCAGGGACCTCATCCACAGTTGACCTCATCGCAGCCGAATGGGACTCCGACCACCAGCCGGAGGTTGAAATGACCGAGGACGACGGTCAATGGACGACTGTCCACAACGAAAGAAAGAGGAAAAACTCCATCCGTTCTCTGAGCGACTCGGAGCGGGACAGTGCCACAAAGAAACCCGCTAACAATGATGTTCCAGGTACACGCCGTGTGCCAGTTCCGCCAATTGTCATTGACAAGGTTTCAAAGAGCTGGCTGGCCTTCCTCAAGGGCCTGAGGAACCTTGGCTTCAACTTTGAGGCCAAGTTTGCGGGCAACTTGCTGAGAGTGTGCTGTAAAGACGCCCAGAGCTTCCGGCAGGTGCAGAGTCACCTCGCCAACACCGGAGTGGAATTCCACACCTTCTCCCTCAAGGAAGAGCGCGAGGTGAAACTCGCCGTGCGCGGCCTCCATCACCTGAGCGACCCGGACGAGATTGCCGCTGAACTCAAAACGAAGGGGTTCAATGTCACTTCTGTCCAACTTTTGCAGCGCCGCTTGGACACCGGTCGAGCCCCTGCCAATACCTTCCTGGTGAAAATCAGGAAGGAAGCAAATTCCAGTCATGTTTTTAAGTTACAGGAGCTCTTGGGTGTAAAAATCACGGTCGCTGATTTTACCCATCAATCAATCAATCAATCAAAAATCTCTTTATTGTGACATTAAACATAAAATACAAACATTTTATCAGAAAAATAGTTCCACATGGGTCGAAGACCTGTGCGTGGAACGAGTTCTTATCATATATGAAATTAACAATAAAAAAAGAGAAAAAATATTTGTAAAAGTATTGGAACAGCCATATAAAAATTATTAGATAAATAGTGTGACATAAAAAGGTATTATTGCTGAGTAAGAAAGAGAGAAAAAAAATTTAAATGATAAAGACGGCGATAAAGGGATTTATATGTTAGTCAGTAACCTGTATCAGAGTGTCACAGTGATGTTTATGTCAGTGTTGCTTGTATTAGTCATTAGTGAATGTATTCAGAGGATATGAGAGCATCCGCCCCAGCTGGTCCGATCCCCAACAACCAAGCGGAAATGATCTTTTTGTACACAGCCAGTGAAACCTGCAGGTCCCTTATCTCTTGCGGAATGTTTCTGTGCAAAAAATTCGCGATGTAAAAAGAATTTGTAAGATTGACCGATTTATAAACTCTGGGAACCTGCTGGCCAACATTAACTGCATTTCTAGTTCTGTAGGGATGTGTCAAAGGCGCAACTACCAGGTCACTGTGAGTGTAGGAGAAGACCAGCAAAGCTTTAATAAATAATTGTCTTACTGAAAGTAACTCGGTATCTTTAAAGAGAGCTTCAGTCGGATACTGCTTCGGCTTTTTTAGACTCACTTTTATCAACAATTTTTGTATTACATAGAGAGACTCAAGTACACTTTTATTTGCCCCACCCCATACTATAATACCATACTGTAAATGTGACTGAACGTAAGAAAAATAAACTACTTTTATTTCATTAGGAGTTAAAATTTGATTAAGTTGAAAAAATACATAAATCAATTTTCTAAGTTTAGTTTTTAGCTGACTGACGTGTATATCCCACCTTAACCTAGAATCCATAACTACACCTAAATACTTATACTGGTCTACCCTGTCGACAACCTGGCATCCACACCCCTCCCTCGTGCAATCCCCACAAGTATGAAGTACGAGTGAGAGTTCAGCGGGTGGCTCACTCACAGGAGTAGTGGGGTTTTGCCGGTTCTGGCGCAGGTCAAGGCCAAGCGGTTCGAACCGGCAGTTGTGGTTGACAGTGATGGGTGTGTTTTGTAAGTGGGTCAAGGCCATCCGGAGGGAGTTTTAAAAAAGTGGGAGCCGCAGGGGCTCAGTCGGGGCGGGGACTCGGGACGGGTCGGATCGGAGCGGGAGCGGGCGGGCCGAGGGAGGGGTTGTTTTTTTTATTTTTTCGTTTATTTATTTTAATCGAACCCCATCAGTGATCGTAGAATAGCCTCCACGTCGTTTGCAGCAGTAGTGGTCACCGCATCGCTCTGTACCGGGCGGGAGCCGGCGTTCGTTGTAGGCGTGGCGGAACCGTCTGTCGGACGTGCAGTAGTATCCGTAGTGGAAGTCACGTCAGGGGACTGCACCGGTGAACCCTGTTGTGTGTCCATGCGTGCAAGAGAGAGAGACGAGAGGTCGTAGCTGTTTACCGTGTGAGGCGATAGAGCGCAATGAGACACGAGTCGGAGGATGTCCGATAATATAGACCCGGTAAGACGGTGAAGAAGAAGAATTGGACGGGGCCGTCAATAGGCGTGACAAGAGGGAAATGTTGGTACTTCACCATTTCAGTCAAGACTGTCTGTAGAATAGTATCAATAGTGCAAGCGTTGTCAAGTTGAGGTGGTGCAAAATACAACGGGTGAAACCTGAACCGTTTTTTAAGTCTAGCCACCGTACTACGCGGTTTTGAAACTGCAGGTGTAGAATGCTGTTGTAAAATATGTTTTGTGCGCAAAAGTTTCAGCTGTAAAGTGTGGGAAGCCATGATGTTACATGTGAACCGCTTGAGAGTAAGCCGGCAAATGGTCAGCGGCCGCGATTGTGTCTGAATTATAGAAACTAATTAGCATATAAAGCGGAAACACATTTTAAAGTAATAAGCGTTAGTTATAAAAGCGTCAGAGACCTACGGATAGTACCTCACCCGACCGATGCCGCCACCGAAATGGCATGCGCGCGGCGGCAACCCCCCTTTTTATGCGATCGATGAGTCATGTGCGACGCCCCTCCAACCCCCTCCCCGAGAAAACCGCATAAAAGAGCGAGGGTTACGGGAGCTCGGTTATTTGTCAGTCGGCCGCGGCTAAGGTAACAAGAGTCGGAGGAAGAGACGGATAGTTTAAGAAAAAGTATTGGTAATAGCGGAAGTTAAGTAATTAATTATTCAGTTGTAGGATTTCGAGTATCGGCCTGTGGATAAGCAAGTGAGGCCGCAACTGTGATTGAACAGGTAACTACCGTATCATAGCAATAATTGTTATATTAGACGGTAGTAAAGTGTATAAGGTGTAGGTGTGCAAGAAATGCTCCGTGCACGATGAAGTAGGATTGCATTAACCATGTGTACGGCTTAATCTTATGGTGTAGTGATAACTATAATAGTAGCCGGTTGTAAAGTGTATAACCTGCAGGTGAGCAAGAAATGTCTCTTGTACTGTAGCAATAATTATAATAGTAGACGGTTAGCAAGTGTATTATCTGCAGGCGTGCAAGAAATGTCTCGTGTAATGTAGCAATAAGTATAATAGTAGACGGGTGTAAGGTGTATTACCTGCAGATGTGCAGGAAACATTGCGTGCACCATTGCACAGGTAAATCCTGTAGTGTAGCACTAACTATATTAATATGAGCGAGAAGTAGCGGTTAGAGTTTAAGTGTCGCTAAAGTAAGAGAGTAATTTGCATAGTAAGGAGGAAACAGGTGTGTAAGAATGGAACCTGCAATTAATCAGTGTGAGTTGCCTGCACGCGATGTTAATTAGCATATTTAGTTAAAACAAAAATGGAAAATAGACGCGAAAATAAAAGTGTGATTTATAAAATGATTGTTGTAGTGTTAAGAAATAGTGTAAAAAATTAAAATGTTAAGTGTTAAAAATAAATCATATGTTATAGTACTATATGCTATAAACTTACGGATTTGTTGTTTACCGCTGGGGTGCCAGCCCTCTATATGGGCGGCGCGCGAGCTTTCCTTCGTTTATATGCACGCGGATGGTTACTCATGCATGACCCCCCCCCCCTCCCCTTCCGGACCGGAACCCCCCCCCCCCCCCCCCGACGTCACAACGTCTTAGGTGTAGCGTGTAAGAAGTACCGACCAGGCCAAGGATTATGTGTGCATTTGCAAACAATAGTCTATTGTATGTTAAAAACAAGTTGCGTGTACCGGAGGTTTACTTCCGTTGCAACTATAATTAAGCGTCGGAAGAGGGTGGATAACAATCGACGATAATTATGCTGTTATGCGATGGGGAAAGCTGCGGATGTAATTTGATGCTATCAAATGCAAATAGAGAGGTACAAGGCTCCTACTTGTTAGCGGATGTAATTTGATGTTATCTAATGCAAATTGAGAGATACAAGGCTCCACCTGCGTTTTGCCCGACCCACATGTAACAAAGCACATCCGTTTGGAATTTTCCATTGACGTTGCTGGAAGGTTCCATACCCCCCTTAAACCCCTACCGCCGCCCCCACCACTCTGCGAACCGAGAACCACCCCGACGACTATTGCCGCCGCAGTTGGGCTCGGAACTCCGGACGCGGCAGTCCGACTCAACTCAGAGGGCAGCTCAAATGTATAAGCGGCCGATATATATTTGAGTTACTCTTGTTGTTAGGCTATTACTATTTAATATTTGTTGTGTCTGTGTGTGTGTGTCTATGGTTTTTATGCAAAGCGTTATTTGGTTTTAGTCTTAAGATGTGTTAGTTGTAAGGTTTAACTTGCGCATTGCGATGTTAGCATTAAGGTGTGTTATGGTATTTATTTATGTTTAAGAAATGTGTTTTTTAATTTTAAGTATTGGGTTATGGTGTGTGTGTGTGTGTGTGTGTCCATGTCTGTGTTCATCTGTGTACTAATAATTTTTTATATTCCACAGCTAGCTGTTAGGATGGGTAGATTAAATTAAAATGTAAATGTAAATTAAAGAAGTTCGATTGAACTTCATTAAATATGGGTGGGACATGCGCGTTGTGCCTTAGGCAGCGCATATTTTTATTGTTTTTGATTTTTGTTTTTGATTTTGGTCAGGCAAAAATATGATTGGGTGGGTTTAGATTAAGGGTGGGAGGTTAGAGTTGCGTCTTGCATTACCTGTTCCAGAGTCCCTATTGTAAAATTGGAATGGTCAAGTCCAGTGCCCAGGCCCGAGGCTGGCCGCCCGTATCACAGACTACCAAACTGGATCGCCACGTGCGTGCGGGCCAAAAATCGGGATCCCTAGCAAGACGTAACTTTTTGGGTTGGGATTGGGAGTGTTTGAGGAACACAGGGTGGTGGAGACGGTCCTGGCCGCCTCCATCACCTTGGATCATTATTATTTTTTGGTGACCTTGACCTCAATTCACTCATGCATAACCCCCCCCCCCCCCACTGATTTTTCATTGACTTGGCTATATAAGAGTGTGGCGGTTTGTGTTGGAGCCATTCCTTGCTAATAATAGTTAGAGCGAACATGTCTCCCCGAGATGTTCCAATATTTTATAATAAATGTACAAAGATTGGAGAAGTATTGGAGGTGGATGAAGAAAACGACGAGGAAAACAATGAAGAAATTGAAGTGCCCTTGTTAAGTGAAAATGTTGTTACAAGAATATTTTTGGATATTAATTCTCCAATGGATATTATAGGAAGGTTTGTAATTGAAGCTATGACATGGATAGAAAACGGAAGATTAGTGAACATAGCATCTCCAATTTTAGTTGATGATAGACCCACCTTTGGTGTATATTGGCGTAACATTGATCTGTTATGGCTATGGGCGGAGGCATATGTGGAGTATTTGCAATTAGAAGAAAATATAGGGTTTAATCATTACTTTTCGGCTTTGGTTTTAAACTACTAATTTTTAACATCCCACTAAAAAATCATACCCCCCCCCCCCCTAAATTTTACTGTACTGGCGAACGTTATAAAAGCAGCTATCACATGTGTTTGCTCATTATTTGTCTTGTTGCTATACGTTCAACATGTATAAGAGACTGGATTCGTTTTTTGCTGAGCACACAGAAGTTTGGCCGCTATTGTATAGGTTATTTTTGAAAATTGAACAAAACATAATGAGGGATATGGGCATGGGGGTTAGTGTGTTTGTGTACCGTCGTGATGCGTACAAAGTATTGTGTGCATGTCGAGTAAGGATTGAAGTTTTAGAAATACTGTTTCCATGGATGCTGCACGTACGTAATCTTGTAGAAGGCATGAAGATAGAGGTGGAAGTGGTTGCAATGCAATACAAGCTGTCTGCGGAAGAGTAATTAGAGCAAGGCAAGTTACAAATTTTTATAAGTGACTTTACCCCTTCCCCCCCCCCCTTCCAGTCTCCTATATAAGCGAGGGTTCCACACAATCCTGTTCATTTTTCGTGTAACTGTTACTGGAGCCACATGTTCTTTTTTTTAAACCATGTCTCCGAGAGATACCACTTTTATTTACATCACTGAAATTGTTATAGATCGTGAGATGGCAGAAGATGAAGAAGTAGAGCAAGAGGTAAATATTACGTTTGGACAGTTTTTGGAAGAAATAGTTGGAGAATTTTTAAATTTAAATGAACAAATGAACAATGATATTGGACCCCCTTCAAATTCAAATGTATCCTTTATGCACCAACCGGAAGAATTAACAGAATCTGAAGGTGAAGAAGAACAGCAGTCACAACTCTGGAATGCCGCTGCCCATGTTATTGATACTCCGCAACATGAGGAAACAAATTTGGAATAAAAATGGTGGGGGGGGGGGGGAGATGAGGTAGTAGGCTATTTAAACGGTAGTCTGGCATAAGTAAAAATCATTTCAAAATGGATGAGCGAGCGAGAATGTACAAAGTGTTTTGTGAAGAGTGTGATAGAGTGTGGGTACCACCGGTGAACTCCTTCACATATTATTTTCCAATTCTGGACATAGATGATTGTAAGAAAATCCCAGACATTGGTTATAAGTTTGAAAAGGCTGGAATTCTAATTAGTGTTCATGAAAAATTTCATAATGAATATTCAAGGAAATTAGCATTTGATTTCATGTTGGCAAATGAAGATCTTAAATCTTGTGACTATCCTTATTTTCTTTATAACCATCTTGTTACAAATGGTGCTAGCGTGACCGTTGAAATATGTATTCGTCATTTTTGGTTGGGACAACCGGTAAAGTGGGTGGGGGAAAGGGGATAAATGTGATGTTGGACTGAATTTAGTTTTATTTTTACAATAGCAGCCGACTACGATGCAACGTCCAATTTTGTATCATACGCTTACCTCTGATGCAGAAGAGGGAGACCAGAAGGAGAAGAAGTGAACAATCAAGACAAACCCAGGCTAATTCAACATGGAATATCACAGACTTCAATTTCAAATTCCCGGAATGCGACTTGGAGAAAACCGAGTGAAAACTGTCCACGTAGCCGGTAGTTACATTAAATATCTAAAACTACTATTGGAAAGAAAAAAAAATCAAAAATTAAACAATTGGAAAATGAAAACAATAAAAATGAAGAAAGAACTGTTACGTTTGAAAAATGTGTGTAGTAACAAAGGTGTGGTTAAAGAAGGCGAAGAAGAAGGAAATGAAATTATAGGATTTTAAGTTAAAAAAAAAAAAAAAAAAAAAACATAAAATGTTAAAAAAAACAATAAAATTAAAAATGTAAAAAAAGTAGAGGTAGAATAGAGAGCGGGGAATAGATCACTTTGTGGCAATGGAATAACATGTCACTTAGTGCTCTATTCCCCGTTCTCCGCGTTAATATTGTTTGACCTTGACCTAGAAAGTAGTAGTGGGGATAAGTTATTTAAGCGGGCGGTAGGCAGTAAAACAGTTTAGTACGAATGTTACTCTCATCTACAACACGATGGAGAGTCTTTTTGTTATTTGTTTGAGAAAAATAATTTGTGATGACTTTTTATTTCATCACATAATAAGATCAGGAGAATGTCTTATTCCCAATACGGTTAGAAATGCAATACACGAGTATCGAAGAGAACATTATGGATTCGGCATTATTGTTGCTTATAAATTTGCAGATGGGACCCAGCTTTGTCCAGATTGTGCACGAGTGGCTATAGATGATTGGGACGAATTTGAACTTGAAGGAGGGTACGTTGACCATCGTGTTAAAGCACCACTAATAAGATTTGAAGCTATGCGGGAAAGATGCACAATCTGTGCACAGGTCTTATGTAAATTTATTAGGTGTAGAACATACTAGAGTAACGGTATGGAGGGGAGGTCTAACAAAAAGTGGGGAAAAAGTAGTGGGGGGAAAAAATAGTGGGGGAAAAAGTAGTGGGGGTATTCGGTTATAAATGTTGTTTGGTCAAGGTTGATTTCATTACTGTCACAGAATAACTCGAGTAAAGATGTCTTTTAACATGGAAATAAAAACTTTTAAGATTCTCGATGAAGAATGGGACATTTGTTGCAAACTTTATAAGATCAAAAGAAGATGATGGAAGTTTGATGAAAGTGTTTTGCTACATATTAGAAGGGAAAGATGAACAGGTGGTGAAAGATTATTTATCAAACAGGCAAATATCGTCATCCAGCTCACAATTTATTAAATTTCTAAAAGACAATAATGTGAATGCAAAAGTGGAAGTTTGGTTTTTGTTGTTAAACAACATGGTGGGGGAAAAATTGAAATGGTGGGGGGAATTGTGTTTAAAAGAGGGGTTAAAACACAGTAGGAGTTTCATTTATTTGCTAAAACTCTTAAGAAGAACATTGCAAGAAAAATGGCTGAACCAGTAGAAGATTCAACTCCATCAACAAGTAATGTTTTACATTTCTCAAGTAAAGGAAAACGAATAACACATCCGGAATTGAGTGCTTTAGGTAAGGGAACGGTGCAGGAAAGAAAAAATGGCGTTCTATCAATTGCAACTTATAGTGCCTTCATTGGACTGTTGGCAATACCAGGATACAAACATTGATCGGTGCAAAGAAATATATTTTGGAACTGTTGGACAAAATTGAAGTGTTAGAAAACAAACTGAAGACAAATAAAACTACTGGTGTATGGAATCCGCCTAGTGAAATTCCCTGTTTTAAAGATGGAACCTAATGAACTTCCTGATACTTATGCGTGGAATGCATTTAATGAACCTGATGAAGACTCTCCTATAAAGTATGAAGCTCCTGCTGTGTAAATAATGACGGTAAAAAAAAAAAAATAAAAATATTTAAAAAAAATAAAACAGAAAAATACAAAAAAATTAGATGTAGAATAGAGAGCGGGGAATAGATCACTCTGTGGTAATGGAATAACATGCCACTTAGTGCTCTATTCCCGTTCTCGCGTTAAGTTTATTTGACCTTGACCTATAAAAACATGGTGGGGGAAAGCGTTTTGGTGGGGGAAAGTGGATAAAAGAGGTTCGACGCGTTGTTGTAGTCATTTCGCTCATAATATTCTTGTTTCTCACATCTCGCAGTAGAACCAGAATCATGGCAAGTGGAGACAATGTTTTGGACCTTAGTACAACAAAAAAGGATCAACAACATTTTGAAAGTCCAGAAAAGTCATTTTAAAGAGTCAGCTCAGGCAAGAGAGGCGAGAATAAGACAAAAATACTACAAACTGCAAAGGCTAATACCAGAGTTCGATTGGGAGAAGTTAGGACTAGAAACTATCGATATGGCCGCCGACTACATCAATCAACTACTTGTCGAGTTGGCCATAAAGAATGAAAGAATACAGCAGTTGGAATATGAACGCAAAAGAAATTCTACTACAAGAAGATGAAGAACCTATGAACTGTGTGATGAAAGACAGTGAATAAAGAAGAAGTGGAAGAAGCTACAAAATTATTTAAAATTTTATGTGTTAGTAAAAACAATTGGACTTAATATAAACAGTAATAAGGTTAAAAAAAAAACAATAACAAATTGACATTTAATAATTGGCTGCTAATTTGGACTCACATTAGAGAGTGGGGAATAGATCACTTTGTGGTAATGGACTAACATGCCACTTAGTGCTCTATTCCCCATTCTCGCTTTAGGAGGTGTTGACCTTGACCTATTAAAATAGTAGTATATAAGTAGCTACACAAGAGGGCCTCCTTTATTCATTCGGAATGGCTCCCGTGGATAACACTGACTATCGTAGGAAACCTATTTTTGAAATATTATATAAAATTCAACAAGAAGATCTCGGCATGGAAGATTCGGATGACGACAACTCAGAAGCGGAAAGTGTTGACAGTATGGAAGAAGAATTAACAAGTGAGGCGCATGAAGATGTACAAATAGACTTGACACAGAATGAATACCCACCACCACCATTGGAATTTGAAGATGTCCATCATGAAACTCCAACATCTAGTCACAATCCTGATGTAGAATCAATACGTCAAAGATTGGTTTTCTGCGCAAGACAATTATTCCCATCAGATAGCGAAGAAGAAGAAGAAGAAGAAGATTAAAATTGGCGGGGGTAAGACAGCATAAAAAGGCGGTATGAGAGGCCGCATTTCATTTACCTGTTAAATTTCAAAGGATAAACATCGCTAAAATGCATCGTTGTGAGATATGTTTAGAGACTTACGAAGATGAAATATTGTTAGACATTCATAAGGAGTGTTGTATCACAACAGAAATGAAAACATATCTTCAGAAGAAGTAACAGCAGGACCATCTAATACACTACCAAGTTTAAGTATTCACGCATTACCCGGTAGAGTGGTGATGCATCACAAAATTCAAAACGAAAATCTGGAGTTAGAGCAATTTATTATAGAAGCTAAACCAATTGTGATCAAGATTTTAAAAGAAGAACTAAAACGATTAAACTTTATTAAATTTGGTTTGATTCTAGACGCCATGTTTATCAATGTAGAAGAAGAAATGTCACCAAGAGGATTTATAACAAAAAATCGAACCATCATGGGTAATTCGGATATTGATTGCAATAATAGAAGATTGTCTTGAAGAGATTTTGACTAAAATTCAAGAACACGAAGGAAGAGGATCAGGTTGGAGTCTAATTAGCGTAGTAGGTATGGACATAAGAGTTCACAAGCACGGTTATGGGCTGATGGGCAGCAGTTTTATCGCACTTCCGAAAAGGATCAAAGATACAAAATCATGTGTAAATGTTCAAAATCAAGATATGGAATGTTTTCGATATGCTATGACCTCAAAATTTGTATTACACGATGCGCAAAGAGCTGGCGAAGAATATGAGGACTACAGATATAGATATAATTTTCAAGGTATGTCTTACCCGGTAGGGTTGAAAGATATTTCAAAATTTGAAAAACAAAATCCCGGAATATCAGTTAACGTATTTGGTTTGGACAGTTCCAATAAAGTTTTTCCTTTAAAAGTGGTGAAGAACGAGCTTGCAGATCATACGGACTTGTTGTTACTTACAAAGGATGAAGTGTCACACTATGTATGGATAAAATCATTTGAAAGACTTGTCAACAAGCAGCTATCAAAAAATGAACACAAAAAAATAATTTGTAAAAGATGTTTTTGTTTTAAAGAAGAAAGAAATGGAGGACGACATTGGTTACAAGAACATAAACAACTGTGTAATGAACACTTTGAAGCAAAGATTATCTTACCACCATTAAATAAATCATACTTACAGTTTGAAAAGGTGTTCCATCAGTATCGCATTCCAATAGTGGTATATGCTGATTTTGAATCAACACTTGTCCCTATTGAAGATGAAAACGTTGAAGCAAGGAAGAGTATAAAATATCAAATGCATAAGCCTAACAGTTTTTGTTTATTGGTTAAATCCACATTGGCTGAAGAACATTTAAATGGGTACGGATTGACGTCAAGACCTGTGGTGTACCGTGGTGAAGATGTTGCTGCGACATTTCTTAATCATCTATATGAAATAGCTAGGAATGTAGAAAATTTGTATAGCGATATTGTGCCAATGATACCTATGGATGAAGAAGAAGAAATTCAACATGAAAATGCCAGCCATTGTTTTTTATGTAAAAATGAGTTTACTTTGAATAACTACAAAGTTAAGGATCATGATCATCTTACAGGATATTATAGGGGTGCGGCGTGTAATGGATGCAACATCAATTACAAGATTCCTAGAAATATACCTGTAATACTGCATAACCTTAGCGGTTATGATGGTCATTTTATAATACCAGAATTGGGGAGAGATGACGGTGCGATTGATGTTATCGCGGAAACAACTGAGAAGTTTATAAGTTTTAGTAAGAAGATTGGAAATATAAAATTACGATTTTTAGATTCGTACCGGTTTATGCCGTGCAGTTTATCGAGACTTTCAGATAACCTCAGGAAAGAAGATTTAATAGAAACAAGAAAGATTGTGAATAACGATAAATTGGATCTAGTTCTTCGCAAAGGTGTTTTCCCTTACGATTATATCGACAGTTTGGAAAGATTTGAAGAAACCTCACTTCCACCTAGAGAAGCTTTTAAGAGTAAATTATACGAAGAGGACATCAGTGAGGAAGATTATCAACACGCTTGTAAGGTATGGAATGAACTAGGGATGAGAACTTTGGGAGAATATTCGGATTTCTACGTTAAATTGGATGTGACACTATTATGTGACATAATGGAAGAATTTAGGAATACCTGTTTAAAAGCATACGGATTAGACCCTCTTCATTCGTACACAGCTCCCGGATTGGCATGGCAGGCCATGTTAAAAGAAACAAACTGTAAACTTCAACTACTAACCGATATAGATATGGTGTTGATGATAGAGTCTGGTATCCGAGGAGGATTAACGCAAAGTGTAACCAGATATGTAAAAGCCAACAATAAATACCTCCCCAACTATGACGCGTCACAACCAAGTACATTTATAGGTTATTTTGACGCAAATAACCTATACGGATGGGCTATGTCAAAACCCCTTCCATATGATAATTTTAAATGGGTTGATCCAAATTCGATCGATAACATCGCCGATATCCCTAAACACGGAGATACTGGTTACATCTTTGACGTTGATTTTGAGTACCCGGAACATCTTCACGACCACCATTATGACTTGCCGCTATTAGCAAAAACAGAAATATCTCCTACTGGTAGATGGCCGAAATTAATGATGACACTCACCAACAAGACGAGGTATGTAGCGCATTATTGGACAGTACAACAAGCGTTAGAGATGGGATTGAAAATTACCAGAATTAATAGGGTGCTACAATTTTCTCAATCCTGTTGGTTGAAATCCTATATTGATAACAACACTAGAAGAAGAACAGCGGCAACCAATTTTCAAAAGGATTTCTTTAAATTGATGAATAATGCAATATTCGGTAAAACATTAGAAAACAAGAGGAATCACAAAGATTTAAGATTGGTTAATGACGCAACAAAACTACAAAAGTTGGTGCAAAAACCAAACTTTGCATCTTCAATAATTATTAATGAAAACCTTGTTGCCGTTTCTATGAACAAAATTTCAATTAAGATGGATCGCCCTGTTTATGTCGGAATGTCTATTTTAGATATATCAAAAACTCATATGTACGATTTTCATTATAATAAAATGGTGAAACATTATGGAAGAGAGAACATTGGAATTGCATACATGGACACCGACGCATTCATCTATTGGATTATAACCAATGATATGTATGAAGATCTACGCACTTTTGTTTATAAAGATGATTTTGATTTTTCTGATTATCCGCAACAGCACCCTAACTACGACAACGGGATAAACAAGAAAGTCTTAGGAAAATTCAAAGATGAGACCAATGGTGCGCCTATGGAAGAGATTGTGGCTTTGATGTCCAAGCTTTATTCATTTCAACTATACATAAGTGAGAAAGAAGAACATCAAGTTGTAAAGAAGGCAAAAGGCATTAAAACATCATATCTAAAGAAGAATGTACAATTTGAACATTTTAAAAGATGTCTGTTCGAAAATATAGAAACCACAGCAACTTTTAATACAATAAGAAGCTTCAACCATCAAGTTTACAGTGTTAAACAAACCAAATGGGCACTAAGCTACAAGGATGACAAGAGGCATATCCAGCAAGACAATATACACACTCTTCCTTTTGGACATTATTCATTAACTCCTATCGACCAATAAAACCTGTTCTTCGTCCTTTCACCTACTTCCTTTTTTCCTTTCCGTAAAAAAGAGGGGAGCATGGCAAGCCCAATGCCATGCCCCCTCTTTTTTACACAGCTATTATTTGGCCTTGACCCATATTTGTTAATGATATAAAAGATGACAAACCAGTCTGAGGATTAGTATTTTTTAAACCGGCGTGGAAACAACATCTAAGAATGGAAGGATTGAAGGATAAGATTGTACATGAACTTCATAAACCGGCAAGAAGGAAGTTTCCAAGAAGGAATACAGTTATAAAAGGAATGAACGATCTATACCAAGCCGATCTCATAGAGATGATACCACATAGTAAATTGAATAAAGGGTTTAAATATATATTAGCTATTATAGACTGTTTTAGCAAGCTCGCTGACGCTTTACCGCTTAAGGACAAGAGTGGGAAAAGTGTTACAAAAGCTATGGAAACGGCTATTAAAAGAAATAAACTTGTCATCAAACATTTACAAACTGATGATGGAAAAGAATATTTCAATAAGGAATTTGCGGCATTAATGAAAAAATATAACATAAATCATTATTCTACAAATTCGGAAGTCAAAGCTTCGATAATAGAACGATTCAATAGAACATTAAAAGGAGCGATGTATAAAACATTTTCCAAACGAGGATCGTACGTGTGGTACGATATATTACCGCAGCTTATAAAAGAGTACAATAACAAGTATCATCGCACTATTGGTATGAAACCTATCCAAGTAAATAGCGGCAATGCTAAGCTTGTTTTAGAGCGTATTAAAAAAAATACTGCTCCCAAAATTGAAAAATTAAAACCTAAAAAGTTTAAAGTAAACGATAAGGTGCGTATAAGTAAATACAAAGGAGTTTTCAGTAAGAGATATCTACCAAACTGGACTAACGAAGTATTTACAATCTACAAGGTGCAGCCGACAATACCAGAAACGTACATTTTAAAGGACAACAAAGGTGAACTACTTCAAGGCGGATTCTATGGGCATGAACTATTGAAATCAACAGTTGGTGACGTATATCTTGTCGAAAAGGTTTTACAAAGAAAAAAGGATAAAGTTAAAGTCCGTTGGTTGGGATTTGACAAGAGTGAAGATTCTTGGATTCCTACAAAAGACTTGGTATAATACTTTAATAATTCATTATGTGTTGAACCTTTAAACAAGATGGATATTGTACAGCAAAAGGAACGATTTAATATTAATAACATAGATGAATTGACAGTGGATAGTGACAAGTTAAACCGTGGTAAACATGGGGAATTACTACCAAACTCCATAAGATGTTTGATAACCGGTCCTTCAAATTGTGGAAAAACAAATGTTGTTTTCAACCTTATAACTAATCCAAAAGGACTACGTTTTAATAATATATACATTTTTTCAAAATCTTTGCAACAACCTAAATACCAGTTGTTGGATAAAGTGTTAGCAAGTGTACCAGAAGTAAATTTCTACAAGTTTAATGCCAGTGAAACAATTATGCAGCCAAATGAAGCTAAACCATTTTCTGTATTTATATTTGACGATGTATCATGTGAAAATCACGATACAATCAGAAGTTATTTTGCAATGGGGAGACATCATAATATTGACAGTATTTACATTGGTCAAACCTACAGTAAAATTCCAAAACAACTTATAAGAGATAATGCTAATTTGTTGATAGTATTCAAGCAAGATGAAACAAATTTGAAACATATATATAACGATCATGTGAATGCGGATATGACATTTGATAAATTTAAAGAGATGTGCGGCAAAGCGTGGGCTGAAAAGTATGGCTTTCTCGTCATTATGAAAGATGAAGCTATAAAAGATGGAAGATATCGAATAGGGTTGGACAAATTTGTATTAATCCATTAATTGAATGGCAGTACGTCTAGTAATGAATCAGACTTCATAGTGTAAACATGGTGAATCAAGAAAAACTATTGAAAGAAATAAAATCACTCAGTGATTCTATTAGGATGAAGAATCGCGCATTAAGGATGGGTTTAAGTGAAAGAGAAGAATTCCTAGAGACTACATTTAAACCTATTACGGAACCTTTAAAACAGATATCAAAAACCATTGGTAAACCTCGTTATGAAGGAGATGTTTTACTACCAGTTTCTAAACAAGAAGTAGAAACGTTAAAAAAAGACGATGATGATTCATATACAAGTGCTAGTGAGTTTTCGCAAGAAGAAACAAAAGAAGAAGAAGAACCAATTGTTGAAAAAGAAGAAGAACAACCGATACCTGAAGCAGAACAATCAATTCCCAATCTAACTCAATTGAGTAGCGATATATTACAGCATGGACCTCTTGGAAGGAAATACATAATGAAAATGCTACATGACATGAAAGCAAATCCGAATGTAGGTAAATCACACATATACGGAGCAAGGATTGATGGGAATGAATTAAAAATAGGTGATTCAAAACTTGAAATAACTGAAGACGATCACATCATTATTGGTGAGCATAAATATAAAGGAACAAAAGGGTTATATGAATTAATTTTTAAAAACATACCACTAAGATATTCAATCAAAGATTTAAATGTTTTTAAAGAAATTCTACAAAATACCAACGCTCATAAAAGGAATTACTCAAAGGATGCAATGATTAATCGTTCACGTGCAACGAAATATAACATCGTTATTAAAAAGCTGTTTCCTCCTCGAAAACTGCCAACATTACGTACCGCACCGGCGGTGAAACAACCGCTAAAAAGAAAATCTTTATCACTTATGGATTTATCACTTCTTGAACAACATGGCAAAAAGAGTAAAGGAGATACTTCAACATCTGGTAAAGGACTGATGAAAAATCTGTACAATACAAATGTGATTTACTACAAAGACATCAATAAATTGGTTGACAGAATGAGACTACTACATGAAGCCATGGAAGCCGGTCATACGGGATTAAATAATGAATGGGTGGCTCTGGTTGATGAACTTAGGAATCGCGGCATAGTCGTATAATTGCCCGCGGATATAAAAGAGTTGCAAGCGTATAATGTATCAGTTCTAACATGAGTGTCGACAAGTTCGGACGGTACTCCGCGTTAGGGGTGCAAGTCGGAGAAGACAGAAAAAGAGGCGGTTTACCACAAACTCCTGAAGGTGACTATAACATAAGTAATAAACGTTTAAAACTAGTTAAAGATCCAGAAGAAGATACTGATGGAGCGAATTTAAAAACAGTTAAAGAAGCTACTTCTACATCATTGAAATTAGACAAGAATACTTACGATATCAAATCGCATAGAATAATTAATGTTGGTAAACCAACTGATAGTTCTGATGCAATTAATAAAGAGTATTTATCATCTGAACTTTCAAATACTTTAAAATTGCAGTGGGTTAATAATTTAAAAGATGGACAGACATATGATGCTGGGAATCATAGGATAACAAACGTGGCAAATCCAAAAAATGATAAAGATTCAGTTAATAAAGAATATTTACATTCTATAATACCGGAAAAGACTCAACGCGGATTTTCTTTTTATAAATTTATAATAAATGACATTGGATACCCAAAGGAAGACGGCGATGCTGTAAACCTGAAATACATCAAGGACAACTGTATTTTACAAGATGGTGATGAAATCGATTGTCATGGGAAAGTGTTGTCAAATGTAAAGTTCGGTTCTCAACCAAAAGACGCTGTTACTATGGAACAACTATCTAAAGAATTAAAAAGGGAAACATCGAATTTTGTAAAACATGAAGATGCCGTGCTAAAGCGAGGAGATACATTTATACATGGAAATGAAAAGTTTGATTTAATGCAAGGAAAAAATGATGAATGGGATGCAGGACATAAAACAATAACAAATGGAAGATTTGGTATAAAAGATTCGGATGTACCTTTGATGGTACAAACATTAATTGCGAGTGGTGGTAGATTAGGTACATACGATGGTCGTAATAGAAGAATAAAAAATATTTATCCTGGTTATGAAGATGATGATTGTGTTACATTGAGACAAACAATAACTTGGGATAAACACTTTGGGACCAAATATGATGCAAAGATGAAGAAAATAATTAATATTTTACCAGGAGAAGATTTAAATGATGCTGCTACTATTGGACAGGTCATAACAACGTCAAAAAGTGATTCGACCGCTTACACGTGTAATGATAAACGTATTATGCAGTTACACGATCCTCAACATCCGAAAGATGCTGTAACTTTAGATTGTTTAATAAGAATAGTGGGAAACTTACTTATCGATACCCACAATCATATAGCTAGTACAACGAGTCATGTGATGATTCAACCCGATGAACGAGAAGCTTGGATTAAAAATAGAATCATAAATCAGTATATAATTAATTTGAATAATTAAATATTTAAATATAAAACATTGTGCAAGAGTTATTCATTTATGTAAAGCAGCTCGTGGAGTAAACACGCTGGTTATATAAGACGGCATAATGAAGACCGCACCGCTCAGTCGTCGTCAAGACAGCGGCAAGAAAGGACGTGGTATAACATCAGCTGCGTTTTCCCTGCTCAGACGGATACCTGTTGGCGCCGTTCTAAATCGAGCGATAGACGCTCTACCATACGAATTCCATCTGCCCGGAGGTTATCAATATTGCGGACCCGGAACTAAGTTGGCAAAACGTTTAGCAAGAGGAGATCCCGGTATTAATAAATTGGATCAGGCCTGCAAACAACACGATATAGCGTATTCCAAGTTTACAGATTCGACAAATAGATCGATAGCGGATAGAGTGCTAGCTGAAAAAGCTTGGCAAAGAGTGAAATCAAGTGACGCGAGCATTGCGGAAAAGGCAGCCGCTTGGGCAGTTACTACAGCCATGAAGGGGAAAACAAAATTCGGTGGTGGGAAACGTCGTAGAGGACGACCTGCAAAGAAAAGAGCTCCCAAAAGAGGTGGAAACATTAAGAAAAGACGTCGTAGAACTCGTAAAACAAAGGCGAAGAAAACTTCCGTTTGGTCGATGGTAAAAAACGGAGCAGGCCTATACCTAAGACCATACCGTGTGTACTAAATAAGAACAATCAATTGATAATTCCAAATAAAGCTTTAACAAATCATCAATTATCAAATTATGTAAAATGTTTAAGAATACCATTTTTTAGAGGAGTTTTTATGAAAGATGCATTACCAAATAAAATATGGAAAAATGAAACTGGAATAGTGAATTTGGATTCCACTCATGGTCCAGGAACTCATTGGGTATGCTATAAAAAACTCGGACAGAACGTTTACTACTTTGACAGTTTTGGCAATCTACCACCGCCGAAAGAACTTCAATATTATTTTCGGAACTCCAAAAATATATTTTACAATTACAAAAGAGAACAACCCAACAATACAGAAATATGCGGACATTTATGTTTGGAGTTTTTAGCGAAAAGCGTCAGTCAACTTTGAGATGTCATCGTATACAGTGTCACTGAGTGGAAATTCATCCACACTGAAAAGCACTCTCTTCCCGGCACTACGTTTATCCAAGGATAGACTGTGGGAAGCTGCACTATTGGATTTTACTACGTACAATTCAATTCCCAATGTCACGGAGGGAAAAAACAATTTACTACATTATTACGAGAGTAAAGATGAAAAAGGAAATTATTCGCAATTGAAGGTAATAACTTTATCTACTGGATCGTATGAAATAGACGATATAAACCAAGTATTACAGAAGCAGCTAGGAGAAGAAAATATCAGTATAAAAGGAAATAACAATACTTTAAAAGCGGAAATCACTTCAAAATATTATATAGATTTCAGTTTGGAACAGTCAATCGCCAGTTTACTCGGGTTTTCAAATAAGAAAAGAAAAGTCTTAGATCCTGGAACCACTCATACAGGCGATACCACAGTGACAATATTGAAGGTGAACAGTATTGATATAACATGCAATATTATACACGGATCGTATAGAGATGGAGTAAACCAACATATTTTGCATACATTTTATCCAACAGTGGCTCCCGGTTTTAAGATAGTTGAGAAACCACAAAACCTGATATACCTGCCATTGAACACCAGTTTCATTTCGGACATCGTACTGGACATATCGGATCAGGACGGTAACACTGTTGACTTTAGAGGAGAAACCATTACAATACGGTTACACATAAGAGCTGTATCATAAGTTCAACATGGGATTGACATTTAAACCGCAACGGAAGAGCCGAGAGCTCAGTAGCTCTTCAACATTGGACGAGTTAACACCGGACAACATTCGTTTCCTGCAAAAGATCGGACTAATACTTACCAACGATGGATATCCTGGATATATCTCAAGGACCGACGTTCGACGAAACACTATGGGAGAAGGAATATCACACGCACAACCCTTACACTTCATCAAAATTAAACAATAACGATGAAATAAGGATCCCCATTCAACAACAGGACATTTACACGTTACCGTGTGAAAGTTACTTGTACATCGAAGGACGGGTATTAAAATTGGATGGAAAGACCGGTTCAACGGTTCCATTTATAAATAACCCGATGGCATATCTTTTTGATGAAATAAGATATGAAATATCAGGAGTGACGGTTGATTCAACAAAAAAGGTCGGTCTAACAACGACACTGAAAGGATTAACATCATTAACACCGCATGAAAAAAATTCAATAGTCACCGCCGGATGGGTTGCTCCCGATAAAGACACTATAACACCGGATTCCAATGGTCATTTTGACTTTCATGTCCCTTTACGTTTGCTTTTGGGATTCGCTGAAGATTACAGACGAATAATAATAAATGTCAAACAAGAATTGGTATTACTCAGATCTTCAACTAACAAGGACTTGATACTTGCAGACCCTGGAACTACGGAAGCCAAACTGGAATGGCAACTACAGTTGGATAAAGTCGTGTGGAGAGTACCGCATGTCAGATTAGCCGATGAACACAGAATCGTATTGTTGAGAAAGTTGAAATCTGACCGTGATATCGTCATGCCGTTTAGAAGTTGGGAATTCCATGAATATCCCACACTACCTCAAACAGAGCGACAAACATGGACTGTGAAGACGTCCACTTATCTAGAACGGGCACGGTACATAATACTTGGTTTCCAGACTAAACGAAAAGATGTTATAACTTCGCACGCCGGTCAATTTGACCATTGCAAGATAAAAAATTGCAAAGTTTTCCTAAACTCTCAATTCTTTCCTTATGACAATTTAAATGTAATGTTCAGCAAAAAACGTTATTCCATTTTATACGATATGTATGCGAGGTTTCAATCGTCATATTACGGAAAGACAAATACACCGCTATTATCACCGGATCAGTTTTATTCAAAAGCTCCGATAATCGTTATCGATTGTTCAAAACAAAATGAATCCGTAAAGTCGTCAAGTGTGGATATAAAAATTGAAATGGAGTTTGAAGAAGCAGTACCGGATGGAACTTCGGCATACTGTCTGATTTTACATGACAAGATAGTGACGTACACTCCATTAACGGGAATCGTTAAAAATGTGTTGTAAAAAACTGTTTTGAGGTTGATGCGAATGTTATAAAAGGGGGGAAAAAAGAATGAAAATCTCATTATATTTCTGACCGTCGTATGGGAAGCATCGTTCGCAAGATGAGCTCGCCTACTGCAAATACTAACGAAGAAGAAACTACGCCTCTCATGGCTGACAATAGTTTGGATATAGAAAAACAAGTTGAACAAGAAATGGATGAGTTCCTCAAGTTTAAACACAAGAAAAAAGAAGAGGAAGTTGAAAAAGGAGTAAAAAGAAGAAAGATCGACGACACCATTTCCACCAATATTTTGGCAGAAGTATTTCTCAGGATCTACTATCCCATCTCTTCGTGTATGACAAAGAGCGTATCCGCCGGAGTTATAAAATCATTGGATTATTCACCAACTGTTATTTTAAATCATGGATCCAAAATGGTGGCCTTCACTGAAATTTCCTGGGAATCGTTTAGGAAACATCTACATCTTTTGGAATGTTATTTGAGTAACAACACATTTGGAAGAAGGACGAAATTAAGTCTGCTGGAATCGAATATCGAAATCGATATAGTGAAACATCGAGGTGGACAAATCGTTCGCTTTCGAGATTTAACCAAGCACGACATGAAGGTACACCTGACAAAAGATGAATTCTACATTCTAAGTTGTGCTGCCGGTCCTATAACAAGATATCTAAAACAGCTGATATTTTCAAGCGCGATTATAAAAGAGTATTTGACCGATACATTGGATAGACAGCCGTATGTTCCGATTCTATACGGTCCTGTAGATACGTCCATCTTCAATAGAATACCTCACGAAGTTGATATGTGGAGACAGTTGCACAACTATCAAACTAACTTTAATATAGATGAACAAGCCCAAGAGATGAATGAAGAAGACTCGTGCAACAATTAGTAAACTAACAACCTCCACTATAAAAGGATGTCCACCACGGTTTTACAAACAGTCGTTTACCAACCTTCGTCATGAATAAACGAGTTTCGTTTTCCAACCAATCGGAAGTAATGGAGGTAAGACGAGGTATAATTGAATTTCAAGCGTTCCGCGGTAACGACGGAAGTTTTATCATAAAAGAGTTAGTAGTTTTAGATATGGATACATCTGTAGTTTATCACTATTTATTCCAACCGCCTCTACCGTTCAACAGGTTAACCACCAAAGCGAAAGTGACAAACAAATGGTTGGTAAAACACTTTCACAACTTGAGATGGGACGAAGGTTTTATACACTACAGTATGATGCCGCACATTATGAATCATTATTGTAAAGAATTTAAAATTATCTACACAAAAGGATTGGAGAAAGCCAGTTGGATACAGGCGTTTACAAACCATGAAGTGTTAAATGTTCAGGTGGACAGGGATTTCCAGTGTCACTTTGCAAACATTTGTATTTCATCGAAGAACTTCAAACATCGGCAATCCCAATGCGCTTTAAAGAACGCTTATCGCTTGAACGCGTATCTACAACAGAGTGGTGGGGGATGGGGAGGATATAAAAGCGAGGGGACGGGCATGACCCAGCATGAGTATTACTCTAGCCTCCGAGCAGTCAACACCTCGCACGCAGATTCGCAAGAGTAAGAATATTATCAACAGAAAAGAAGAAGTAAAGATGGCATCGCAGACGTTTTTACAATCACTTGTTGATCAGTTTAACAAACATTCCAAGTCTACCATCCTACCCACCAAGAGATGTTCAGAATTGAAAGAAGAAAAGCACTACATCATCCACACCATCAAGAAGATGGAAACAACTGTCGGAGACGCCATCAACTGTACGCTGAGTGAAGCGCCCTACTCGCCCGGTGATGAACCGAAATTTCAAATCTTTCTTCCCAAACGCTTCGTCCAACTTCTGCAGAACGAAGATCTACGCCTCATCCACCCCGGCGCTCTCTACTTGGCATCCCACGGTCCAAGCGGAAGCAATTCTACAGAGCTCACACTTCACGTCATGCCCACTGCCAACAGTTAATTTGTAATTTCCTATTGTTCTTGTACACCTTTGTCAAATATTTCTGAATAAACGACAATAAGAAAAAAAAAAAAAATAAAAAATATAAAGCAACATATCGGTATGTGTTTGTACACATATCGGTATGTTGCTTTATATAAAAAACAATTTCGGGTGGCCTTGACCTAGTTTCAAAAACTATATAAATGGAGCAATGTCCGTGGGAATTTCCTCAGTCTACGACTACCTTCAGTGCTGTACACATCTCCGTTGCTTGTGCAATCGTCGGTGATAGCAAGATGTCTCTCAAGATCAAGTGTGCATCATACGATACCTCCACCATTACAACTTTTGAACAGCTCGACAATTTCACTAATGAATTGCGAGTTCTTCTTGCCGGTGGTTATCACTTGAATGTCGACACTTATGTCACAAACAAGAGGATGTTTTCCAAACAAAACTTCTGCGATGATGAAGTGTTCTTTCCCACACAGACGGGGACAACATCCACTCCGTCTACTCAAACTAATGTGAAGTTCCACAAATACTACTAAATGTCAAAGCAAAATAACAACAACTACTACAACTCGTCGCTGTGAAATTTCGCTATAAAACGAGTGTTCAACTCAAACAAAATCATCATTTGCTTTCCAACAGTCGCAGCGGTAACAACTACTGGTACCATGTTATACCGAATGATGATTGAATTCAATGGAAAGATCTACGGAAAGGACTATAGAACCGTAGAAGAGATGAGCTCCGATCTCAATGTATTGACTAGAGAAGGGTTCCAACCAAAACTGATCCTGAAGTTTCCAGAGGTGCATCCGCTATCCACTGAAGAACTCATCGCTATGGCTAGAGCAAACAAGCAAGAACACGAACAGAATATTAAGAAAGAACCTGAAGAAGAAGAAAAGGACAAACCTGCATCATAAATATATAAAATAACCATCTTACATTTGTAAGATGTTCTTTTTTAAAACTTCATTTGGATGACCTTGAGATTACCCCCACCACTTTTCCTAGTCTATAAAACACGCTATCCTACACTATACAACTTCATTTCTTGCCTAGACTTAGAAGCGCCAACATGGAAGACAAGAAAAACGAGGACGCACCGCGCTACTGTTGTGAACAGAAATGCACCGATTTAGGGAGATGGATGGTAGACGGATTAGCTTGTACAAAGTGTGAATTCTTCGGATCCTGTTACTGCAAATGCAAGACAAAGCAACTACCACCACCGGAATTGCGAACCATCAAAATTTATAAATCACGATACTTCCACACTTGCTGTCCCCAGAGGTGTATCAAATTCCATCCGGAAAAACTTGTCAATTGTCGAGAGTGCAATGCATATTATAAAGACCACTTTTGTACATGCATCATAAGTGCGTGCAAGTACAGATCAGATTGGTCTTCGGATCCTGTTGAAGCTTCAGATGTATAGCTGTAGTCACTGAATGCAGCCCTTTTTTAAAACTCCATTTGATTGACCTTGAGATTACCCCCCACCACTTTTTTTTTTACAACATATATTCTACGGATCATTCGATACGCTTCTCATTCTTATTTCATTACTCGCACTGAGAACAACATGGATGATAAATTCATTTCCTTTCAACATTTAATTACCGACAGAGAAGAGATGGAAGAACTATTCCAAAACTTACTCACACTCATTGATAACTATCCTTTAAGATGGATCAACATCACAGTGCAATACGTCAATCCTACCAAAATATTTTCATCCTCATCATCTCCTTCCGGCACCTCCATGTCTTCATCGTCACAAAGTGCAGAGGAAGAGGAACAGACAACTAATGGTGTTAAAATTGTTGAATTAAACGACGAGGAACAAGAAATGCAGGCTCTGGTTAAATATAAATTTAATATTTAATTTACAAACAAAGTATTACTATTTTTCTACATTGTGTTACAGCTAGCGCTTATCTTCGTACGAGTCCCACAACCTATCCCGACGGCGTTTCGCGGCGAACTGCGATGACCGAAGTTCCCTCGTTCCCCACCCAGGCTTCGCCCCACCACTGGCCTCCCCCCACTCTTTTCTTCCCCCACCACGGTACCCCTACCGAGTATAGGCGGCCGCCTCACCGCCGCTCGCCATTTGTTCGCCAACTCCCGAACGATGAGCGGCTTTCCTTTAGCGACAAGTACAAATACATTTACCGTAAAGTCGCAACAAGACTTGCGGGATATTTTTGAGACTTTGAATGACGTAGTCAACGCTCCACACAACACCATCACCATGACTGTGGAGATCTCCTACAATTGTCCACAATGCGAGGAGATGGAGAGCGAGGACATCGAACCTGCAAACACCACTCCTCCACCTTCCGAGGCTGCAGCGTCCGACACGGCTGACAATGACGTTTAATCGCAAACAACTGTTTTTTTTTCTTCTTCTTCACCCCCCACCACTCTACAATAAATATGCACTGCGCTAGTCTTCGCTTCTCATTTCATCGCCAACTTTCCGACCGTCAACACCGCTCCCGTTTTCGCCCCACCACGAATTAAAAAAAAAAAAACACGCACACGAAGATGATGGACGACGTTTCGCTCAAATCACGATTGGAGGAGGACAGACTCAGACTGGAGATCAACAGGCTGCAATTGGAAGCGGCAAACCAACAAGGGATGGTCCGCCTGCTGCAACTGTTCAAATGCGTACTGTGCATGTTGTGCGTCTACCTCCTTTTCGCCATCACCTTCGGCGTCTACTACTGCGTCACCGGTGTACGACGCTCCAACGCCTCTCTGCACAACAACAACGACACGATTTTAATTTAAATTCATTAAAAATGAATAAACGAAAAAATAAAAAAAACAACCCCTCCCTCGGCCCGCCCGCTCCCGCTCCGATCCGACCCGTCCCGAGTCCCCGCCCCGACTGAGCCCCTGCGGCTCCCACTTTTTTAAAACTCCCTCCGGATGGCCTTGACCCACTTACAAAACACACCCATCACTGTCAACCACAACTGCCGGTTCGAACCGCTTGGCCTTGACCTGCGCCAGAACCGGCAAAACCCCACTACTCACAGGACGCAGCGCGATTGGCATACACTTAGTTTTGGAAATATTCATTGATAATACATTTTGGTCAAACCATCTTTTTACTAGGCACATATCCTGAATCGCATCACGGAATACCCTTTCCCATGAATGCCCTTTGAATACTATCGCAGTGTCATCAGCAAATAGAAAGAAATTTCCAGTGATTGCGAGCTTGGTCAAATTATTTATGTAGATTAAAAATAACAGAGGACCAAGCGTGCTACCCTGAACAACCCCGTAATCTATTTGCATCGAATCACTATTTATTTTATTAATTGAAACTACTTGCTTTCTACCACTAAAATAACTAACAAACCAATTCAGAGCAACACCACGCACGCCAATATTGTCTAATTTTGAAATGAGATGTTTTCTATCGATAGAATCAAATGCTTTGGCAAGATCTATAAAAACTAAAAGGACTTTTTCATTTTTATTCAAAGACTCTATTATAAGTTTATTTAATGAAAAGAGAGCATCTGATGTATTTTTCCCCCTACGAAAACCAAACTGTTCCTCCGATAGAATAAAGTGATTTTCTAAGTAGGATTGAAGTTGCAGCTTAACACATTTCTCTATAATTTTAGAAAAAACACTCAATAATGAAATAGGTCTATAATTGTTTTTATCATTCTTAACGCCAGATTTGTACAACGGTATTACTTTAGCAGTTTTGAAAGCTTCAGGAAATACACCCGTGGAAAAACTAAGATTAATAATGTGTCGCAAAGGAATAATAAAACACTGTTCGTTATTTTTTAATAATTTGGCTGTGAACCCATCGCATCCGGGGGCAGATCCACCACGCATCTCTCTGATGCATCTCCGAACTTGGTCATCGGAAACCGGCTCCAGCTGGAACTCGTGATTGACCCTGTACGCTGAATCGTCAACCAATGGCGGGCCAATGGACAGCGGAAGCCGGTTAGCTAAATTTACTCCAACTTGTGAAAAGTAGGAATTAAAAGAATCAGCCACCGACTTCACACCATCACCCCCACCATCAAAATGTTTTAAAGGAAAAAAGGTTTTTTTATTTTTCCCCCCGCTTACTTCATTGATAACATTCCAAAATTTTTTGGGATTATTATGAGATTCTATTATTTTTTGTTTGTAGTAATTAATTTTAGCCCACTTTATATCGTTTGACAATCTGTTTCTTAAATTTTGAAAAATTACTTTAAGATTCTCGTCAAGAGGGTGTTTTTTTAGACGCTTACTTAATTTATCTCTAATTCGAATTCCTTTAATAATTTCATTTGAAATCCATGGTTTGAGCTTTTTATGGCGAGTGTTAGGTAATTTGCATTTTGTTGCCAATGTTTTAAATTTTTCAATTGTATTAAAAAAAATATTACAACTTTCATTAACGTCATACAGGGCCAAAACATCATCCCATTTTTCACCCTCAAGTAGTCTCCCCATAGTCCTCATGTCTAAGTACGTTTCAGTCTGGTTATTGCTAAAGTCAGGTGGAATGTCAGTGAACGGACGTCTGATTGTAGCGACAACGGCGTAGTGGTCTGTGATATTAGTGTGGAAAACGGCAGAGTTTATTTGGTTTACATCATTATGATAGATAAAGATATGGTCGATGCAGGACAACGAATGATCGGTAACCCTCGTTGGCTTATTTATACATTCCACAAAACCAGCTCCATACATAATATCTAAGTACTTGTCCTTTTCATTGGTATTATTACTAGTTAACGTGTCAATGTTTATATCTCCAATAAAAACATGAGTATTTCTTTTCAAAATGTTATTGTATATAATCTCCAAGTCGGATAAAAATAACTCTGCATTCATTGAAGGACTTCTGTAGATTGCAAGAATAGAATAATGTCTATTGTCAAGGTCAAATTCGAGTTGTAGTCCAGTTGCTTCGCCGATGTAAATCTGTTGTGAGGTAACACAAAGTTCAGTTTTGCAGTATACGATGACACCGTCGTTTCTGTTCCAGTTATTGTCAGTCACAAAAATTTCGTACCCGTCAAGTGGTGTTAATGTCTTGTTTTCGTCAACCCATGCCTCAGTCAATACAATACAGTCAAATTTTATATCTACGCTCTCTAAAGTCACCAACAAGTTATCTATATTTTTGTAATAGCTACGTATGTTAAAGTGAATAAATGTCAGTGCCCGTGAGTTCTGTTCATCGTCGAGGAAGCTATGTAAACAGTCATGGTTGTCAAATTCGTCACATTGAATTTGTCTGTAGCTGTCCAATAATAGTCTGTCTCCGTCAAAATCCGTTGTAGTTGTAGTGGTGGCGTGCCGGCCCCTTACCAGTCATCTTAGAAAATGCCAAAAAAAGAGCGAAAGTTAATTAAATTTAAGAAAAAAAGTAGAATAATAATAAATAAAGTTAAAATAAAGTACTGTAATTTCATGATCATGATTTCATGACTAAGCTGATAGGAAAATGCCTCGAACACGATATCTTATCTTGGGTGCAACTGATAACACGAATTTTGGAACTATGTTCTTGAAACCGTTTCTATGTCACAAATTTATCCATTTCCTTGAACTATAAAACTTTAGTAGTATTACGCTCATTGATATTTTTCTGTACTAACAGGTAGGCCTATATTTTGCTGGTTGCAATAAAGTCAATGAAAACAGTAACTTCATAAATATACAATTGAGTCTTAGTTAATTCAATATATAACTATACATTGTTCGATTGAGTTCTGTAATAATTCAAATTCTAGAATAAATCAAATACAGGCAGTTAAGAGTTATTTTAAGTGAAATAATTTATAATACTTCTTCCATTGATAATACCATGTCTATTAAGTAACAAAAGTAATCTGACATTAAATAAATAACAGTGAGTTGCCCTTAAAATTTAAGTTTAACAACCTTTTATATATTTATACCAAAACAAATTAATATCATGCCCTCCCACAAAAATATAATAATGATAATTACTATTATTACTACTGTATTATTTAAGTTAAATCTTATATTATCTGGATTTACTCAGATCGTTTGTTGAAATAACTCCCTATTCTTTTATAAATATAGATTACTGTAATTAATACACAAAAAACGCACTTCTGAATTAACAACACATTATTTTAATTTGTTACCCCCAAACAAGGACTGCCACAATGCTACAACTGTCAGAGGTTCGGGCACGGGTCGGGCCAGTGTCATTTGCCAGTTCGCTGTGTCAAATGCGCGGGACCTCACCTGGGCCGGGACTGCACTCTGGACAGGTGTAGCAAGCCGCTGTGCTGCAACTGCGGGGGCGACCACGTCGCCAGCTGGAAGGGGTGCGCCGCACATCTGAAAGCGCTCGCAGCCAAGCGAAACAGAAATTTCAATAATAATCCAACCCAAGGTTCCCGGACCGCGGTAAGGAATGTGCCACCTGTTCCAGGTACGAGGAAGGGCGGAAACGACCGGTCCCAGCCACAGCCCCGCCTGCAAGCCGGAGCCCCTGCGACAAGGTCCGTCGCACCGGCCGGCGTGCCCCGGCCACAAACCGGGAAACCCAGCGCCAGAGCACCCCCGACCCGGGCGGAATTCCCACCCCTCCCGCCCACCCATGCCACGCCCGCTCCCCCCGTGCCACTACCAAGGGTTAGTGCACCGGTGAGCGGGACAAAAACAACTAACGCCGCTGTTGCAGAAACCACGCCTGACACCCGGCCCCCACAGCCTGAGCAAGCGATGCCGTACAGTGAGGTGACAAAAGGCAAGAAAAGGCGGAGGCGTCGTCCTGCCAAAAAACCCACTGACCACGTGATTTCCAGTGACTCAGAGGACGAGATCGTGGACAACGCTTCCAGCGCCCCCAGAGCCAAGAGACAGCCCCAGACCACCAGTGTCGCGACGTCAACCGACGACAAACCGGCACCTGAAGGCAACTCCGAAGCGACAATTTCCACCGCGAAATTGATCGAGTGGCTTTCCTCAATCGTGCCGACCATTTTGACCGCCGAGGGAAAATCACCAACCATGATCCTCGCCGCCATGCTTCAGAGCCTCCAAGAACTGCTCTCCGATGGCTGCAAGCCTTAGGATTGTCAGTTGGAACGCCAATGGCATCATGTCTCGTCGAAACGAATTGCACTTTTTTGTTACACATATCGACGCGGACGTGGTGCTTGTCTCCGAAACCCACTGCCAAGCTCACCACACCTTCAAGCTCCCTGCGTACGAGGTGTACCGGACGGACCGCCCTGCCAGACAACACGACCAGCGCAATTCAGGTGGTGGGACAGCCATCCTGGTCCAACGCCGGCTTGCCCACAGAGTGCGAAATTTTGTCACTAACAGTGTCGAGTCCACAGGTGTTATCGTCCACGCGGGAAACACGGAGATCACACTGGTCTCCGCGTACCTGCGACCGGCAGGCAGATTCAACCCGAGGGACTTCAACGAAATTTTCTCCGTCCAAGGACCTGTGATTGTTGCAGGAGACCTGAATTCCAAGCACCCCAGCTGGAATTCGAGGGTGGTCAACGCCAAAGGAAACTCGTTGAGGAGGTACCTTGACGTCCGGGACTCAGTTGATGTCCTGGCGCCTGAGGAGCCTACCTTCTTTCCGAGGAACCATGGCAGGCCCGACGTCCTCGACATCGTGCTCAACAAGGAAGTGCCCTTCGACATGGAGATCAGCGTCATCGATGACCTCTCATCTGATCACTTGCCTGTGCTTCTGTCCATAGGCGTGGCTCCCACGAAGGCCAAGGCGCCATGGGCAACGGCGCTCAAGACGGACTGGCGACGTTTCTTTGAGATTGTGGCTGATCGGCTCGCCCCAATCCAGTTCCCACAGTCGGCGGAAGAGCTTGACCAGTGCGCCGAGGAATTTCACCAAACCATGTCTTCTTCCGTTTCAGATGCCACAAGACCAGTGCCCCCGGGACAACGGAGGGGAGGTCTACCGCGTCACATCAAAGAAGAAATCATCAAGAGGAGGAGATTGAGACGGGTGTGGAGAAACACGGGGAGCCCCGAAGCCAAGAGAAGATTCAACGCACAGAGCAACAGGGTCAAGTCACTTGTCGATGATTACAGGTCCGAGTCGTGGGAATCATACCTGCACTCGTTGGACATCGACAGCGGGAGCGCCTGAAAAGCAGCAAAGGCGATCCGTGGCACAAAGTCCACAAACCAGCCCCTCCATGGCCAAGCGGGCCTCGCTTACTCCGCTCAGGATAAAGCTGAGGTCTTCGCAGAAACCATGGAGGGCCAGTTTCGGACCCACGCCGACGTTCGCAACGGGGAGCAGGAGGAAGCCGTGGAGCAATTCATGGAGGAGTTCTTTGCCACAGAGCCCGAGGACGGAATCGAGCCGTTCACACTGAACGAGGTGCGCCAAGCAGTCCTTCGAGCGAATCACAGAAAGGCGCAGGGCTGGACAGGGTCAGCGTGAAGGCACTGCAAAACGCGCCACCGCTGGTCATTCATGTGCTTTTGTTTTTGTTTAATGCTGTTCTCAGGTTGCGACACTTTCCGGCGGTGTGGAAATCTGCCAAGATTATACTAATCCAAAAGCCTGGAAAATCTGCCCTACACCCTGAAAACTACCGCCCAATCTCCCTCCTCTCCGTTACCTCGAAACTGTTCGAAAAACTCCTTCTTTCCCGCCTGTCCCCATTCTTGGAAGACTACATACGGCCGGAACAGTTCGGGTTCCGCAGAGAACACTCAACGACCCTGCAGCTCGTGAGAGTCAACAAACTTGTCGACGCTCACAACCTCAACCTCGCCACCGTTGCAGTCTGCCTGGACGTCAGCAAAGCCTTTGACAGGGTGTGGCATGAAGGCCTGCTCCGCAAGCTCCGAGACACGCCACTGCCGGACACAGCTGTCCATTTGCTTCGCTAATACCTTGCGGGCCGCTCTTTTCGAACCGTTGTTGATGGGGAACTGTCCACCGTCCGACCGGACAGAGCCGGGGTCCCGCAGGGGAGCGTGCTGGGACCATTGCTGTATCTCATTTTCACAAATGACATGCCAACTGTTGCAGGGGTGACTTTGTCACTGTACGCCGACGACGCCATGCTCCAGTGCAGCAGCCCTCGCCCAGCACAAGCGGTGCGGGTCATGCAACGACAGATGGACGTGCTCTCTCCTTGACTCGAGAAATGGAAGATCAAGGTGAACGCCGACAAAAGCGATGCAATTTGTTTCAGGAAACGACGCAGGATGCCGCGAGTCCGGCCGGCCCCGGTGGAACTGAATGGAGAACCGATCCCCTGGAAAAGTTTCGTCAAGTACCTCGGGGTCACGCTGGACGACCGGCTGAACTTCGGACGCCATGTCGACAACAAAGTCAACGAAGCCAACAAGATCCTCGGACTCCTGGGCCCTCTAATCTGCGCGAGGAGCGTGCTCCCCGTGCGGGTCAAGCTCATGTTTTTCCTCATGATTGTGCCTTCTGTGCTCATGTACGCCTCAACGGCGTGGTGGGCACTTGCCAGCAGGACTAACAGGAGGAGATTGGAGAGTGTGCAGAACAAAGCCCTCCGACGGTTGACGAGGCAGCCCTGGTTTGTGCGAAACGCAACGATCAGGAGCTCGCTGCGCGTCCCAACGCTCGGTCAATTAGCTTTCCACTGTGCCACAAATCTCTTCCAGAAAGCCAGCGAATCTGGATTCCCGCACATTGCGGAAATTGCCACCGGAAGGAGTTACCTGCCCGAGTTTTGGCGTCCGAGACCGGCCGCCATCCTGGACGACCCACCGTAGGAATTCCACGAAGACCAGCGGCGCCGAATTTGATCTCAAATTCAAACACGCAATGACTCCAAACAAAAGAGAGCGCAAACCGTGAAGTCAAGACTAATCCCCCGGCAGTCAATGAATATATTTCAGATGCTGCAGCAACGTCTGGGGACGAAGGAATCCCGGAACACCGTGACAGTGACAGTGACATTGGAGTATAAACTCACGTTCCTGTGGTCCATTACGGATTTGCGAGAGGTTCTGAAGACCTATTCCGCTCCGTGTCCAAGGACACACCACTTTTCGGCTGTCCGCGGGCAACGACGGTACGAGCCACGGCCCCCGTTGGGGCACGCGCACTTGCTTCAAGCTACACAAGCACTCGTTGTTTATCGGTAACAACTGTAAACGATCTGTGAATATTCCCACAGACAGGTATCCAATGCCTGACCGCACAATTTCACACCCCCCCGGCCACTACAGCCAAAGAGGATGCTATGCCATAACTGGCCCCAGAGAAGTAGGGCGCGTGAAGCAGCCGCACTCTGGCGCGAAGAGGCAAAGGACTATCGGGCAGACAGGCATGACACCCAGCGCCATCCCGACACCACCGACCACTACGAGTCCGTCCGCAATCCTGAGGCACACTCATTGCTGAGCACGGGCAAGCCCCAGACCCATAGTACCAGTACCTGATTAACTACATCCTGGTGTGTAGCCCACCCCGTGGGGCAGTTCTCATTGTAAGCCGCAATCATAGCCACACTTACTTACATCCCATGAGCAGTGATGTCGCATCATCACTGATGCTCGGCTTTCGGGAACCGGAGTTTCCCTACGGACCCGTACATCCGTTCGCCGGGGGCCGAGGCCCCCGTGTATCACCCCCACGCTGCGCTTCCGCTGGACGCAGGTGGGCGTGGTCGCCATCCTGGCCTTCACCAAGCCCTGCAAGCAGGACAAGATGGTAGGCTTAGGCGTTCCCAATTCACCTTTGCCAGCTCCAGGCAAGCCTGAAGCCGACGGCTACTTCCCCGGCCGAGAGGTAGATGGTGACCCTAGGGCCCCCACCACTTCCCGACCCAGGTGGGCGAGAGGTGCCGTGACTGCGCCCATATGCAGGGTGGCAATCCCCGCTGGGCCGTCTGGCTTGTATCCAAAGCGCCATGTGTCCTTCGTGAGGTTGCTATCCTCGCTGGACTGGCTGGATGTCTAGGTGAGCCGAGGTTTTACCCATTTGCTACACCTTTAACAATGTGCTACCTTGAACCCTTCGTGCCGATCGACGCCTGGGTGCGGGGCCCAGACGGATCAGGCGGGTTGTGTTCTGCAAAGCTGTTCGGTCAGAGCGGTCAAGTCCGGCCCACCGAGGTAGGCCGGGCCCGGCACAGAACTGACTCGAGTGCTGCTTGGTCCGTGGCCGTGGTGTGCTCGGGGGCTCGTATCATGAGCTTGTCCGTCACTAGCTATCACCCGGTCCGTGTGTCATGTCCTTTATGGGGTGCTCCGGGGCCCGCCATGGGTTGTCCCATCACTCGCCATCCCCATCTCATTGTGTCCTGCAGTGGAACAAAATTTAGCTACTCGGTCTCCCTGGATTCAGGACGTGAAGGCCGGTTGTCGTATTACCCTCACGCCCACGGGCACATGGGCACTACACCACAAGGCCCGCGGATCACCACCAGAGAAGTGATCCTAAGAGTTTATCGCGACTCTTGAACGATCTGCGAGAGCGCAAAGACACGCATCATACTATCCAGCTTTCCTCCACACTTTTGTCATAGGGGCGTCATGAGGTACACTACTCCGTTACTAGACTGCGTAGCCGGATCAACATGACACCCTAGATGTGTGCGGCAGCCCCACTGCACACCAGGCACTCGAAAGCACTCTGGGGAGGAGGAAAGCACTTATGCTCCTCATTGATTGATCCGTGGCGTGCGGAAATATACCCAATGCACTACACAACTGGCACACACCACAGACTGCGCGGCACTACACCGCACCAGAGAAAAGAGACGCACGAGGCAAACCTCACTCTGGAGAGAAGGCTCCCCTCCCATTATTTGATCCACCGACCCATTACAGATCCCAGGGCGTGAGACATTGATCCCAATGCATTACACAACTGGCACACGCGGCAGACTGTGTGGCACTACACCAACACCAGAAACGAGGGACGCACGGAGGCACTCCTCAACCTGGAGAGAGGGGGGTAGATGACTCCCGGGCTCCGGCTGCAACAGCCGTATCCCGGGTTGACCTTTCACTCCCAAGCGGCCCAGGGCAAGCCCTGAGCCCTCGGTACCGGGACGGACACTACATCCGCCTTGGCTGGACACTACATCCAACCGCGCCTTCCGGTATACGCCTAAAAGTTTAGTACTCCTTGTGGGCCGACACTTCACCCACTCACAGCATAGGAGTGCACACTGTCGCTCCAGACAGATACTAGGCTTCCGAGAATAAATTCTCCTATGGACCCCTACATCCGTTCGCCGAGGGAACCCTAGCTGATCGCACTAGGGTGCACCTCGTATAACACCCCCTCCTTACAGGATGAGGGTGGTCACCATCACGGCCCACGACTAGGTCGCAAGCTTAGGCGGACCCATTTCGCGATCAGCCGCCAAACGTCTGACCACTACTTCCTAGATTGAGGCATGACGCAGCCAGCAAGCCAGCCACGGCAGACCCCGGCCCAGGGTAGGTTCTTGCGTGTACTGCCATAACTCGGGACTGACCTGCCAACCCCCCGGATACCCCCCCGCAAGCGAGAGATCTGTGCCCTTTGGACTCGCCAAGGCACCCACTCCCCCTTGCCAGAGCTCCCGTTTGCGAGATGCCCCAAGAGCACCGCGGCAAGGTGAGAGTTGACTTGAAGGAGAGAGGCTATACAGTACGCATCATCCAACCTTACTCAGGGAAAACCTTACTCAGTGACAGTGACAGTGGTTACGGCTTTCATTAACCAATGGAGTCGATTTCTTAGCTAGGCCTACACTATTCTCAGAAGTTTGACCATCTAGGCTTAGGCCAAGGTTTGGATGAGTTGCCGGTGGGTCAAGATTTTTTTCTTAGTTCCTCGCATTTATTAAAAACAACGTCCAACTTGTTATTTAACTGGGAATTGTTGGCCACCAAACCATTAACAACACTAAACAGTTTGTGAAGCAATTTACTATCGTTAACCTCTTCACCACTGACGCTGGATGCATTGTGTTTGCTGGAGCACGATTTCCAAAACCGTAGTACTTTGCTTGATAACTTCTTAATCATGTCACATTCCTTGACTAGAACGTTGACACATTTTATGTAATATTTTCCTTCACAAAACACTCACAACTCAGGAATTTATCTGAACTTGTAACAGGTTCTTCCATTTAAGAACAATTATTAATTAATTTTAATTTACATCTCAGGGGTGGTAAGTTCGTGTGAGGCTGAATTAGGTGAAATCAAGAACCCGTTAACTTAACAAAAGAACTTTTAATATGATATACTCAAGTTAGTTTTCACATACCGTGGCAGCTTCTAAATTGTTTTACAGATATTATGACCAACCATTAGCAATACTTATGATAGTAGTAAATTACTCATCTTAACATGAAGGTGTCCATTCCCTGGGAGATAGTGAGATGCCGCCATTGCCGCCATCCGTAGTCGACCGGATCATGGAGGTCCACTGGATTTCAAACTAGCTGGCGTGACTGTCGAAGGCTGAACATGTCTCACGGCCGTCGTTGCTGTCCCGATGGCCGACAGTCTCCACAGTATAAGCAATAATAATTTAAACCCGAACTGATTCTCCACGACGCGGGAAACGAATCACTTACAGGATTTACAGCTTCTCCACCCGATGTCTAAAGATGAACGACGTGCGTCACGCGTTCTCTCCCCTGTCCCTGCCTATGTTATAAGCAAGCTCTCATCCTATGGGTTGAGAATTTCTTCTCCGCTTCACCACCAATCACGGACAAGGTTTCAACCCTGCTAGAGATTTTTACTGCGCAGTGCGATCTAGAAGGCGGGATGACAGAACGTTCTGGAATTTTCCACGACAAAACCTTTCTATAATCGAATATTGACTACCGTTCCCAAGCAAACGCATGAGAATAATTTATTTCGCACTCCGAATTATTTCAAATCTGTATTCCCGTGAATTATCAATTATGCGTATGATTATTTAATTACCGTAATCCATTATTTTATTTTATATTTATTATTTATTAGCAACCCATTGCAAACTAAAACTCGTCAACTACTTGAATCTTGGCCATCCGCCAACTTCCCCAACTATCCACAGTCAAAACGGCCGCTACCATCACAGTCAAAGCGGCCGCTACCATAGTTTCCACGTCCTGCTATCATAGTCACTACAGCCGCTATCGTTGTATCAACGTCTGCTATCATAGTCACCACTGCAGCTTCCTTGGTATCCACGTTAGGGTGGAATGAAGTTATAGGGCAAAATATTCTTTTAACCGTAAAACTTTCTAATAGCATTCAAAACTTGCATCTTTATATCACAAACAACAATGTAAAATTTCGCTTGTTTATATTTATATCTTGAGGCCTCAAAAATAAAGTTTTTTTTCTAAATCAAAATTTTCTCATAAATTAAAATAAAATTTTCTGCCCATTCTATTTTGTTGAAATATATTTTTTATTAGCAATTAAAACAGTTACCTTTGGAAGAAAAGAAAAATTATAAGGATCAGTAGTGCAATAATATTTATAATTGCTATATTTATGAGTTTTACAAAAACGTCAAATAAATGAGAATTTTACAGGAGAAACATCTGAATAGAAAATTCACCATAGAAAACTCAATAATATCTTCACCTAAAAAATGGTGCTCAATAATAACTTTTAAATTAAAATTTTTAAAACTAAACTATGGAGGAGTATTAACAGTAACCTAATATATGCAAAATAATTGTGTTTTTAACCTTTTTAGCGATTTTAGACAGGGATAAAAAGGGCATACAACAAAAAGTTTCCTATATTCTTCTATAATTTATGGAAAGATACATAAAAATAAGTAAATTCATTAAAGGAAATTAGACATGAAATAAATATAATTAGTTTCATTTTAGCTCAGTCCTTTTTACTTTGTTCTGTTAGAAACCTTCCTTCGCAATTAAGAAATTAATGTTTTTATCTGAAATTTAGGCATCATCTTTTCTAATCAATTCTTTCTTTAACAAATCAGTCTCTTGCTGCAGGACCGCAGGCACTTAATTATGATTCTGTTTCAAGTTGTATTACCCAATTAATCATATCAATGAAATCAATAAATTCTGCCTGAAAATTTATATTTTGGACCAAAGATTTTCTTACGCCATTTACATTTGCAGATAATGCCTTCAGAAGTCTGCCAAGGCCGAGCTTTCTTTTAATAGTTTTCTCTCTTCACATAACATACAGAAAACCACATTGTTAGGATGAGCACAGTAACAATTTCTTCAAATAACTTGATCAATTTTTTATGCTGTTCTCAAAGGTAAAGTGAGAATTTGATCAGACACAATATATGTTTGGAAAACCATCAAGGAAAACCAGATTCGGGCATACACCTTCATGACATACTCTGTTAATAGTAACCTAATATACGCAAAATAATTGTGTTTTTTTAAATTTTTAGCGATTTTAGTTAGGGATAAAAAGGACATACAACAAAAAGTTTCCTATATTCTTCTATAATTTATGGAAAGATACATAAAAATAAGTAAATTCATTAAAGGAAATTAGACATGAAATAAATATAATTAGTTTCATTTTAGCTCAGTCCTTTTTACTTTGTTCTGTTAGAAACCTTCCTTCGCAATTAAGAAATTAATGTTTTTATCAGAAATTTAGGCATCATCTTTTCTATTCAATTCTTTCTTTAACAAATCAGTCTCTTGCTGCAGGACCGCAGGCACTTAATTATGACTCTGTTACAAGTTGTATTACCCAATTAATCATATCAATGAAATCAATAAATTCTGCCTAAAAATTTATATTTTGGACCAAAGATTTTCTTACGCCATTTACATTTGCAGATAATGCCTTCAGAAGTCTGCCAAGACCGAGCTTTCTTTTAATAGTTTTCTCTCACCACATAACTTACAGAAAAGCACATTGTTAGGATGAGCACAGTAATAATTTCTTCAAATAACTTGATCAATTTTTTTATGCTGTTCTCAAAGGTAAAGTGAGAATTTGTCAGACACAATATATGTTTGGAAAACCATCAAGGAAAACCAGATTCGGGCATACACCTTCATGACATACTCTGTTAAGGTTTTAATGTTGTTGGACGGATTCTCTATTCCAACATATAACCAAATTATACGACTTGCTGACGTGAGCCATTGTGAAAGAGCCAATTTTCTGGATTTTCTTAAGGAGAGGTCTTGAAAACATCCACCACTTGAGATCACAGTGCATATTTTTAAGTAAATATTTTTATCTTAATTTTTTTCAAGGAAAGGTTGTGTTTTATAGGAGGAAACATAGCCACTTGAAGATCATTACATTTTTCAAGCTGCTTTCCTATTTCACCTAAATGTTCATTGGGGCCTGATGTTGTTTTCCCATCTAAGATGGCGCAAAGACAATTCATTGCCATGAAACAAATAAATCAGCGACTGTAGTGGCCAAGCAAGTATTTTTTTTTTCAACAAAGCAAGAACATTATTATTAACTCTTATCCAGTGTTTGTAGCCGTTCCATCACATAATGTTAAGAGTCTGCAGTACCGGCCGAATTGGATTTTTATTCACGTAAGACTAATGTAAATTTCAAACGTCACTTTGCTTCTAATATTGATCGAAAAATATTCATCTTTATGCCATTTGAAAGGAAAATTTAATACCTAGGCCCCTGCTCAATCAAATTTATTATATTATTGATTGTTTGTTTAATTAAAACAACAATGTAGACTATTCTCAGAATGTTTTGTTTGAAAATGGACTTATTTTTTCAGTAGTATACAATCTTATAAATTGTTCTATAATCGTGATTTTTATTTCACAGGACTAGGTATTAAAATGCTCTTTATAATGACCGAATTTTTTTTTTTTTTACCAATATTAAAGGAATGGGAGATATTTGAACATTTTCTTATTGGAATAAAAATCCAAGGCCAATACTGCAGACTCTTGAGAGGGTTATATTTATAAAAAATACAATAACTATTTTCTGTATAATTTGACTTATAACAGTTTGATTTACTTATTAATTGTTAAATTTGAACAGTATTAAAAATAATTTATAATTTTAAAGTAAATCTTTTTTGCTCTAATAAGTTATTAAATATCCTTAAATTTGAATAAAAATACATATTTTCAACAGTTTTGCGGTACCTCTAAACATATTATTAATTCAACCAAATTCAAACAGTGTCTTTTAAAAGGCATTATGTAGCTTTTTATCACTATTACAACTAAAAATCACGACGAAAATCTTTTTCGGACTATAGAAACGATTTCCTAAAATTGTAACATTTTCATAAAAAGACATATTCTTAACAGCGTTGCGGCACCTCATAAAATATTCATATTTAAACCAAATTTTAACAGTGTCTTTTCAAAGGCATTAGACAACTTTTAATCACTATTACATTTTAAAATTCAAAAATTTCATTTTTCATTCCACATTAATCCACGTCCGCTACCATAGTCACCATGGCCGCTAACGTAGTTTCCACGTCCTGCTATCATAGTCACTACAGCCGCTATCGTTGTATCAACGTCCGCTATCATAGTCACCACGGCAGCTTCCTTGGTATCCACGTCCGCTACCATAGTCACCATGGCCGCTACCGTAGAATCCACGTCCGCTACCATAGTCACCATGGCCGCTACCTTAGAATCCACGGCCGCTATTATAGTCACCACGGCCGCTACCGTAGTATTCGCGGCCATATCCACAGTCGCCACAGCCACTACCATAGTTTTCACGTCCGCTATCATAGTCACCACGGCCGCTTCCTTAGTATCCACTTTCGCTATCGTAGTCACTACGGCAGCTACCGCAGTATCCACGGTCATATCCACAGTCACCACGGTCTCTACCATAGTTTCCACGTCTGCTATCATGGTCACCATGGCCGCTACCATAGTTTTCACGTCCGCTATCATAGTCTCTACGGCAGCTACCGTAGTATCCACGGCCATGTCAATAGTAGCCACGGCCGCTACCATAGTTTCCATGTCCGCTAACATAGTCACTACGGAAGCTATCTTAGTATCCGCAGCCATATTCATAGTCACGACGGCCGCCTCCTTAGTATCCACGTCTGCTATCGTAGTCACCACGGCAGCTTCCTTAGTATCTATGTCCGGTATCGTAGTCACTACGGCAGCTATCGTAGTATCCACGGCCATATCCACAGTCACCACGGCCGCTACCATAGTTTTCACGTCCGCTATCATAGTCACAACGGCCGCTACCGTAGTATCCACGTCCGCTATCATAGCAATGTGTACAGAAACGAATAAGTAGGGACATCCTTACGGGGAAGTGAGAAGGCCGCAACCAAAACACAGATGGCACCAACAAAGACCTAATTTTTATTCAAGGATCATGCTGATTGGTTGTATGGAAACAGATGGCTGGATTAATTTTGCAGACGTTTGTTATTGTTTTGATTTTAGCGAATTTCCCTATAGGGAATGCGCTATTAAGGTAGTAGCCATGGTAAGACCTAAGCCCGGGACCACTTTACTTTTTTCATTTTAAGGTCCCCAGAAGCCAAAAACACCATTCGTTCATTTTCATATATATATATATATATATATATATATATATATATATATGTATATATATATCTATCTGTGTCATATGCTCTGTTATTCTGGCCAAACGTTATTCTCTTGTAGACCAGAAAGGGGGTCCCTGTGGTACCGTTCATGCGAAAGATTTTAAACCATTCGTAAAAGATAAATTCAGTAAGAACGGCAAGGGTTGTACGCAGAAATTGCATTGATAGTATTGGTTAGCCCTGATTCATTAATGCATGCATATTGAAGTAATTTGCTTTTAAGTTATTACGTAGACTGCTTATCGCTTTGCATGTAATCCTGCATGGTTGCTTCTTGCTTGCAGTTGTGGTATTTGGCTTCAGAATGGAAACCCCCCCACCCCCAACCCATGACCTACCTCCCATGGCGGAACCCCAGGTTATCGAGGTCGACTCCTGCAGTGACGAAGAAGGAGTGAACCCATCCACCTGGCGCTGACAACAAGGAGGAAATACGAAATTAACCGCACTAGCCTCTGTAACGACGAGGTAATCTAAAATTTCCTAGCCCTCTTGAGGGACTGATCGAAAGAAAGTCACGGAGCTCTGAAAGTATACAATTTCCCGACCGTGTTCTTCGCGGCTCTGGATGAAGGTGGCCACGAAAGGGTAGGACGTTGGATCAAGAAGGTTAAGATCACAGACTAAGATGTTCTGCTATTCCCGGTTCATGTGCCCTCAAACTCTGGAATGGAACATTGGTTCTTAATTGTCGCCTTTCTAAAAGAAAAGATGATCCGCAGCTATGAACTTAGTTATTTGGATTGTGAGGCGAAGAGGCACGGGGCTGACATCGAACGCAGGAGCTGGAAACTTAAGCCCAACCCCCATGGCTTGAGATTGCAGAACAATGCGATTGACTGCGGCTTTCTCGCCTGCTACTATGCGGGCTTGTGGGGTCTATATATACATATATATATATATATATATATATATATATATATATATATATATATATATATATATATATATATATACACACACACATATATATATATATATATATATTTTCTAAATGAGTAAAGGAAATTTTTTTAAGTTTATTGTAGAATTTACTTTAAACTTGAATGCCACAGTATTAAAGTCCAATTCTAAACACGATAAAGTTAAGTAATTATAATTTTATTTCAATATTTACTAACCATGAATGTATTTGCAGAGCTCAGAATTGCCGGAGCACTCCATTACTTTCTTTCTTGAATCCTTTTTTCCTGCGCAGAAAAGATTTATTATAACTTTGTCTGTCCTGAGCCTTCTTATTATGTTGGCAGTTAGGGTTTTAGGGTACCTCCCTCCAACAGCGATCATTAGTTTAATCTAAAAATAACACACATTTTGGTTGCAACTAAAATTGACTGAAAACAATATAAGAAGTAGTACATATGAAAACACCCCCGTCGCCACAAACCTGTGTATACAGCGAATTTCCCATATGATTTTTGTGGTTTTTTTATTTCCCCATTAAAACCACGGAGGTAAATAAAGCATGTGTAGTTTGATGATTGCCGCCAAATAGGTTTTGTATGCAAAAATAAATTAAACCAACCTATATAGTAAATGAATCGTTTATTTCAGAAACTACCGAAGTGCGTTTTTTTCAACATTCGGGAAAACATGTTTTGCAGCTTAGTTATTGGTATAGTCGCCTTTAAATATTTTTTTTATCAAACCAGAACATGCTATTTGGATGATGCCAAAGGGGAAAAAATTTTCCTTTCAGCTTTTTAGTAATAGATTTTTTCAAAATTGTTTCTGCAATAATTGAGTGTACCCAAAGTGATTTATTTATTTTTAATTAATTAAGTAGAACCATTATTTTTACCTATTTTGGTATCAAAGGTAGGTAACAGATACACTGAAGCATAAAAAAGAGTGGTTTACTAGGCCTAGAGCGAAAAATACAAGTAGACTACACGTAACAGTGTGTCTATATACAAAGATCTGTCCATATTCACTTTTATTAAGCTTCTGGCAAGCCTTCTGGCAACTCCTTCTCAGTTGCAGGCCATTGGAGTATAGTGTCACAGAAGGATTCATATCCAACAACGTAATCCATCAACCTTTTAATATCGTCTATCTTCTTTTTGTTGATTGGGACCTAAAACCAAAACTTTCACTGTGCAAAACACGATAATTTTTTTAATTTTGTATAGCCTACAAAAATGTTTAGTTAAAAGTAAAATATAAAGTTTAAAATAATCCTGGTAAAACAAAAGTAAACATACCTTCCCCAATGGATACGCTTTCTCTGTTGGTAGTTCCGGAGGGATGCGAGTTTTTAGCAATGTGAAGGTGGATGTCGTCATTCCTCCAATAAATTCGCTTACAACAACTTTTTCCGGAGTATTCTTGTTGTACAGAAACTGCTTGTACTTGGACACTTTGAATGGCTCCTTGTTTTCTTTGAGTACATTCCTGCCTGATGTTTCATCAGAATTTGTCGTTTTTTATATGATTTGGGCCACCGATTTTTGAAGTTGAGAATATCGACTGACGTAAGGTGATATACAGTAAATCGGCCAGACTTACTAGCTTTTAGCATGAGTTCTGCATATTCATCAGGAGTATAAATCCTGTCCATCTTCCTCAACAGACGCTTTATGCTTCCAAAATCTCGGTCACATGGGGAAAATGAGTGGCCACGTACCGGGAAGACGTGAGTTATTGTTTCAAACCGACCTGAGTCACAGAGGTTTAGTAAAAATCGCACTACTGTATGATTCTTGTTTTGGCCTGAAGGCCCATCACAATACAGTATGAGATGCTTCACATTAACTGGAATGTCATTGAAATAATTCAGTAACATTGAGCATACTTCGTCTGGGCCTTTGTTTGCTTCGCCCTCATGATAAATATATAGCTTAAAAGAATTAGTCTTCAAATCTTGTAACGAAAACACATTTACCCAAATCTGCCTGATGTAAAAAACCTCCTGTACGGATATGTGTGGCAAGGGTAGGTTTTGCATGAAGTCGAAGGCTAGTGCGACCGTGTTGGCTTTGTAGCGAGCCACAGTAAAATAAATAAATACCCCCCGTCGCAGCAGACCTGCGTACTCAGCGAATTTCCAAATTAGTAATATTAATTTTGACCAGCTAAACTTGGAAACAAAATTTCATCATGTGCTCATAAATAGAGAAATAAATGTCTATTCTCCTTAAGATATAGGGAAAGAGTATGCAGGTATGCTGCCATGGGGGACACTAAAAGTAGGTTTTTAGCATAGAAAAAATTTATTTCGACCATATAAAGCCATATAGTAAGTTTCATCAATATCTGTCCATAAATAAAAGAGTTTGCCTATTCTCCATATGATTAACATGGGAAAAGAGTATGCAGGTTTGCTGCCATGATAAGTACAAAAACCAAGATTTTTTACCTTAAATGGATGAATCTCAACCAAATGAAGCTAAATACTTAGATTCATCCAATAATATTGGTTAATAAGTGAAATATTAACACATCCTTATTCTCCATAAGATTAACATTGGAGCCCCAAAAGACAATGTACTGTCTTTAGACTTTGTAATATCTCGGTAACCAATGGAGATAGAGCAAAGCTTCAAAATACTAAATTGTGTGTTTTTTTCAGCTAAATCCAATGGTCAAAATAAAAATTTAAAATTTTTTAAATTTACATATAAAAAATGCAAAAAACCCATTTTTGGGGTACAAAACCCCCCAAAACTACCCCTTCCGGTAGGTCGATATGTCTGGTTTTCGAACTCATCCGAATAAACGTAGGATTACACATCTCTACCAAATTTGGTATCGATCGGACCATTTTTACGAGAGTTATCGTGTCTAGGGACACATACATATAAATATACATATATATATATATATATATATATATATATATATATATATATATATATATACATATATATATATATATATAAAAATTTTAATGACTATTATTTTTGGTCTCTGGGCACCTAAAAACGAAAAAGTAACATGGTCCCGGGCTTAGGTCTTTCCATGAGACCTACGGTAATAGCTTATTCCCTATGGGAAATTCGCTAAAAAAGCAATAAAAATAATAAAATAATAGTAAAATAATCTTGTATCAATTTATCCCTATTAGTTTTAGGAATATAGATTTATAATATGCACATATCATAAACATAAATTTAACATCAGATACAAATTACAGTTACTTATAAAAAAAAAAAATTTGATATACAGGGTGTCCCGGAACTCTCTGGAACCCTTTTGTATATTTGTTCCTTGCATCGAGACAAGAAATAAACATCGTACAAATAGGGGTCTAAGATCCATCGTTAAGCCGCTAGCCGCCATATGTCTTTTTTCATATAATGATTTTTATTTCCGTAACGGATTTTTGTATTCAGTTCATATTTGGGATAAATCTTTCTCATACCAATGTACATTTTCAAGGAAAAAATTAATTTCTTCCACTGTGTATTTTGAAAATGGCGACCATTAAAATTTGCAAACTCAAATATCTCAAAATCGACAAACTTCATAAAAATTTTACTAAACACAAAAAACTTGCGAAATTAAATTATCTAACCAACGGTACCAAGTTTATAAGGATCTAATGACTAATAACGGAGTTTTTGGAGTTATTTCTATTAAAATGGCCTAATTTGCACCAATTATAATGCAAAATATTTTTTTTATTTTTTTTTTTTAGAAAAATAGCAATAACTCTGTTATTTGTTGTCAGATCCTTATAAACTTGGCACCGTTAATTAGATAAATTGATTTGGCAAGTTTTTTGTATTTAGTAAAATTTTTATGAAATTTACCGATTTCAGATATTCCAAGATTTATCCCAAATATGACAACCATCCGTAACGGAAATAAAAATTATTATGTGAAAAAAACAAAATGACGGCTAGCGGCTTAACGGTTGATTTTAGACTCTGTTTGTACGATGTTTTTTCTTGTCTCGATTCAAGGAACAAATATGCAAAGGGTTCCAGAGAGTTCCGGGACACCCTGTATATTGATTACACATAATAATAATAATCTACCTTAAAAATTACAAGATCACCTAAAGCAAATAAATTCTACAATATGATCTAATACATTGTAGTTTCCATTCATAATTCTTAATTACATGTTAAAGGAAAATTAAAAACTTTGAGGTAATGCAAAGTGTATAAAACTTACTAAATTTTATTTTCTTGTTATTAGGATAACAAACATTGGGATTGTTTGCTTCTTAGTCAAAAATAGGATGTCTATATCAGAAAATAAGTTATTTAATAAAGACTTTTCTGTAGATGTTTATCATAATACAATTAAGTCCTTGAATCTTCATTCCTCAAAACATTTCACACAGACAGTGAGTTTCCCAACTCATAATAAATCTGCACCATTACCTTTTGTTTCAAGCAATAAATGGGAAAGGTAGCAAGTAACGAGAAAACAATGTACTAAACAAACCAATAAGAAAGAGGAAGGAATGGAAACAAGCAACCTATTTGAGATTCTCTCTGTACCAGACCATGTCGAAGAAGGACAAATAGAATGCCACTTTAGACGAAGTAACGAGAGACTTGCAAACATTGAAAAAATCGTTTGACGAAAAAGACTACGTTATAATCATTGGCGGCTCTAATGATAATATAGTTAATGGGGAGAAACAGTTGCTGGACTCGTTTAAGAAAGTTATTTATAATACAACGCACACAAACATCGTTGTGGCTGGTTTACCTCAAACACGCCACTCTCCTGAACTAAACAACAGAGTAAGTTTCATTAACATGGAAATTGAAAAGCTGTTAATATCAGAAAACATGCTAACTTTTTACCCCTGGGTGATCTCTCTAGGAATCTTCACACAAAGCATGGCCTCAACTTCATTAAGCAAAGCAAAAAATTATATATCAAATGATAAAAGACCTTTTGCAACCAAAACCTGAAGATAAGTCTTGTGAGGGACTGCTCCTCCAAGAAAACAGTGTTGAAGTTAAAGACGAGGATATGAGAAAAATTATTGAAAAATACAAACAAGACCCAACGGTTGTGTTTGCTCACACAATTTCTGCGGATTTGCATAGTGAGAGAAACATGAGTGGTGGTGTGGCAGTTTTTCCGAAAAGCTTTTGGGAGGCCGAAAGTATCGGATTTTGTAGACAGCTACCTAACTTCTCAAATTTTGCATGAAGGGCCTACTATATTCAGTATAGTAACAAAACCGATATATTCTGGCAAACCAAAAGAGATTGATTATAAAATAGCATTCACACAGCTTAAAAAGCAAGAAAGTTATGTACACTGATTTGTTCTCCGACGGGTTGTGTGCGGGATTTGATAAAACCACATGAGTTTATTTCTTGCCTCGTGAACTTTCAACAGCGCATGGGTGAAATAAATATAGAGTTATGCTTTTGGAATAAGTTATATGGTGCTACCAGTATACAAAATTTGTAAAAAATTTTAATTCTTCAAAAAAGAGCGATACAAATCATGCTAAATTTAGATAACAACACATCTGTTAAGAATCATTTTACAAAACTAGAAATTCTAACAGTTTTTGGAATATATATTTTTCAAACAATAATGGCGGTAAAACTGACTGAGGATTCGTTGCAGAAACTGGGGGCTTATCATAACTATAATACCCGTTTTAAAAATTTCCCAGCCATCCAAAATCATAATTTACCGTTTTATAATAAAAAACCTACAGCTGCAGGAACAAATTTTTATACTACATCCCTAAAGATATAACTGATATAAAAAATACTAAAAGAAAAAGTTAAAAAGTTATTTGATTCAAAGATCACTTTATTCATTTAAAGAATACTTGGAGAGTAACTTTAAAAAAAATGTATAGAATCGTTTTTGTTATGTTTAGTTTATTATATTAGTTAGTTTACTATATTCTAGTAACAACTATACGAGAAATTGACGCCATTCTGTATTTATACATTGTATGAATCATTAATAAAGAAAATTTGATTGATTGATGTATTGATTGAATTTGTGAACGAAAGAATAAGTAATAAATGTATTTACTATGGGCCCACAGTTAATACATTTATTACTTATTCTTTCGTATTTGATTGTTGACCCAAGCTTTAATTTGGGCTACTGTCCTGCATTTCAATGGACTGTAGCTATTTTTGGCTTCATAACATTCTAGGGGAGTTGGCAGTGTTCGATTTTCCAAATGTCTCTTGAACTGTTTTTTCATTACAGTTCTTTCTGGGGTTGTCCATGTTTATCGTATGATTTATCTGTCACTTTTCCTTTTCTTTATAGTTGAAGGTTGGTCGCCTGCCAATGTTTGTTTCTGGTTTTTGGTCAATGACGGTTCTGCGAATGGTTCAGCTTCATCTTCTTCGAAATCTAAAAAATTGAAAGAAAAATTATTTAAATTTTCCCTGTTTAAAAATTATTTTTAAATATCAATACATAGTTAAAGAACAAAAACACCCCAAACATGTAATACTTTAAAAAAAGTTGACTATAGGAAAAGCTGAAAGAGGAGTAAAAATTTACCAACCCTGGTAAATATTTGAATTATTAATTACAAAATTTAACATTACTATTTGCTTTAACCACTTAAATTAACATTTACTCATTTAGTGGTAAATTAAGTAGTAAGGGGTAAAAATGAATGGACTTTCATCCTACTATGAAAGGAGAGATCAGAATTTTTCATGCCAATGTTATTTAAACGAGCAAACGTTGGTTCAATTAGGTACTTCCATTTATTACTTTAAAAATAAAGCTAACTTACACTATAAGTAAAATTCAGTAAAACCGGAAAACTTTGGGAATTAATAAAACCAGGAAAATATTTGGAGAAAAAGGGAAAATTCGCGACCGCCGATGAAAAAGCTTCCGACCACCAACCATAGACGCTCGAGGGAGCCGACCGGAGATGCTAGCAACCGCCAACATTGTGTTAATATTAATTAGATTTACAAACCTGGTGGTATGACTGGGGTTTTATCCTGCTCTTGTATGTACGCCTCTATGAACGCATTGAGCTCATTCACTTTTCCCCTTTAATTCTGAAACCTTTCCACTGTCAATTGCTTGTAGGAGAACACTGATTTTCGCCAGTTGGATGGTTTCATCAGGAAGGCGATAAAACTCAATATGTGTTTGCAATGTGTGCCCAAGAAAGTTAGCCAGGACTGTCATGTCGTTTAAGGAGAAGTTGAAGGCCTGGGTAGCTGTTGCAATCTCTCTTCTTAAACTCGTGCCAGTTATGAATTGGGGTTATTTAGCGTTGCACTCAAACACAAATTCCTTTAAAGCCAAGTTTGCTTTGAATACTTTGTTGTCAATCTTTGCAAATAATGTACCTATTTGATAGTGTAATCCCTGCCTTTATTCGGAGGTTCAAAATCGTGTTAATGTTATTTATCAATTGCTTTGTGAGGAGCATAGATACAACTTTGCCCCGTTTTCCTCTTGCTTGGATTCTTTTATAGTGACCGCAAAGCAGTTTTTCAGACTCGCTCAACATTTGGTATGTAACTGTGCCTTTTTGTACATTGTGACACTTTTTGAAATCTTCTATTGTTAAGCGTTTTACCTCACTAACTCTTTTCCTATTAAATAGTAATATTGATACCATTGTGGCCTTGTTTAGATTGACACATACGGGATGCGAAAATTCATTTTTTTAAGTAGTAGAGTGGGATTTTTAGTTACTTTCTGAACGTGTTTATTCAATTTCATTACATCATCGGTAAGTGGTATTAATTTTGGTTTGTTCCATTGGTTAGTATCTAATGTTTTCCTTGCGTGCTTTCCTATATAAGCGTTGTAGTCCTCCGAAATAACCTCAATCCATCTTTTAGCATTTCTTACAACGTCTTCATTGTTTTCTTCTATGCATTGCAGTATTACACGTTTTGCACATTGTTTCAACAATGTTGGCATCTCATTTGCCATTGCCTGCTTTTAAAAGTGCCCTTGTCAAATCCGGTAACTTCCTTGATAGCTTCAAAAAGAACCTGTTTTTTTGATGGCTGAATGATATGCTTCAAAGATGTATGTCATTATCTAGTTTCTTGATTTCTATTAACACTTCTGTGACTTGTCTTAATTTACGTCTGTTTAGTAACGCTATTATATGGAAAGTTTGAGCAAAATCTACCCGCTAGATTTCGAGATCGTGGAACCCAACACTTCAGACAGTGCTCGTATTATACTTAAGGATTAAAATAACAACACGAAAAACACTGATTGTTACTCGTATCACTGCTGCTCTTGCTGTCAAAGTGAGTCTGACCTATATTTGTGGGGGAAAATAAAGAAGGAATGTACACCCTAAAACTGAAAGTCTTCGTTTATTGGTGGTGGTATGCGCAATTATAGTATAAATTGAAAGTCCCAGTTTATTGTCTTCAAAAGTGACATGAGTGACACGACGGTGAAACGTTCCAGAGCCATTACACCGGACGCTGGAATTGCCACTGGATCCTCCGCTACCTGCTAGGCGAGGATCGGAGGATCGCTGTTTCGGTTGTGGAATTAGTGGACCTTTTTGAGGATTAATGGGAGGGACACTAACTGAATGATAAAATGTTTGTATCTATTAAACTCTGATAAAATGATAAAACTAAAATAATCTATTATCTACATATAACAGAGTCCAGTGTTCTATCTGAGAGACATCTCCAAGGTCGAATTCCAGCCGACGATATGACGATATGATAAGAAGTGTGATGGCGCCCCACCACAGCCGCCTCGATACAAATTCACCCACCCTCCCTATTACCGCCACACTTTTGAAACATCTTACCTGACATTTGTTCTAAATGTTGCTCACACGTTAACAATCTAATTTCAAATTTTCACCTAATAACTACCAATCCTTATTCTACAAAGTATTTCTTCTTATCATTTATATCGTTAAAATAAACCGTACCAGATAACTGACACATACCTTTTCCGACCCACATTAAAAGGTGTCAAAAGCCTCCAAACATTAATATCTTGATTGCTCAGTGGATAGCTACCAGTTGAGCAGCACTAGTGTAACTCTACCTCTACCCGCGTCTGAGACTTTTAACGGTACTGCGTTTATCGCTAAACGAAAAATTGAATTTTCTGCGCAACCACTTGAAGTAGAGCAATAATTTAAAATGCGAAATTAGTTAGTTTTTTGAGCTTGATTTAATGGTGATAAGTAAATTCTATTTCAAGCTAACAGTTTTTTTAATCCGAAATATTGATTTTTTTACTTTTTGCTCTGAAACTTTTGAACGGCAGTTTTCTCAGAGATGCGAGTGGTGTCATTTTATTCAGCATTTTAGTCTTGATCAACGCACAGTTGATGCTGTACGTCAAACATTTCAACACAATCCTTGGTCCTAAATGGCCTCGGTCACCAGACGTGACCCCTCTGTATTATTTTATTATTTTTGAGGGTTTGACAAGTGTATTCTACTCCAGTTCCTAATTTTGAGACAAGCGAGAGAATAAGAAATGCAGTGACGTCCATTACTCAAAAAATGTTAACCAAAACATGGGACGAAATAAAAAGTCACCTAGAATATATATTGGCAACCCAAGGCGCACTCTGCAAACATATGTTTAAAACTGAAGATAAAACATTATTCTATCAGAATTTGTTTTATGCTGTTCGATTTCATTATCAGGGCAAAACTTTATGGGCACCCGGTACTATTACAGACATTAATTGTAAGATTCGAGCGAGGAGTTCCTGAGGTAATAATTAATTTAACTTTTTCCGAGTTTTCGTTCATAGCGGCTAAACTATCCATTTTCGTATGTTTGGAATTAGTTTCATTATATTTCTTTGTTCCGAAATAGTATATTTCGTCACTAGTCCGGAAAGTGGTCGTTATTGGGGGTCGATCGAGCACCGATATACCACTTTCGGACGAGTTACGGACAGTAATTTTCATCATACCACCTTTAATAAATTTACAGTTTGGATAAAAATTAAAAAAAATTAACCTATATACCCCCTCTTACGTTGTTATTTGTTTATCTTTTATTTGAACTATTTACAGCTGTTATTAAAAATAAAAATAAATTAACTTGTTCAGTGTCCCGAAAACCACTGTTTCGCGGTCTAGTCCCGAAAATTTTGTTTACCAACACGTTTATCCAACCCACCGGGAATCAACTAGTTTCGATCACAGCTGACCGTTTCGAAAAACAACGTTTATCGCAATGGTATGATGAAAACATACTATTAGACTCATTAATTGTAAGATTCGAGCGAGGGGTGCCTGAGATAATACTTAATTTAACTTTATCCGAGTTTTCGTTCATAGTGGCTAAACTATTAATTTTCGTATGTTGACATACAAAGATCATATATATATATATATATATATATATATATATATATATATATATATATATTATAACAAAGATGATAGTGAGTAGGGCTACTATAACATTAATTGTTTTTATTTTCATTATAAATAAACTAAGTACCCTTTTTACTTTTTAAAAACATTTTTATTTTACTGACAACTAGTTTCGATCCTATTTAGGTCATAATCATGTCTGAATTCAGACATGATTATGACCTAAATAGGATCGAAACTAGTTGTCAGTAAAATAAAAATGTTTTTAAAAAGTAAAAAGGGTACTTAGTTTATTTATAATGAAAATAAAAACAATTAATATATATATATATATTTTTTTTTTTGCTAAAATTTCAGTAGTTGTTGGTTGAGATATCGAAAGATATGTGTAAACAGTTTAATATATAAGTCGTAAGTTTAAATACAATAAAGTAAGTGTAATCGCCTAAAATAAGTATGTATCTTTATGCATTTTATTTTAAATGATATTTCAATATCCAATACAATGCAGAAAAATGACATGCATAATATTTATGAGTTTAAACTACTAAAAAACGCGCCCATTTAAGAAAAGTGAGACCTACTTTGTTGTTAATTAATTAAAAAATTAATGATATATGAAATATTTGTTTTTACGGGGCTTCAAAGATATCAAAATATTCTTTGAAAGGGCTTATAAAAATAAATATTTTTAAATAAACTACAAATCGCCTCATGATCGAAATTCGATAAAAATGTCTGTTGATCTGGACCAAAAAAGTTTTAAAACATTTTATAACTGAAACATCTGTTGTTTCTGTTTTTCTGGCGGTTGTTTTGACAACAGCTGTCTAATGATTCGATCAATTATTTTTCCTCCGTAAGATTAACATTGGAAATTTGAAAGCCTGTGGGGCGTAGCCCTGGAGTCCGATGTTAATTAGAATGGGATTCTTCTCATGTACAGGACTACACCTTTCTAACGGCATGCGCGGATTTTTCCTACGATGCACCTACGAATTATATATATATAGATTAAAGGTGTAGGCGGATGTTTCAAATTTGATATTAGCTTTGTGGGAAAAACCCAGAGTCGGCCGATACTGCAGACATGTAAGCGCCTACAATATCTGTAAGGCTATTCCGTTATCTGGTAGTTCCCTAGTTTGCAACATAAAACATTGTAGGGACCATTCACGATCGTTGTAAAAAAAATGTATGATACTAATTTGTTTTAAAGTCCCATATAGTACTTGGGGGGGGGGGAGTGATCACCTAATATATAATTAATTTATAACACTCTTCACTCTGCAAACCTGTGCATACAGTTATTTAATGTGGTTTTTATTCGCGCTATTGCCATTACCCAGGATGCAAACCTAGACCCTACCCGCAGCGTATGGGCTCGGTTCTGTAATGATTTTACGTGTATCAGCGTATCATGGGCAACACACGAAATGACCTCAAGTAAGCCTAACTTTACCTCACCGGCGTCGTTTTTGTGTGGTGAGGGTAGGCAGTTCGTCAATTGTATTGATGCTTCTCGTTGGAGAGGTTGTTTTTAGTGCTGAATTAAGTAATAAACTGTTTAGTAAATTATGGAAGATATAGACACTGAGGTAGTTATTGTCGATATCAAATCAACACCCATAATATGGGAAGGTGCAAACGAAGACTACAAAAACAGAATAAAGAAAATTGACGCTTGGAATAGTGTCTGTGCTGTGGTGGTATCCTTCTCTTACGATGTTTTTTTATTAAATAAGTACATGTACAACACACATGGATCCATGATGGCGAACACTGTGACTGTAAGGCACTGAGTCTAGTACACTAGTACAGGCGATCTAGGTGTGGGGGACGAGTTCCCACGCTTGCTCGACGGACGTCTTTCGACGCTTGACATTTTTGTCAGCGTCACATGACGTGCGCCAGACGTCCGTCGCCCGACGCCGTGCATAAAAGAGGCCTTACGAAAACAAAACAAAAATCGCGCGAATGCCAAGAACTTAAAAAGTCTTGAGTACGTATAAAGTATAAGCCAAGCCTTCAAAGGTAGTTTGATAAATTTATACAGCCAGGCGCTCAATAGTTCGCTTTTACGTCTAATAGTATATCTTCTTCAACTCACTATTTTCCAAGCACTCAAAGGGTACTATACACATATATATAATTTTGTGCCTGAATAAGTTGTTTTCTTTTCAAGCATCGTTTTGGTGCAAACATTATCTGATATTGTATTTATCACTCGAGTGCCAGGCGACAAGTCTAGTGTTGTGCAGTGCAGAAGTGTTGGGCAGTTGCCGCGATGAGAGTGGCGGCGCCAAGTAAATCACACGATCGACGCTTTCCAGTGACCAATACTTCATTACGGATTTTACAAAGCCTATCATTGTATGTAGCCGTTTCTATAGTGCATGTAAAACGTCAGTTACTTAATGTACATACTATATTTGTATTAAAAATTTATTCTTCCATTTTAAAAGCTGGTTCCATGAAATATTTTTGTATTTAGTCATAAAAAAAATTAATATCAATAACATCAACACTTGTGCATAAAAATCACTTTAAAGAGCGTGTAACAAGATTGTCAGAACACATTAATCAGCTGTGGTTCAGGCCACTTACCCCTGTGGCAGGCCACTTACCCCTGTGGCAGGCCACTTACCCCTGTGGCAGGCCACTTACCCCTGTGGCAGGACACTTAACCCTGTGGCAGGCCACTTATCCCTGTGGCAGGCCACTTACCCCTGTGGCAGGCCATCCTTTACTTGCCTAAAAGTACTTTCCTTGCGTCCCAAATGCACTTTAATCATCCTATTGGAGAGCCTCAAATTGAGTTCAGTCTATGTCAAATTCCAACCAAAGTTATAGAAGGTGTTTGAATGTAACAACTAACTGTCGGTTAGATACACTACATTTTTATGGTTTTACAGTACAAAGAGGCGAGTTAGCGGAGTAAATAAGCATTTCATTGATAAAAGAAAATTTAATTTCACATAGCTTCACCAAACATTTGTAAAGCGTAACCATACCAAAGGACATGGTTACACAATGCACTGCAAAGTCGCCGCCGAATTTGTGGCTCGTGAGTACTTGCCTCAAAATACGTCACACCTTTCCACCTCATGCTTGAAAATCTCATGCAGGATCAAGTTTAAAAAGCATTCAGAATACTACAAAAGAAACATTCAGGATCGGTTTGAAATTCATAGAAATAATTACAGTAGGCTAATTGTATTTCGTATTGTTTGTTATTTTTAAAAAGGGAAACAACTTACTTAATTTTTCGCGTTGGAGAAATATCCTCGTAGCAAATAAGTAGTTCAATAAAACTTACATATTTACATCTTATGTAAATATTCAAGTTTTATTGTTTTTTAAATTACATACCACACACATACATTATCTTCTTATATTTACATGAAAATCACAAAGTAACTTAGAAAAATACATCCTTTTATAATTTTCAATTTAGTCATACTGTCCGAACTAAATCCTTAAACAAGAATAACTAAGGTTGAAAGACATAAAAAGTTGTGTTGTCTATTGGAAGCTTTTTTTCGTGGTCACTACAATCGACAGTAATGTTTGTCCTGCGTTAGGCCTACATGGGAATTGTAAGTCATTATTGAAATAATATTGCCACACGGTGTAACTAGGGAAATAATTGTTGTAATAAGTGAAATTTTAAATTGGTTGTATTCTACTTAATGGAATACTTTATTTGAATTTCAATAAATGGTATTTTAATTTAAAAGAGCATAATTCATAAAATGAACGATTAAAACAAAGTAGACTATATCAAGTGTAATATACATTATTACTATAAAAATAAGCTGTGGAAATAAAATTATGGATATACTTTGTGACTTTGCCTACTATATTCTAAATGCAAAAATACTTTGTTGGTTCGAACCGATAATTAATTCACTAGATTGTAACTCTTAATGTACGGTATTGAGTAAGATGGTTTTGTATATGAATCTTTATTTACTTTAATTGGTCACTATTTTACCTTAAATTTAATCTCTGACATGGAGGAGATGGAATAAAATTTTCATTCCCCCTTCTTCGTGGAACTCTTTTTGTGATGGTTCAGTTTCCTCTTTGTACTGTAAAGTGTGCTTATAATAATAATAATAATAGTTTATTTCCATAATTCCATTACAATAAATAATACAATTACATGATACAAATATAAAAGTGCATAGAAATACGCTTACATAAATCATGTTACCTTGACATTGCTAATATAAGAATCCATTATCATTGGAATAACAATCTTTATTGAGGAATTATGGTGTCCTCACAGGCTAAGCCTGGTGTGAGGCACAATAAATCACACTTCAAAAAAAATTAATGAATTGGCAGATTTACAAAGACGTTTACAAATATAATACATTTAATCTCCACTAAATTAGAAAAATCTAAATACTAATACACGTCTAATCTTATTAATTAAAAGCGAACAAATTAAATACAAAGTTAAAAAAAATCTATACTATCATAATAATATATTCAAAAAGAAACCTGACAAAAATTCTAAAATCATTTATATATTGAGATCTATTCTAAAGTTAAGAAAAAACAGTCACGGTCTAACATGGTATAATTTACAAATAATCCAAGAAAAGAACTTTCCCAGCAAACCCCATTCAAGCACTTAATATATTTTCAATATTATTTAACGTAAATAACCATTCAAAAACCATTTTATTAAATTTATTTTTTTGTGTTTGTAACTTTGATCTCTAACGGTCAAAAATTAAATAACTTTGGACCAATAAATTCATTGGTCTTTTGAAAAAAAGTCAAAGAGGGTTTTTGAACAAAAACTTTCAATTTTGAACGTAGTTTATCCCTGTTACATCTTCATTGCAATCTGTTACATCTTCTTTACATCTTAATTGCAATCACTGTTACCACTTCTCTCAAAGAAATTTTTCAACACCTTGTATGTAAACAAATATGTAAGAGGCAATATTTTTAATTCTTTAAAAAGAGGCCATGAAGGTTCAGTTTGCACATTATTCTTCATTATTCTTATGATTCTTTTTTGTTTTATTATAATATCATTAATATTACTAATATAGGTTCCTCCCCAACATAAAATTCCATACTCAAGTCTACTTTGTACCAATGAGTAATAGATTAATCTAAGAATATGAAGATTTGCTATTTTCTTTACCAGGAAAAACAACCTAATTACTGAATTTATTTTGTTGTTTACCGCAGATATGTGTTTCTTCCAATTTAGTTCTCTGTCTAAAAAAACACCCAGGTATTTCACATGATCACCTTTAATTATAGTCACACAGTTCGTGGTACATTTACTCTCTCTACACAAACAGTCAATACACTCATATAAAATGTTTCCTTCAAATAAAACCTCCTCTCTTAATGAAAAATTTACATACGATGTTTTTATCAGGACTCAATGCTTGCCGAAGCACTCAGTCTTTTCATTCTTGAATCCTTTCTTTTGTAACGTTTTGTTGTAAATAAAAATATTGGTGGTCATGTTCAAAAATAAAAATAGTAATTAAATTAACTACATAAATAAATAGCAACAATATTTTTATTTTATTTATTCAGATTTAAACAAAAGAGTATAAGTCATGATGTAAAAGTAAAGTCTGTTAAAACTTGTCAGTTGAGCAAAATCACTCGAACAGGAAAAGTTTTGTGTAAAGGTGAACTAATGTAAGCAGCCCTCTGATTGGTTAGATTTCATCTAACCAAGCCTGTCTAAAGTCAGAGTATTTAAGGCAAAACCTGTCTTGTCTCTGTCTCATTTTGTTGGTTGAAAGTGCAGTGATCAGTTCTAATGTAATAATTATGTTAAATCATGATTTTTGTGCACCCAGGATAATCTGGTATGTAATGATAAATTTGTATTTCATTAGTTCATCTATTAAGATTGCTTTGATTTTTTAATGTTAAAAATAAATAATGCTGGTAAATTTTTCCTCATTTTTGGTGAAATAAATTAAATAATTAAATCATTTTTTTTAAATTCTAGGGTTCGAGTCTTTTGGAAGAATAAATTAGAATCCCAGTAAAATCCTTGAACATGACAATCAATTTAAATACTAAAGTGAAGAATAAAGGACAGTGTATAAAAAATGTGACTTTTATTGTAAAATCTCATCACCTCAGCTCAACATTAAAATTAAACACTAATTTTTCAAAATTCCAAATGTACCTCACTTAATTAATAATTAATAAATCCCACAGTGAGTGTAACAAAGTGCGCGACTCTGCTCGTGTTTAAATGTTGGGTATGGTGAGAGACTATATAGTGTTGTGAAGAATTAAGTTTAATTAAATAAAGCAAGATGTCTTTAAAGGTAGACTTTTTAATTAAAGAAGAACTTGTGTATGAGTGAAAAATAAGAAATGTTGAAGTCGATGATTCATGGACAGTCCAAACCCTTAGGAAGAAATTAAGAGCGGTAATTAAGCTGAACATTTTACCAAATGCAGCAAATATACAGAATAAACTTGTTGTTTCTGATGAAGTAGGAATTTTAAGCAATAAGATTGATCAAGTAGAAGCAGTTGTTGATGATGTCATAGCAAATAATAGGCCTGTAGATATTGTTCGATATGAGGAAAAATTGCGGCATGTAAATAGTAGAATTAGTAACTTACTTAAGTTTAAATTAGATGCAAGTGTTAAGGATGAAGTTTCAAAGATGTTGAAAGCCGTAAAGGAGATTCAAAAGAAACTTGAATCTGCAACCATAGACAGTAATGCTAAGGAAGAGGTAGCTAGGAAGTTAAGTGAATCAAATATCGAAGAGGAGGAGTTAGATGATGTGTTTGGCAGTAAGCTACAATTTTCTTCTAGGGCAACTACTGGTAATGAAGGAGACTGTACTATAGGGAATAAAGCTTCAGAGGTTGGGCTAAATCAATTTTCAAAATTGCAGAATCCAATTGAAGGGCTATTGAAACGGTTTAAAATCACAAATGGATTAAATGTTAATGAATTGTTAGATTTCATACGAAATATTTTAAAACTTAAAGAAACTACAGGTTTATCAGACAGTCAAATCCTTAACCTTTGTGTAAGTTTTGCTACAGGTCCTTTGCTAACCAAGATAATCGAATGTAAGAGTTTAAATAAGAGCATTAAAGATTTACACAATGTATTGTTGGAAAACTTTATTCCAGTTGCATTAAGGGAAAATCTTAAGAGGGACTTGGTAACTAGGGCTCAAAGAAAAAATGAAGCTCTAGCTTTGTACATCAGTGAAGTCAAAGAAAACTGTAAAGTTTTAAACTGTAAATTTGAAGAGGGTGAATTAGTTGAAACCCTGAAGCTAGGGATACATGAAGATGATAGAGCAAAGTTGGTATTTATGGGGGATGCAAAAACTTTTGAAGATCTAAATAGGTTATGTATACAAGCGCAAAATGTTCGATATGTAGAGCACCAAAGAAAAAACTTAGAAGCCCGGGGAGGTAGAATGCAGGTGGTAAGTAATATTCGAGATGAGAGGGTTTGTTATAATTGTAACAGACCAGGACACATAGCCAGGAATTGCTTTAGACCTGTTAATAAAAGTGAGAAGCCGGAGTCAAAAAACGGGTATCGAGGGGGAGGCTCCAGGGGTCAACCAAGAACCTCTCCCAACTAACATCTAGGAAGAAATGCAGTGTCGCCCAGTCGGATCAACGTAAGGTTAAAAAAGACATTTATAGAGTTAAGAGAAAGTTAAGAAATTTAAGCTTTAAAAAATTGTTTAAGGGGGGTTCAAATAATTACACCTTGCCTACAGTAGAAGTAACTTTTGGTAAAAAAGTAAAAGAAAATGTTTTGTTAGATACAGGGAGTAGTGTCAACTTAATTAATGAGAATTTGTTTAATCAGTTAAAAGGTCAAGGGTTAGTGAAAAGATTTTCTCCAGTAAGTGAAACTTGTTTATCAGCTAACAATCAGAGTATAAATATTGTGGGAAAGGTTTGTGTAAAGTTAAAGATAGGGAGATTTTCTTGGAGTGTAAAATTTTTAGTGGGTAAAAACATAACTTGGAATGCAATTTTGGGGTCAAAGTTTATTAAGAGTACTGGTTTGGTAATTGACTTGCAACAAGATCAATGTTATTTTAAATTTTGTATGTCTGAGAAAATAAGCTTGGTAAATAACATAACTATCATGAGTAACAATATTAGTCAGTTAAAACTGGGTTAACAAGATGCAGTGATCTTTTGGGGTTGAATATTTTTTCCTCAAAAATTAAATGTTTTGTAATCACAGTTATAAGAAATAATGTAAATATAGTTAAGTTGTAAATAATATAGTTTAAGTAGTTTAGAAACCGGTAAAAATGAATCTTTCGCCTTTGAAATGGGCAAAAAGGTGTCTGAGAATGAGTACAAGACAATAAAGATGTGATTAGGTAATATTGCATGGATTATCTGTAATTTGTTTCACAGGTAGTTAATAAAATATCTGGTTTGTTTGAAATTTAAGATTTCAGGTATTACAAATCAAGATAAATATAAACGAATGCAGTCTAATGTGGAGCATAAAAAACTGAAAATGAGAAGGGAATAAATATTCATGGATAAAGGAAAAGAAAATGTGGTAGTAAGTATGTATTGAGAGGTATGACTAATAATTTTGTTTCCAGAGAAAGGGAATGAGTTCCTGAGTTAGAAAGCAATAAAAAACAAAGTGTGTACAATTTTTATTGCAGAAATCAGGAAGTAATCTAGTAAATAATGGCATTTGTTCTCAATAAAAAAAAATGAATAAGGTGACGGTTTAAGTTAAAAAGATTGTAATTTAGGGAAGGTAATATTTAAAACTCAATTAATTTTTGTAAACTTACATAATTTGTTGGAGTTTATTAATCCATTTAATATCCATTGATCTGGGGTAACAAATTATCACTACACTTCACTATACTCACTTAATTTCCACTTAACCAACACTGAATGAATGGGGTGTGATTGGCGCGCAAAAAGGTGTGAATGATGATTGAATGATGGACTTTTACATAACACATAGACAGACTGACTACTCAAGATTTCCCATTGACAAACTGACCAAGGACAAGAAGGAAAACTGGATTTGTTATCTCGGGATCAATGTACTCTGGTATGCTGGAGGTTGTAAAAATATTTTAGTTTGAAGAGAAACTTATCTGATATATTACCTGACCTACAAAAGTTGTTTGACTGATCATATCTGCTGTTTCAAAAACATCAATGAAATGATTGTTAAAGGAAATATTTTATTTTTGGTTCACATAAAACAAAAAAGGAATGATTTAATAAATAAAAGTAAAAATATATTTTTTTATGGGAATTTGGAGTTAGCCTATATAATTTTATTTTAAGATTTTATTTGGATGAATATTAAAATTTTGTTAAAATAATGTTTAGTAGTTGTGTTGGGGTCATGGGACGAGATAACTTGCTGTGGCTCAGGCGTTGTATCCATCGTCGAATCGAGATTGAGACGACTCCTCGTCTGGAGCTGGAGCGGCACCTGATGTGGACCCATTCAACACCACACCTAGCTGTCGAGGAGCATCTCCCAACCACTAGAGGGGCCCGAGTCAATAACAATGTCTTGAAGAGGAACTTTTTTTTGTTTAAACTCTGAAATGGAGGTGGGAAGATGTAACGTTTTTGTTGTAAATAAAAATATTGGTGGTCATGTTCAAAAATAAAAATAGTAATTAAATTAAGTACATAAATAAATAGCAACAATATTTTTATTTTATTTATTCAGATTTAAACAAAAGAGTATAAGTCATGATGTAAAAGTAAAGTCTGTTAAAACTTGTCAGTTGAGCAAAATCACTCGAACAGGAAAAGTTTTGTGTAAAGGTGAACTAATGTAAGCAGCCCTCTGATTGGTTAGATTTCATCTAACCAAGCCTGTCTAAAGTCAGAGTATTTAAGGCAAAACCTGTCTTGTCTCTGTCTCATTTTGTTGGTTGAAAGTGCAGTGATCAGTTCTAATGTAATAATTATGTTAAATCATGATTTTTGTGCACCCAGGATAATCTGGTATGTAATGATAAATTTGTATTTCATTAGTTCATCTATTAAGATTGCTTTGATTTTTTAATGTTAAAAATAAATAATGCTGGTAAATTTTTCCTCATTTTTAGTGAAATAAATTAAATAATTAAATCATTTTTTTAATTCTAGGGTTCGAGTCTTTTGGAAGAATAAATTAGAATCCCAGTAAAATCCTTGAACATGACAATCAATTTAAATACTAAAGTGAAGAATAAAGGACAGTGTATAAAAAATGTGACTTTTATTGTAAAATCTCATCACCTCAGCTCAACATTAAAATTAAACACTAATTTTTCAAAATTCCAAATGTACCTCACTTAATTAATAATTAATAAATCCCACAGTGAGTGTTACACTTTCCTGTGTAAGAAAGTTTCATCATGACTTTATCAGTCATGAGCCTCCTCATTATGTTCACAGTTAGGTTTTTGGGGTCCCTCTCTCCAACGGTGATCATGAGTTTTATCTGAAAATAACACAAATTTTGGTTGCAACAAAAATTGACTGTAGAACAACAATATAAGGATTAGGACATATGAAATCACCAGTTCGCTGCACTCCTGTACATTCAACAAATTTCCCATAGAATTTTGGTACTTTTTATTTTGCCATGAAAACCACAGGGGAGAGTAGGGCATACGGTATTTAGGTTAGATTCCATATCGGTTTTGTTCGCAAAAATAAATTATTAACCCAACCTGTATAGTAAATGTACATTCAGTACTAAATTTAATCAAGTTCAGCTATCTTTTTACCATCCCTGTAAACAATACGGAGTGAGTACGTAGGTTTGCCGGCATGTGGATTTTGTAAACAAATACAAGTTAAAGCCATCCTATTAAATGTACATACCAAATCTTACAAGCTTATGCCAGTAATCAAGAAAGATAGAGTTGTTAATTTTCTTTAAATACAACACAGGAAACATATTTTTGGATTTTCTTTCTGGTAGAGTATTTTCCATAGAGGAAATTTGCAAAAAATAACTTAAATGATTATTTTTTTTAATTAGTAATAAATTGAATGAACTAGTACTGGCTTTCATCAATACTAAACATATGGATATACACAGTGACCAAGAGCAAGATATACTTTAGGTTCAGTAAGTGAAACAAGACAACGTAAAAAACCGATTGAATTATTCATAATTTAGCTTATTTTTTGTTGTTGTCTAAGTTAAGCTTAATAAGCTGAATGATTGATTACCAGGTTTTCGCAAGTGAGGGATTAGTTTTCAAATCTTCATTGAATTTCATGAACTCTTCACAGCTTTTAAGTGGAAGTTTCTGAAGCAAAGATTCTAATTCTAGATTGTCCACAGGTGGCGTAATCGGCACAGTTTGTATCGGTGAAGAGTTAACAGGTTCGCAAATGGCGTTCATCGCCGCTCCATTGAGGACATTTTTGACGCAATGTCAGTCATAGTTGCCTCAATTCTAACTAGTTGCTAAAGAATGTGTTCATCTGAAAAAACCATTTAAAATATTTAATAATTTTAACTATATTTAAAAAAGAGAAAATTTGGTGACAAAATTTATACTCAAAATGTTATTTTTTTTTGTTGTTGTTTAAACTAAAAAATTTACTACGTAATGCATTTTGCTTAGTTTTCCGTCTGTGAGGTTTTCGTTTATATTCATTATCTCTGTTTATTGATAAGATATCAAACTAAGCCATGTATGTTTATTTAAGATGAACAGTTATGTTTTAACTGAGAATTTCAAAGTTATATCACTTCTAATTTCAAAGTAGCGAATTGTAATAAAAACTAAACAGGGAGTTTTTAATAAAAAAAATATGAAAACTTTACAACATTTCAATTTAAGTAACAAGAAAGCTGTGAATTTATCAGTTTCAGAAAAAGGACTGGATACAAGAACAAGACAATATTAGTTGTTTTTGCAATACAAAGTAACTATAAAACATGTATATGGAACAGTGCTGTAATACTATGTATAAACCTATACTATTTTTGAAAGGCTTAAAGTTAAAAGAATTTTTAACACCATGCATCTTATTTTTCATTAGCTAGAGGAAAAGACGTAGCATTGAACCAGGCCCTTAGACTATTGCCTTAATATATAATTTGCATGAAGCAAACAGTTGCGAGAGTATATTCACTAATCGCTTAAACACATTGTTGCATGCATTGCATTGGTGGATAGAAAATAATAACAACACAATTCTGAAAGAGCAAAGTTTATTGTTTTTAATTTAAATTGAGCGGTAATATATAAGAATATCTGGTGAATTCCCAATCATCCCCGTACAACGAACCCGCCAACCCTGATCCCTCCTCATCTCCACCAGTTCACAGTCAGTTAGCTGTTCGTTGAATCTAGCTGGTATGAAGACGATCGATCGCTCCTCGCCGTTCATTATATCGAGTACAACTGCGGGTCCAAATCTGGTATCCACTCGTCTGGCGTCCAAAATCGGATACCCGCCCGCCGCTTTAAGGTCTTTAGCCGGCACCCGGGGATAGTTGGGGAGACATTGCAGAGTTTCAAATTTCTTCGCGAGCGACATGGTGCTGTAAAACACGTATTATATTAGGACCATGCTATGAACTTTTAGGATCTTTTAATAAATGATCCAAGCACACTTGAGTACATCTCTTTTTTTGTTTATAGGCATCCCTCAGACCGTCTGTGTTGAAGAGAGATGGTGGGTGCGTGAACCCTGGCGGCGGGGAGATTCCACACCACTTCCTGCTCTACCGTCCACCAGCTACCAGCACAGACCACCACCCCCACCCACACTACCAATCCACCACTACCATTGACTACCGCCACCCTCACAAGAAAATCACCTCACCCCGACGCCCCACACCAACTCAATATTATATAGAATACTAACAAAACCAAAACATTTGCACACACCACCATTACCACCACCACCACCACCACCACCACCACCACCACCACTACCACCACCATCACCATCACCAGGTGGTCCTCACCACGACATTTTACAGCAAATAATTGAAGATTTGAACATTCAAGAAATTTATCAATAAAAGAACAAGCGCTTTGGCTTCCCGTCTTTTTTTCTATTTCACTAAACCATTTAGAACCATACTTGAAAGCACCATATCCTTAAAACTGCACCTTATTGCTATGAAAAAACGCTAAAATATGCACAAAAGCCAGTAAATTAAAAATAAAGAGTATTACCAAGCTAAAGAGTATCAGTAACGACAGCAAAAAATAGTATATTTATGAAGATGATTACCTCTTTGTAGTATTTTCTCAACTGAACTTACGTAAATTATTAATAATATCAATAATAGACAGAGTAACACTGTATAACATTTGTAGTAGTAGTAATAAAACCCTGCTGAAGTCACGTGACCAAATCCGAGCGAAAACCGAGAATTGGGTTTTAGCATTTGCTGGTTTGGGAGCTGGGCCCGGCCGCGCGGCCCGGTCTCCACCGCGTGGCTCGGTCTCTGCAGCCTGGGCACTTGGGTGGGAGTAAATATAATTTTGTGGATATTATTGTTTTATTTCACAATTATGTAACATGATAAATCGCAGGTTAACTATTGCAACCGCTCCACCCTCAACGACCGAGAAGTTTCGCAGAGGATGTTGTCACTTTACAATTTCTATGGTCCGACAGAGTACAAGTCGCTGTATGACGAATTTTGTTGAGTAGACAGCGTGTTAGTATGTTCTCCATCTCAAGTATTCTCTTTTGGAAATGTAAATGATCGGGGCTAGGTCTTCTATCTTCATTATGGTTATTGAAGTAAAAAGTGGTCAGCAGTGGATTGGAGAAGGTGACAAGGTTCATATTGAAATGATAAGAAAAAAGGTGAATGTAAGCGTATTTATTAGGCATGACAACATTTGATTAAATCAGTTTCCTCAACATCTGGCGTATTTCCAAATCGCATGTAAAAATGATCTTCTTCCTTGGTGCTATCACAGTTTTTAGCTTTGTTGTTTTTGTTGTCTTTCAACTGTTGGTCCCTCTTCATTTGCATATTGAAGCGAATGAATCTGCAGAAAGGTGAATTGTAGTCATGGTCCGCCATTGGATCGTCATCCTCTTCCCACTTGCAAAGCACCACACCGCAATAAACGCATTTTGTCGCGTCAACCGTGGAATGCACACGTACAAATCCTGCAGCAGCGAGATCTTTGCTGGTGGGAGATGGTTTATTCCAGTCAAAGAAAGTCTTCTCCCTTACCGTCGCGTCGGTTTGTTCATGTCGAGTAGATCCAGATTTTCCACTCACCAGTCGGCCAGTTGGGTCGCATTGTCGAGGGTGCAAATGAAACCTGGCGCGTTCAAGTGATGATAAAAACACTGTCGTGTTCCTTGATTAGGTACGGCGTCAACTTCATTGCATGGTTCACCGTTTTCGTCTAGCTTTGGTAAGGCGGGAAAGAGTGGTTTTCTCGTGATTGGAGGGCAACCGAGATCTTATAAACTGAAGACCAATCTCCTAGCCTTGAATATGTTTTCCAGTACTGTAGCTTTTTCCAAATCTGGCGCAAAAAGAAGTTGAAAGGGGAACAAATACTGTTCAGAGTTGATAGTAAATCTTCATACTGACTGAATCCAGTGCAAAAATCCAGACCTTGATAATGTTTGCTCAGCCAATTGTTGTGTCGATCGATGTTGCACAAGCCGTTGAAGTAATTATCTAAATCCTTGGGTGGTTTGAATATCCAATGCTGCGCTGATAACGATTCGAAGTCCACTACGGTTAACTCTTTGATGATGACATCTTTGTTTTTGCCCACAAAAGCACTAAAATCGATGATGGCTTTCATAGCGTGGCCGAATAGTACGGGTCCCGGAGCACGAATGAACACGAGCCGAGCTGAACTGTGGCTCTTATAGACGGTGGGCGGGGCTTCAGTTGTTGAGTCTGAAGAGATTGGTTGACGGGTTGTACGTGAACGCCTTGTCATGAATAATGAGACATTAGGCGGCCGTGTGTTCTGGAAAGTCTTCGGCAGCTTCGAATTCCAATCGTATGTCTACAGGTGCAGACTTGATTGACTCGTTTTGCTTTGAACAGTCGATAACAGCAATTGGGGCGTAATCTTTAAAGAGTTTTTTCGTCAACAAGGGACGCGGTGCGGCATTGTAATACGAGTCTTGAAACCTAGTGTACATGTTGTAAAGCAAAGCGAAACTATTCTTGGTATAGTCTAGTTTCAGGTCATCGTATGGATAGCTGATTGAATTGAGGTGAAGTTTCAAGTTTGTCAGTTTGCAGTGATCAAAATGGGAAGCGTTTTCCTTGAGATTAGCTTTCTTGTTGGTTTGAAAAGCAACAATAACGTAACGAGGTTTGTTTAATTGGCTTGCCGTTTTCACGGCCCACGACTGTTTACCCGTTTTAGGAAGCGCCGGATATTCGTACAATTCCCAACTCCTGTATTCCACCGGGATACTCGTGCCGCGGTTGAGTTGTTTAAGCAGAGCGACCCTTTGTTCATCGCTGAGTGTAACGTACGGTATACGCCAGCAAAGTTTATCCAACGTGACTTTGACATTTTCAACGTTTGTGTCTGGAACAGCGGGATTACCCGTAGCAGGTCCAGGTTGCCACTGTACGGCGTTTTTATCACTTGCTGACCTGACTAGAACCAATTCGTGACGCGCGTTAACGATCATCTTAGTGTAATCCTCGGCAAAGCCGAAAAGGCTGCCTAACCGCACGCAAACACTGAAATTTCCATTGGTGTCGACCACGTGATCCGCAAGTCTTGAGCCGATGTCGTCATACGAGTCTACCCAACTCGAGTTGCCCATACACCTGAGTGTCATTATCAAAAGAAGCGTAACCTTTGAGTGTAGTATAAATGCCTGGATGTCTGGTTTTGTCTATTTCTACGCATTTCAACCCGTAGCGCAATTCGTCGAACAGGTGTGCAAAGGTGTTGTTGACAAACTTTGTCCTGCTACGAGCGGCACTGCCGTCCTTTAAAAGTTTACCTTCGACATAAATGTAACTCATCGACGGCACCACGCAAATATCTTGTTGCTGTATGGGTATTCTTATTTCATCACTATTGTTGAGTGTCATCGAAGCGTACGGCAGGTGGGTATGCCATTCCATGTGGGTGACCGTATCGTCGAACGGAGTACTCAACAGAATATCTTGAACGTTCATCATTGTAACAGCGTAAAGCCAAGAGAGCGTAAAAATCTCTTATTCTTCATTGTTAATCGCGTGGCAGGCAAACGACTACTAATACCGCGAACCCTTGCCTTTGGCAATAAATAGGAAGGTCTCTTGGACCAAATGTACACAAACCCCATGGTTTAAGTGGGTCGTTGTCTCAAATGCAGACGTACAGTGATTCGTTCGCCTTGGAAACTCACTAACCGTACGTCCTGATCTACCGGTTGCAATGTTATGTTGTCGATGGTGTTTTTTGTCACGGGCAGATATACTACGGGTGATGGTTCTTCCATCAATTTGAACCCTGGACTCACACTCGGGTAAAACTGAAAAAGAGTGTGGGCCGGACGTCCGTTTATATAGGATCCTGTTACGATGCTGCAATTTACAAAAATGGAATTCACTTTAAATATGTCGGTTATCAAAGGTGCGCTGACTTTATGATTGGCGTCAATCTTCTCCTCCTTGAACCCAAACAATCTACCTATGGAATTCCCCGGCGTAAAGTCAACGGGGAAATTACACTTGATAGTGGTGTGCAACGTATTGTTGTTCGTAGTCAGCTTTATGAAAAGAGATTTGTCCACTTACCAGAGCATCTGCTGCAAGTATTCTGCAATGTCTGTCACCTCGTATGTACCAGTAGGGATTTCAATTCTCGAACCGTTGTTGTAATGAAAAGTGTTGTTAGTCTTGTCCACGTTCGGTATCGAATTGTAATACTCAAAATTGAGCAATCCTATTTCCCAAATGTGATCCTGATCAAGTTCTACTGGAGGGAAAAAGTCAGCGGACAGAGTGGACTCTGTGAATGTAAAGGTAAACGTCAAAGACATGACTGGGCTTGAAAGCAAAACACATTGTATTTTATGTATCCTATCTATTGATTATAGACAAAAACGAAAAACACAGTTGACCACAATTTTCACTATTGGTGAAAATTGTGGTCAATAGTGAAAATTCACTAGTGACAAACTGATATGCAGTGGTATTGTGAGAGATGTGGTTTCCCTTAAGGTAGCGTTGAACCTCGCAAGGAGGTCTCAAATTACCATAGCTGTCGAAGTACTCCACAAGTTTAACAGTCTTTCTAAAACAAACCCAGTGAGTGCCGCGACCACTGCTGTTGTCTAAATTCACGATGGTCGACTCCTTGTGTCTCGGTCGCTTCGGTAAGGCGTCGCGCATGAACACACCTCTAAAGGGCGGTATCCGTAGTTCTCGTGCCAGTTTCACAAGATCAACGTCGTACAGCCCGCTTGTGCAGGCGCTCTAGCAGTTTTTTGCGTATTGCGAATCCGGTTGCATGTACAGACCCAACCCGCCTCTCTTGTGCGGCCTCAGATAAAGGCCCCTGCCTTTGCGCAACGCGATGGCTTCCATAGTTTCGTTGTGTCTTTGCATTTCGGATAATTTCTTTTTCGCATCCCTCGTTTCGTTTATGGCTTTCGCCACTCCGGCGGCGCCTCCTGCCAACCTGCCCAAGGCGCTCATTCCGGCGAAAATCGGTAACAGTGGTAAGACTCCACCGGACTTTGGTAGTGGTAAGATTCGTGTACCCCAGCTTCCCACGGATTTACCCTTATAGAATTTTCTCACAGCTTTCAATGCTGCCACAGTTGCACTTCGCAGTTTTCGCTTATCCAGATTTCTTGACGATTTGATACCTTGACCTTTGATGGCCCTGCGCGCCTGTCTAATCGCATCGCTTAGAGTGATTACTGCGCGTCTAACGTTCCTCCTCTTTCTCGACGCCATTGCGACCGTCTCGGCCGACGACTGTCTTTGCACTGATGCCTATAAATGCGAACGCCTTTTTATGTCACCCAGTCGACCACGACTATTCAAACAATGAAGTTTGAGAAACAGCGCGAAACGTTTACCGTCAACGAAACTTTGGACGGTTTAGCTGTAAGCGATGCGCCAGCGAAAAAACCCGGTTCGTTGCTGCCAGTCTCGATAAGAGGAATCATCAGTGGTCCTTCGAATTGTGGTAAAACTCAGCTGATGTTCACTCTGCTTACAGATTCCAACGGTTTGAGGTTTGCAAACCTGTATATTTTTAGTAAATCGTAAACTAACTGTGCTCATCAAGTCTGGCGGTGGCGGCGGCGGTGCTATTATTTCAATTGCCAACTATCAAGTGAGAAGACTACCACCGCACCACAGTCAAGCGGTGGACACCAATGATAGCATATTGTGCCAAACTTCATCGTTAGTGCTTCAGTTAACTGGGTGGACAGCTTTGAAAAGAACTCTTGATTGTGTTGAAAATTACTATCGTATTTGTGGCGAGTGTTGTCCAATGGTACGGAGCCTCGTTGAAAGGTATACAAAATATGTCACCAAACACTACAGGACTTCGACATTGATGGCTGCGCCAGACACAACACGAATGCTTTAAAGATACCATCAGAGATCGAACATCACATCATCAAAGAATTACCTGTGTTTCTGATGGATTTCAACGAAAGACGACTGCCGTTTTCGCAAGATGGTTGGTTTCAGCCTACACCTCTTCAAGATGCTCTAGTGCCCTTCGTAGACTCTGAAGTCAGACGTTACTGTGTGTCCACTATAAGCGAAAATTTACTCCATGATCTTAAGTACGATGTTTGTAAATGGTGAATTTGTTTCAATACATGTATCACTAAAATTGTGTGTTTTTTTTTATTTTTGTTTTTTCACTTTACCTAAGAGGGTGCAGAAAAAGAGGCCTTGTCATCATGGTAAGATGAGGTTACATCATTTGTGTAACGTAATATGAAGTAATAGTGACATCAATGCTTACATTATTGTTATGACGTCATGGCCCAGCGCCCTCGTCACGCCACTACTACTGCTAATTTGTCACTTATAAAATAACAGAAAAAATTACTTTATATTTTTTTATATTGCTATTTATGTTTCTCTGATGGACTGAAACAGGTTCGATGTAACACCAATGTGTTGCAATAAGTCAAATTCAGTTTTTCATGAAGAAAGGAGAAGAAATTAGAACAAGTATTTTGGGTTAGTCGAAAGTTTATTTGTTTTACACAAGTTACAGTTATGACAACAAACATAGTACAGTGTTAGTTATAAATGTGAACAAATGTTCACATTTATAATATTACTTTTCATTTGGTTTATTTTAAGCTTTGGAGTGACCTCTGGTGAAGTTTAGGTTTATAAATCTGGAATATTCTGTAAATAAAAGCACACAGTACCCATATAATTAAACACTTTCTATGAAATAGGATTATAGTATACTTCGCCTGTTATTCTGTGCAAAACTTATCTTAAAATGTGTTAGCAGGATAATGGTGGTAAGTCTCCACGAATATTAACATATTAAGTAAGTTTAATGTTTTAGCGAATTTCCCTATAGGGGATACGCTAGTCACAGTAAGACCTATGCCCGAGACAATGACACTTTTTATAAGTTTTATTTTTATTTTCAAGCTATGGTATGGTATCACAGGTTTTATGCAAGTTTGGCATCTGGGCAAGAATATTAATAAACCCTTTTGAACAAATCAGGAGGAAAGCCAAAACTCTCACTTACAACAAACACGTTGTATTTAATAAACAATTTTGTATTAGGGCAAATAAATAAAAAAGTTGTTTGTTTAATCAATTCACCTTTGGTTTAAACAATACTGTAGGCTAAAGAAATAAATGATCCTACAGCTAATGTAAAGCATAAAATAAATAGTAGATTAACAATATAGACATATGGAAAATATAAATAAATATAAGATAGTCCATATAGCAACAGTACCAACCAAAATATATTTTTCTTAATGGTATAATTTAAACCAACTCACTTTATATGTGGAAACTGACACATACCTCACACAAAATTGTACCGTACAGTTTTCCTGGTTATGTGCTCAAATGTAGATATATACATTGCTGAAACCTTTGTTTAAAGAAGGGAGCAAAGATTGATCTAAATAAGACTAAAGATCATTACAATTAGAGTTTGATTGACAATATCCATCACAGTGAGTCAGGTAACAACGTCACACATCAGTCTGAACGACTAAACAAAGATCAAATATATTTCCCATTACTTCTGGGTGATAATCTAGATTCTAGTTTATTAAATCATAATCAGCCAATCCTAGAATTAAATTATTTAAGTTCTAAAAATAGGCTAATATGCACTGTAAGTTAACAAATATAGACTACAAAAAAGAATAGAAAATAATCTTGATACTCAACAACACAAAATTTAAGTATGTACAAAATTTTGAAATTGAAAGAGTGTTTCAATAATGAATAATTATACTATTTACTGTAATAAAATTAACTAATACAAGAGGTTCAGTCTTAAAATATTATTTACTTTTTAAGTGTTCAGTTTCATAGTTTACGAGTGAAATAGCACAACAAAGTGAATAACATTTTTATAAGCTCTCAAATAATTTCCAAACAAACATCACCTGTGGAAAAAGAAAGTAAAGAGCATTACAAATAGAGTTTGATTCCAATGTCCATCACAGTTAGTCAGGTAACAACGTCACACACCAGTCTGATTGACTAAACATAATATCACAAATATTTCTAATTACTTCTGGGTGATGATCTTGATTCTAGATTTTAAAAATCATAATCAGCCAATCCTAAAATTCAATAAAGTTCTAAGAGGCTAATGTGTACAGTAACCAATATAGCCTAAAAAAAGAAAGAAAAAGCACAATCTTGATACTTAACACAAAATTTAAATATGTGTAAAATTTATAATTTGAAAGAGTGTTTATATAATAAGAAATATAATATTATTTACTATAGTAAAATTAGTAGTAAGGCTGTTACTTCAGTTTCGTGGGTTCCGCCAGAGGGCGTTAGTGTCGCTCAGGTAAACCTAACGTTATACTGTGTACATGACCTCCCTGTAGGCTTGTAGTGTAGCATTACTAACTAATATGAACAAAATTTATCTATGGCGAGGCCGGGTTTTGATCCCGGCCCGCCAGCACACAACGTCAGTGCTTTACCCCTGGGCCACCATGGCAGTTGTTGGGTAGTGGCCGATGCGTCCTTGATAACGCGGTATATCTGCGGTGGCTGCGCGTGGCATTGAACTGTACTGGTGTAAATGCATTCCTCTCTTTATCTGTTATTTATTTTAATGTGGATTATTGGGGTAGTTGTACTATATTTGTTTATTTATTTTTCAATGATGTATAATGTTGTAACGTGGTATTTATATCGAATGTCTAGAACCCATTACTTTAATATATTTAATAGTATTTATTTCTAGTCCCTATGCAGTAGGTGTTTATACTCTTTCTCTAAAATACACAGACCTGCTACTTTTACTTTTGATTCCTATGAAATGTTTGCACTCTTTCTGCAACACTCCAAGGTGTCTCCTGTATCCTATACATTAACATTAATGTACTTAAATTAATGTTGTACTATACCGGTTTAAACACTGTAGTCTCTGAGAAATAATCACACCTGTTGTGTTTTTTATTCTCTAAAGAAGTCTAATTGCAATGTAGTGCATAAGAAATGTTTACACTTGGGTATTATTGCTGTCTACATGGTAGGCTAATTAATTTAAGATAATGTTGTACTTCTACTTATTGATTGTGTAAATTTATATTTTTTGTGAGTGTCTGCTATTTATTTCTGAACATTTTAATTTAAATGAAACTATATACTCTTATGCAGGAAAGTCCTTATGAAGTATGTTCATACTTGCGTTCTATTTGACTTATATTTAATATAATGCTGTAGTGTTGTACTGTACTAGTATATGTTGTCTATTCTGTATGAGTATTTATTACAAAATGTTTTAATATTTTTGAAGAGAAGGTATAAGTAACCTGTGCAGTGTAGATGTTTTAGTTAGTCTGACTTATTTTGCAACAGGTTTGCTGTAATGTGCTAAAATGAGTAGACTGTACTATGTAGAATGTACTAAAAATGCTAATAGACTGTAGTAAATTATTTTTTGTATCTAATGATTTAGAGAGAATATTTCTTGTGAAGATGTAGGTAATCTGAGGTGTAGGCCTATGTCTTAAAGTAGTTTGGGACTAATTTAGCTACAGATGGAAGCTGTTTTGAACCATGTCTTGGGAAGATATGTGATTAACAACATTTGTAAGGTAGATAGAAGTGAGAGGAGTTTTTGCCCTATGCTGTGTAAATATTTGTATTTAAAAGTAATTCATCAATTTTAAACTGGATTTTTAAAGAAAGATTACTTACTTGGTAATATATCCTATATAGCACTAGTAAACTCACTTTGATCATGTTATGCGCGCGCGAATGAACTGAAACACTGTCTCTGTCTACAGTTTGAGTTTATCAACTGGGTCATTTCCGTTCTGATAATCTGTGGTGACCCATTGCCAATTCTCAGTTATATTATGTTAGAAAAATTATTTGATTCATGTAATTAGTGTTAAGGTTGTAGGTATCTGTAGATTGACTTGGAGTGTTAGATCCTTTAATGTAATGTAAATATTAATTTTTTATTACTAGACTTACCATATTAGTGGGCCTCACATGGTAAATTTTTAATAACGTATGTAGTTTATTTAAGCGTACAATTTTCCTTAGGGTTCTGTATTATTGTAGTTTAAGGGACTACAAACAAAGCAGAATGTTTGATTGTATCTACACTTAACTTTTATTATTTTGTGGCGTAAAAAGTCTATCATTATTTTTATAGTTTAGTTTTTAAGTCTTAGGAGCTGAAATGTTTTATCAGCTGGCCTACTTCCTTTCTGATAACCTGTTGTGTAGCAATTCTCAGTTATGTGTTGGACAAATCATTTTGACATAGATAGTTTGTTTCAAAGTCCTGGGTATAACTAGATTGACTGGGAGTATTAGACATTGTAAATATTGATTTTAAATTCCTAAATGTTTGTGGGTCCACCCTGGTGACAAAAGCAAAATATTTAATAATGTATTAGATGCTGTTATATTTGCTAACTGAATAGAACTTTAATTATGTAATACTTAATATTGATTAAAATTCATGTTACTTTATGTTATAGAAAGGTTGTTATGTATTATAAATTTAAGTCTTTAAGTCTTAGGAGCTGAACTAATTTTGTCGTTGATGTAGGCCGTAATTTCATAATAGCTGAGCAAGCATCCTTGACTTGATGATGAAACATTCTCGTCGCACCGTGTACAATTCTAGCCCTGTGATTGGTTAGAATAAGGAAGCGTGTCATTGGTAGATAATAGGTGTGCAGCGCTTTGATTGGTTGGGCTTATCTACCTCTACCGACCGCTGCTTGTCCTCGCTCTCTTTGCGTTAGACCTTTGTAGCGATCGGACGTGTCGTGTGTTGTGTACTTGTTCACTGCGTGCAAATGTTTTCTGTTGCTTAGCTCCGGTTGTGTGTTGAGTGTACTATTTTGGATTAGATATTGCGTATTTATTTGTAGTTAGTATATGTTTGACTTGCGTAGTTGTTTTTAATTAATATTTTGACTTACGTAGTAATTTTCTCACTATATAACCAGCTTAGCGATTGTAATGTTTCAGTCTGATTTTAGTTGTCATATTGTTCGGACGTGGGTAACATAACCTCACTTTTTTGTCTTATACTTTGACTTTTAATTAATTTCGAGCATGGAAATGTCTTCTAAAATGAATACTCCTAAAATTACTGAACCTGTTACAGTTATAAGTGAAGATCAAACGTATGTAAAGAAATTTAGACTTTATGGGCTTAAAACAATTTTCAAATTTTCTAATCCTCCACCTGAAAGAAATGAAATTGATTGGCTAAGACAAGGTTTTGCTCAAATCGTCAGTGATATGAAGAAACAGTCCCATGAAAATGATTTGCTTGGTTTCACTTTACAGAGTCTAAATTTGAAATCTAAAGATCCGGGGTATGTTGATTTTCGTCCCGCTAAAGATGTAGATGCTGATGTTTTGTGGGAAATATTTGGTGGAATTATTCAAAGTAATTCGGAGTCTATCAAGTCGACAGACACTTTTAAAGTAGAATGTTCTCGAGTTAATCTCCCTGTAGGTAAAGGAAAAGTTCGGCCTGGATTGTATAATAGTTTCAATGAAGAGTGTAAGGCAAGGCGGGGAATTGTAGTTATTAATAATAAAGATAACCTGTGCCTTCCCCGAGCTTTGGTAGTGGGTAAAGCCTACGCAGAACAAGATCCTCAGACTTATGCTATTCGTACGGATAAAGGCAAAAAACAGACACTTAAGGCTCAAGAGTTAGTTGCGGAAGCGCGCGTAGAAATGCCGGAAGATGGTGCAGGTATCCCGGAACTTGAGAAATTTCAAGAACACCTTAAAGACTTTAAAATTACGGTGTATAACTATAATTGCAAAGGCCGAGATGTTTATTTTTGTGGGGGTGATGAAGATGCTAAATTCAAAATTAATTTGCTTTTTCATAATGGTCATTATAATGTTATCATTTCACTTACTGCTGCCTTTGCCTGTAGTTATTTTTGTGAAGCGTGTCATGTTCCCTATGACCATAGAGGAGAGCACCGTTGCTCTAATATCTGTTCTGCTTGTCATTCCATCTCTCCACCATGTAAGTTAGAGCACGGAGGTCTTACCTGCCGTCTTTGTAGTCGTCACTTTAAAAGTGAGAGATGTTTAATTGCACATAAGGGGAATATATGTAAGTCTATTAAATTTTGCCGTGGTTGTGAAAAAATGATTTTCTTGGATAAGCGTAAATCAGTACATGTATGTGGAGAAGTCTTTTGTCATACTTGTGGGGATTTTATGCCTGAAAACCATAAGTGTTTCATGAAGGTGGACAGGAAAAAGCCAAAAGAAAAGGATTATTTGTTTATTTTCTTTGATTTTGAAACCCGACAAGATGAAAACCTTTCGTCTGACCCAGAGAAAAAACTGCATAAAGTCAATCTGTGCGTTTCCCAACAGTATTGCTTCAAATGCATTAAAGGAGGTGGATGTGAAACTTGTTTTGAGAGGCAGAGAGTATTTGTTGAAGACCCAGTAAAACAGTTCATGGATTATGTAATGCAAGTTAGGAAAAAATTTAAACATGTTTGTGTGATTGCACACAACGGGCAGGGGTTTGACTTTCAGTTTATTTTAAAGTATACATTAGAAGAGACTAAATTTACGCCTGAACTTATAATGAGAGGATCCAAAATTATTTTGATGAAGATGGATAATGTTAGATTTGTTGATTCCTTGAGCTATTTCCCCATGCCTCTTGCTGCACTACCCAAAGCGTTTGACCTACCTCCAGAGAAAAAGAAGGGCTACTTCCCGCATTTATTTAACACTCTTGAGAACCAAAATTATGTAGGCCCAATGCCCGTGAAGGAGTTTTACTGCCCGGAGTCCATGTTTGAGAAATCCAACGATGACTTTGAAAACTGGTATAATGAACAAGTAAACAGTGGCTACGTGTTTGACTTTCAAAAAGAGATTTTGGAATATTGCATTTCAGATGTAGAGATTTTAGCACAGGCGTGTCTAAAATTCCGAGGTTTGTTCCTTGAAGAATGTAATGTAGATCCGTTTCTTGAGGCGGTAACTATTGCTAGTGCGTGTAACTTGGCTTTTCGCCGTAATTTTCTAAAGCCCAGTACTATTGGTCTTATACCAAAGAATGGATACCGGTTAACGGATAATCAGTCAGCAGTGGCCCTTCAGTGGTTATTTTGGGAAGAAGAGAAGCGCGGTGTTAGGATTGAACATGCTGGAAAAGGAAGAGAAGTAAAAATTAATGGGGCGAAAGAAGATGGTTTTGATGGGAAAAATGTTTATGAATTTCATGGCTGTTATTGGCATGGTTGCCCTAAATGCTTTCCTTACAAAAGAGAGGCTCCTCTGAAGGAGGATCCCTCAGATTCACTTCACTTGCGTTACCAGAGAACTTTAAAGAAAATTGAGAAACTTGGAAGTAACTTTGTTGAAATGTGGGAGTGCGAGTTTAGAAAAATTAAAAGAGATGAAAACCTTAAACATCTGGACAGTCTGCCAATACTGAACAGCCTTCCGCTTAATCCTAGAGATTCATTTTTTGGAGGTAGGACTGGTAACGCCAAGACTTATCATAAATGTGCGGAGGGAGAGACTATCCAGTATGTGGACGTTTGTTCTCTTTACCCGTATGTAAATAAATATTGTAAGTATTCTATTGGCCACCCTGAAATTTTTGTGGGGGACGGGGAGTGTAGAGAGCGGGGGCTTGACGTAGAAGGTTTGCTGAAATGTAAAATCCTGCCACCTTGGGACCTATACCACCCGGTTCTTCCTGCGAAGATTAATAATAAATTAATGTTTGTCTTGTGTCGAACTTGTGGGGATATTTTGAATCAAGGAGAGTGTTGCCACAACAGTGACGAGAGGGCTTTGGTAGGGACTTGGACGATGCATGAGATTAGAAAGGCAGTTGAGAAGGGGTATGTAATTCTGGACATGTATGAACTCTGGGAATATCAAGTAGCGACTTATGAAAACGGGGGATTGTTTACTGATTTTATTAATAAATTTTTGAAAATGAAACAAGAGGCGTCAGGGTTTCCTAGTTGGTGTGTGACTGAGGAGGATAAAGAAAAGTACATTACAGACTATTTTGCACATGAGGGAATAAAATTAGAGAAAGACAAAATTGCTAAGAATGGGGGTTTAAGGTCTTTGTCGAAATTAATGTTAAATTCATTCTGGGGAAAATTCGGGCAAAGAGAGGATATGACTAAGGCTTCAATTATAAGAAATCCGAAAGATTTCTTTGGATTGATGACCCAACCGGGAACTACAGTAAAATCAGTTCAGATTATAAATGAAGAAGTTTTACTTGTTAATTGGCAAAACATTGAAGAAGCTACTGAATCTCTCCGGTCAGTAAATGTTGTGATCGCGGCTTATACCACTGCCCATGCCAGACTTAAACTTTATGAACACCTTGAAATTTTGGGAGCTCAAGTCCTTTACTACGACACAGATAGTTGCATATATTACTTCCGGGGTGGTTTGTACAAGGTACCTACAGGGGATTACCTCGGGGAAATGACCGATGAGTTGGTAGAGTATGGACCCGGGTCATACATAGTTGAGTTTGTGTCGGGAGGGCCAAAAACCTACGCATACCTTGTCTGGTCAACCAATAAACAGAAATTGATCCCTGTATGTAAAGTAAAAGGCTTAACACTGAACCTTAAAACTTCTAAATTGGTAAACTTTGAAACATTAAAAGAAATGGTATTGAGCGAATCGGCTAAGGTGTTGGAAGTTGAAGAAAATAGAATCAGACGTACAAAGGATAAAAATATTGTAACAGTCACTGAAACCAAGCAGTTTAAGATTACCGGCCCAAAACGAAAATTAGATGATAACTATGATACCTTCCCGTATGGGTTCAGCAAAATTCAAAGAATTGCTTAAGTGTCATTGACTCTACAACATGGTCACTTATAGACGGTGTTTTCATCTTATTACCATCATTCACCCTCCAACTAATGTGCTGGTTGGGTGTGTCTGGAGTCGCTCTATCCAACTATGGTGGTTTTCCTCAAATTTTTGTCTAAAAGAAAACTAAATGAAAATACTAAATTTTGTACTCTGTCTTTTGAGTATGAGTTTTATCTTACAGACCCAATAGAGACATGTGAATGGCCTTTAGCGTTTTCAAAGTACATAGTAGATACAATTTCAGATGGGTGTTGTTCAAATGCTCATGTTGGGATAACAATAACCAATGCGAATGGTTCAGGCAATATTCCGTTTATCCCTTTAGATAATCTAACTCCGACGGTTTTTGATGATCACTTTGAAAAAATATTCTCCGATGTTGAAAAACTGTCTGGTACAATAAAGGTGGAAGTATCACTTGTCACAATCCCAAGATGCTATATTCCATAGATGTTTACAGACTTGTGACAGACTGATTACCCACATTTGTTGTAACTGATGCCGACAGTTACTACATTCTTAACTATTATTAAATATGGCTTTGTACCTTACTTTATGAGGTATCCATTGTAGCCATGGAGGTCAATTAGAGTAAACATTATAACTTTGATTTTTTATCTTGATCCCTTATAAAATTGTAAACATTGTAAATAATATTTAAAATAAACAAAAAATGTGTGAATGTGTGTGCGTGTGTGTGGGAAGTTAGTAAGGCAAAATCTTGAAAGCTTCCAGTCCATGGAGAGGTCACCTGCTAAGGCGAGGTTAACCCCTGATAAGACCTAGCAGATGAATGGGTTTGCCTAAAAACAGTAAAACATTGTGTTTCCCATGACCGCCACGGACTAAGGGTCTAGTAGATGGAGGCGCCCCGATCCGAGGAGGGTTTTGGCTACTTCTTTGAACGGTCCAGTGTGATTGGTATCAAGGACTCAGCAGATTGAGGCGTTAGGGCTACAACCCTAGCTACTCCTTCGAACGGTCCGGAGTGAATGTGTAAAAAAGTATATAAATTTAAAAAATTCTCCATTTATCTTGTTATAAACCAATTGAAAGGCTTCACTTAGTAAATGGTTTTGTACGATATATGGAGAACCAAAAAAAAGAACGGGGGAGGCGGCTAGTTTGCTTTTCTGGAAGGCCTCCACGAACCATGGCGGTGGAGGAGCCATGGTTTTTTAAATTCTCAAAGGGAGAGGACATTAGTCTGTGCAGAGTATAAGCCAGTTATATTCTGGATGACTCTTGCATAGAATAATGTTTAACCTGGGTGTATAAAGCTCTTGGTGGTAAGAAATACCTTAGAGTTGTGTTCTCTCAAGGTATATTACTGTTGAGGGTGATATACACGGGCGGTCTCAAACCCCGCTCTATTACCTTACAGTACATTTAACACTTATATTGTACAGTAGAGTGGATATTTGATTTACTTTGCCCACTCCTTACAATATTTATTTTTATTTTCTAACTAAAAAACATATGGTTTAAAGCAAGAAAAACATAAAGTATAGTGCACAAATTTCAAGGGGAGCGAAAAGTTCCCCTTACATTCTGACACAAATTTTCTCAATGAAACCGGGTTTTATGCATTAATTATTAAATGTAAGATGAAAATAGCTGAAATATTTCAAGGTTGGATTTGTGAGAATTGGGTTTTATTTCTTTATTTTAAAATCACAAAAGAAGTAAAATTACCTTAAAACGATATCCGTCTCACAGATGGGGTTACAAAAAAACGTCACCCAAGCACTATTTTTATTAATGAATCAGGCTTACATGCAAAAACTAGAAGTTTACAGTCACAGATTATAAGACAAGGTAAACCTCTATATATAAAGACTTGTTGAATATGTGAAATCCGTGGGGAGTCTGCCTACAGGGGATGGTGCCCACGTTAAAGATACACCAACGTGCCTACAACTGTACGGCCTGGTATACAAGTTATACCTACCTTGGTGTGGAAAACAGTTGAAGTTTAAGAAAACTATATGAAACTACCTGGGGGAACAAAAAGCTCCCCCGAGACAAACTGCAAAAATAATAAATATTATATTTTTTCGTTTTTTAGAGGTATCTGGCAGACTCCTTTACTATTTAATATTTACAAATGTACATTTAAAATCACTTATACTTGAAAAAAGTTAAATTCACCCCATCCACTACAATAATTGGAACAACAACCATGATAGCCCTGTTCTCTCTGCACTAGACTTACATTTAGAACAGACGTGAGCTAGCTGTAATTCCTAACCTCAAAGATGTCAGTACTACATTCCTTTGTATTGGATAACACCCCTGTATCCGTATTGCTCAATGAATAAAATAGCACATGGCTTAAAGCAAAAGACATATGTAATATACTAGGTTATGAAAATCCCAAGAAAGCAATCAGAGACCATACTAGAGAAAGATCAAAGTACAGTGCACAAACTTCAATGGGAACGAAAAGTTCCCCTTACATTCTGATACTAATTTTATGAATGGAGCTGGCTTGTACGCATTAATTATGAGATCTAAGATGAGAATATGTGAAAGATTCGAAGTCGGGGCATTTGAAGAAGTCTTACCATCTATTTCTAAATATAGGGAGTATAAAGTCAGGAAAGAAAACTTTGAACTTACACAGTCCTTGAATGTAGCATTGGAAAGCAACAAAAAACCTTACTAAAAATTGATTGACCAAGCATCCAAAGTTGCAGTTATGATAGAAGACGTGGACTTGAAATATGTATTCTGTGTCTTGCAGAAGGACACGTCCTATGGAAAGTATGGTCTAACAGAGTATGAATGTATGTGTGTTGAAAAAGATATTATAACATAGCTTTGAAGAAAGCTAAAAGAGATAGCTTTGTCCTTTGCTTTGTGAGGTACCCTGTACCCAACGGTGTAAATACTATACAGTATTAATGAGTCAGGTTTACATGAATTAATTATTAAATAAAAGTAAAACCGTTTCTTTAAGTTCATAGAGAGCTGGAAACAGACATGCCTTTCTCCACATCTTATCTTGTAGAATTGACTATATTTAGTGTGAATTGTGCTATATGAAAATAATATACCATAGCTGTGAGTTATTTTACTTAGAATGGTTCATGAGTTGTATGTTTTCACTGACTATTTCGCTATTGTGACCGTAATATTTAAACTTGTACTATACTCTGTATCATAGATGTCTGGCCTTTTGAGCTTTTAGCGGTCAATCCCTTGGCTTGACTGTAAAATTGTAAAGTCTACGGTTATATGTACTCCTAAGTCCCTTACTTTTCTATATTTAATGCTTTTCATCGGTTCTTACCTTACGTTGACTGTGACATTGAAGTTTCGAGTGTCACCTGTATTACTTTACCCCTATGTTTGATTTTCAGTGGCTAATCCCTTGCATTGACTGTAATATTGGAATGTCTACAGTGATCAGTATTACTGGATGCCTTAGGCTTCATTTCAAGTGAAGGTTTAAGTTATTCTACATGGAATGTTTTGTTTACTTGTTATTTTCTTACCACGGCTTACTATTGTATAAAGTTTATGGTCATTTGTATTATTGAGCCCCAAATGTTTTATTTTCAGTTAAGGTTCAAATTTTCTACGGTTTCCTCACACTGACAATAGCATTGTAAGTCTACGGTCGTCTGTATCCACTGAAAACCTTAAGATTGATTTGCAGTGAGACATTTTTATCTTGGTAGCTATGTATGTCTTGCACTAAAATTTTGTTGAAGCTGCTTATAGATGTAGGCTAAAACTGTATTTTCGAGAAAAGCCAACACAAAAAAAGACATAGAGAACAGAAAAGCCAGGACAAAAAAGGCATAGAGTACAGAAAAGCCAAGACACAAAAAAGACTGAACCTGTAAATTTTGCGCGCAAAATTTACAGGTTCAGTCTTTTTTTGTCTTGGCTTTTCTGTACTCTATGCCTTTTTTGTCCTGGCTTTTCTGTTCTCTATGTCTTTTTTTTGTGTTGGCTTTTCTCGAAAATACAGTTTTAGCCTACATCTATAAGCAGCTTCAACAAAATTTTAGTGCAAGACATACATAGCTACCAAGATAAAAATGTCTCACTGCAAATCAATCTTAAGGTTTTCAGTGGATACAGACGACCGTAGACTTACAATGCTATTGTCAGTGTGAGGAAACCGTAGAAAATTTGAACCTTAACTGAAAATAAAACATTTGGGGCTCAATAATACAAATGACCATAAACTTTATACAATAGTAAGCCGGGGTAAGAAAATAACAAGTAAACAAAACATTCCATGTAGAATAACTTAAACCTTCACTTGAAATGAAGCCTAAGGCATCCAGTAATACTGATCACTGTAGACATTCCAATATTACAGTCAATGCAAGGGATTAGCCACTGAAAATCAAACATAGGGGTAAAGTAATACAGATGACACTCGAAACTTCAATGTCACAGTCAACGTAAGGTAAGAACCGATGAAAAGCATTAAATATAGAAAAGTAAGGGACTTAGGAGTACATATAACCGTAGACTTTACAATTTTACAGTCAAGCCAAGGGATTGACCGCTAAAAGCTCAAAAGGCCAGACATCTATGATACAGAGTATAGTACAAGTTTAAATATTACGGTCACAATAGCGAAATAGTCAGTGAAAACATACAACTCATGAACCATTCTAAGTAAAATAACTCACAGCTATGGTATATTATTTTCATATAGCACAATTCACACTAAATATAGTCAATTCTACAAGATAAGATGTGGAGAAAGGCATGTCTGTTTCCAGCTCTCTATGAACTTAAAGAAACGGTTTTACTTTTATTTAATAATTAATTCATGTAAACCTGACTCATTAATACTGTATAGTATTTACACCGTTGGGTACAGGGTACCTCACAAAGCAAAGGACAAAGCTATCTCTTTTAGCTTTCTTCAAAGCTATGTTATAATATCTTTTTCAACACACATACATTTATACTCTGTTAGACCATACTTTTCATAGGACGTGTCCTTCTGCAAGACACAGAATACATATTTCAAGTCCACGTCTTCTATCATAACTGCAACTTTGGATGCTTGGTCAATCAATTTTTAGTAAGGTTTTTTGTTGCTTTCCAATGCTACATTCAAGGACTGTGTAAGTTCAAAGTTTTCTTTCCTGACTTTATACTCCCTATATTTAGAAATAGATGGTAAGACTTCTTCAAATGCCCCGACTTCGAATCTTTCACATATTCTCATCTTAGATCTCATAATTAATGCGTACAAGCCAGCTCCATTCATAAAATTAGTATCAGAATGTAAGGGGAACTTTTCGTTCCCATTGAAGTTTGTGCACTGTACTTTGATCTTTCTCTAGTATGGTCTCTGATTGCTTTCTTGGGATTTTCATAACCTAGTATATTACATATGTCTTTTGCTTTAAGCCATGTGCTATTTTATTCATTGAGCAATACGGATACAGGGGTGTTATCCAATACAAAGGAATGTAGTACTGACATCTTTGAGGTTAGAAATTACAGCTAGCTCACGTCTGTTCTAAATGTAAGTCTAGTGCAGAGAGAACAGGGCTATCATGGTTGTTGTTCCAATTATTGTAGTGGATGGGGTGAATTTAACTTTTTTCAAGTATAAGTGATTTTAAATGTACATTTGTAAATATTAAATAGTAAAGGAGTCTGCCAGATACCTCTAAAAAACGAAAAAATATAATATTTATTATTTTTGCAGTTTGTCTCGGGGGAGCTTTTTGTTCCCCCAGGTAGTTTCATATAGTTTTCTTAAACTTCAACTGTTTTCCACACCAAGGTAGGTATAACTTGTATACCAGGCCGTACAGTTGTAGGCACGTTGGTGTATCTTTAACGTGGGCACCATCCCCTGTAGGCAGACTCCCCACGGATTTCACATATTCAACAAGTCTCTATATATAGAGGTTTACCTTGTCTTATAATCTGTGACTGTAAACTTCTAGTTTTTGCATGTAAGCCTGATTCATTAATAAAAATAGTGCTTGGGTGACGTTTTTTTGTAACCCCATCTGTGAGACGGATATCGTTTTAAGGTAATTTTACTTCTTTTGTGATTTTAAAATAAAGAAATAAAACCCAATTCTCACAAATCCAACCTTGAAATATTTCAGCTATTTTTCATCTTACATTTAATAATTAATGCATAAAACCCAGTTTCATTGAGAAAATTTGTGTCAGAATGTAAGGGGAACTTTTCGCTCCCCCTTGAAATTTGTGTGCACTATACTTTATGTTTTTCTTGCTTTAAACCATATGTTTTTTAGTTAGAAAATAAAAATAAATATTGTAAGGAGTGGGCAAAGTAAATCAAATATCCACTCTACTGTACAATATAAGTGTTAAATGTACTGTAAGGTAATAGAGCGGGGTTTGAGACCGCCCGTGTATATCACCCTCAACAGTAATATACCTTGAGAGAGACACAACTCTAAGGTATTTCTTACCACCAAGAGCTTTATACACCCAGGTTAAACATTATTCTATGCAAGAGTCATCCAGAATATAACTGGCTTATACTCTGCACAGACTAATGTCCTCTCCCTTTGAGAATTTAAAAAACCATGGCTCCTCCACCGCCATGGTTCGTGGAGGCCTTCCAGAAAAGCAAACTAGCCGCCTCCCCCGTTCTTTTTTTTTGGTTCTCCATATATCGTACAAAACCATTTACTAAGTGAAGCCTTTCAATTGGTTTATAACAAGATAAATGGAGAATTTTTTAAATTTATATACTTTTTTACACATTCACTCCGGACCGTTCGAAGGAGTAGCTAGGGTTGTAGCCCTAACGCCTCAATCTGCTGAGTCCTTGATACCAATCACACTGGACCGTTCAAAGAAGTAGCCAAAACCCTCCTCGGATCGGGGCGCCTCCATCTACTAGACCCGTAGTCCGTGGCGGTCATGGGAAACACAATGTTTTTACTGTTTTTAGGCAAACCCATTCATCTGCTAGGTCTTATCAGGGGTTAACCTCGCCTTAGCAGGTGACCTCTCCATGGACTGGAAGCTTTCAAGATTTTGCCTTACTAACTTCCCACACACACGCACACACATTCACACATTTTTTGTTTATTTTAAATATTATTTACAATGTTTACAATTTTATAAGGGATCAAGATAAAAAATCAAAGTTATAATGTTTACTCTAATTGACCTCCATGGCTACAATGGATACCTCATAAAGTAAGGTACAAAGCCATATTTAATAATAGTTAAGAATGTAGTAACTGTCGGCATCAGTTACAACAAATGTGGGTAATCAGTCTGTCACAAGTCTGTAAACATCTATGGAATATAGCATCTTGGGATTGTGACAAGTGATACTTCCACCTTTATTGTACCAGACAGTTTTTCAACATCGGAGAATATTTTTTCAAAGTGATCATCAAAAACCGTCGGAGTTAGATTATCTAAAGGGATAAACGGAATATTGCCTGAACCATTCGCATTGGTTATTGTTATCCCAACATGAGCATTTGAACAACACCCATCTGAAATTGTATCTACTATGTACTTTGAAAACGCTAAAGGCCATTCACATGTCTCTATTGGGTCTGTAAGATAAAACTCATACTCAAAAGACAGAGTACAAAATTTAGTATTTTCATTTAGTTTTCTTTTAGACAAAAATTTGAGGAAAACCACCATAGTTGGATAGAGCGACTCCAGACACACCCAACCAGCACATTAGTTGGAGGGTGAATGATGGTAATAAGATGAAAACACCGTCTATAAGTGACCATGTTGTAGAGTCAATGACACTTAAGCAATTCTTTGAATTTTGCTGACCCATACGGGAAGGTATCATAGTTATTATCTAATTTTCGTTTTTGGGCCGGTAATCTTAAACTGCTTGGTTTCAGTGACTGTTACAATATTTTTATCCTTTGTACGTCTGATTCTATTTTCTTCAACTTCCAACACCTTAGCGATTCGCTCAATACCATTTCTTTTAATGTTTCAAAGTTTACCAATTTAGAAGTTTTAAGGTTCAGTGTTAAGCCTTTTACTTTACATACAGGGATCAATTTCTGTTTATTGGTTGACCAGACAAGGTATGCGTAGGTTTTTGGCCCTCCCGACACAAACTCAACTATGTATGACCCGGGTCCATACTCTACCAACTCATCGGTCATTTCCTGAGGTAATCCCTGTAGTGTACCTTGTACAAACCACCCCGGAAGTAATATATGCAACTATCTGTGTCGTAGTAAAGGACTTGAGCTCCCAAAATTTCAAGGTGTTCATAAAGTTAAGTCTGGCATGGGCAGTGGTATAAGCCGCGATCACAACATTTACTGACCGGAGAGATTCAGTAGCTTCTTCAATG